>CM046675.1:6029341-6068221 GCA_025594165.1 Tamias sibiricus | reverse complement strand
TGACAGAAAGAGTCCTGACATGAAGCATTATACACATTGATAATATGAGTAGCGAAGAAAGTCCCAATTTAGATAATTATTATAAATCTGTAATCAAAGGGAATTTGGGAGGCTGAGGCCAGAGTATTACAAGCACCCAAAGCCAGATCAGATAAGTCAACTTCATTTTTAATTTTTATTACACTCTCTTAAAATCTACCTATCTGTACAGTGCAGTGGCACACTCCTGTAATCCAGCAACATTGGAGGCTGATCCAGGTGAGAATTGGCAAAGTTTGAGTTCAAATTCAGCAACTTAGTGAGGCTCTAAGCGACTTAGAATAGAATACTGTCTCAAAATTAAAAAGGGCTTAGGCAAATGACTCATTGGTAAAGTTCCAATGGGTTAAATCACCAAATTACCAATGAAAAAAATTCTAATACCTGCAATTTAGTAAAAAAAATTAACTATGGATGAATTGTCTGAGTTACCATTTAAATTACAAAATCAAAAAATTCAGTTCTTAGGTAACAAAAAAAATTTGACCTACACCATCTTTAGCATTTTAATTCCTTTTTTTTTTTGTTTTTTTTTTTTTTGGTACCGGGGATTGAACTCAGGGCACTCGACCACTGGGCCACATCCCCAGCCCTTTTTTGTATTTTATTAAGACAGGTCTCACTGAGTTTGCTAAGTGCCTCGCCATTGCTGAGGCTGCTTTGAACTCGCAATCCTCCTGCCTCAGCCTCCCAAAGTGCTGGATTACAGGCGTGCGCCACCACACCCGTGACAGCATTTAATTCCTATACGAAGGTAATAACTTAAAGACCGCAAATTTCAGAGTAACATGAATATATGTTGTAAAATAAGCCAAAGAATTGTACTCCCTTGAGACCAAGGAAAATATACATTTCTTTTAGTTCATTTATCCTGTGCAATGAAGCCTAAATGTAATAAAATGGATCAATAAAAAGTGAACATTAATTTAGTAGTAAAATTATAAATATGAAGTTTGTAGTCTGTCTTCAGTTAATTATATATATTTATATTTTATATATATTACATGTATAAAATTTTTAATTGTGGACCAACATTATTAAAATTTGTATGCAGTGTTAGAATCAAACCCCAGTGCCTCACACATTCACACCAATCCCTCTAACCACTGAGGCAAAACCACAGAACCCAGTGGTGATTTTATTAATTATTTATTTATTTATTTATTTTATTATATTATTTAATTTATTTTGTACTAGGAATAGAACTCAGGGGCACTCTTCCACTGAGCCACAATCCCAGCCCAATTTTTATTTTATTTAGATACAGGGTCTCACTGAGTTGCTTAGTGTCTCAATTTTGCTGAGGCTGGCTATAAACTTGTGATCCTCCTGCCCTTACCCTCCCAAGCCACTAGGATTACAGATATGTACCATTATGCCTGGCCAGGCATGTATTTTAATCAGATCCAAACTGTTATATTTAGTGGTCTAAGAATTGACATAAATGTATAACATTGCGACATGCCACAGACAAAAATCACCATTAATGCTTTAATATCTAAAAAACAGAATGGACTAACACAGTGGAATAATAAATGAATAAGAAGGTAACACACAAGTACTGAATAAATTTAAGAAGTAAAATACACCAGACATAGTGGTGTATATGTAAAATATTAGTGAATGACGGTGAGGCCAGCCAAATAAGTAACAAGAACACCTGGTCATGATGATGCATTCTAGTAATTCAAGTGCTACTCAGTTTGGTGCTAAGGCAAGGAGTTCTACAAGGTTAAAGGCAACCTCAGGAGATTTAGCAAGCCACCCTAATCATCTTAGTGAGATCCTGTATCCTCAAAAGAAAAAAAAAAAAAAAAAAAAAAAAGAAAAGAAAAGAAGATGGTCCTGGGTGGTACATTCCTGTAATCCCAGTGCTCTGGATATTGAGGCAAGAGGTAACTGCAGGTTCAAAAGAAGTCCTTGGCAATTTTAGCAAGAGTCTTTAAACAACCTAGTGAGACAGTATTTCAAAATAAAACATAAATGACCTAAGGATGTGGCTTAGTGGTTTTGCTCCCCTGGGTTTAGGGGCTAGTACAAAAAATATAAAAATAAAAATAAAAATAAAAACAGTCCAAACAAAAAAAGGGCTTGGGATGTAAATTGTTTGTTAAGTGCCGCAGGGCAAAAATCCTGGTACAAAAACAAAAACAAAACAAAACACAACAAAACAAAAAACAACAATTAAAACAAACTAAAAACAAAAAAACACACAAACAAAACACACGACCAATTGGTCAATTTGGAGTCCAGAGATGATTATTGCTCCAGGGAGAGAGCAATCCTAGTTTTGATACCCAGGACAAAGAATAACAAAAATAAGAAGAATAAAACTTGTTATATTTTTAATTTAGATTTTTTAAATTTATTTATTTGCTTTAGTTTGTACACAATGTGTTTTATTTTTTACGTGGTGCTGAGGGTCGAACCAGGCCATGCACAGACTAGGGGAGCACATTAACCGCTAAGCCACAACCCCAGCCCCAAACTTGCTTATTAATGGACATTAAAGACATACCAACTATGGAAGATACATAAGAAGAAACAATCTCATGTAAGGAAATAGCCACTAATTTAGAAGTAATTTTCAAAGTAACATTTTAAAAAATAAACTAATAAGTACCTGTGAGTTAAGTTGATAGATATACAGAATTTACAAAGAGAGTTGGGGTCCTACACATCCAACAAGACCAAAAAAAAAAAAAAAAAATGCATTGGATAAATTAGAAAATAAATTATGTTTTTTCCTCAGCCCATAGGAGGACTGATGTCAGTAGGTGAAAAACTAATCCGGCTCTGAGTATATGGGAACAGATGCATGGAGTCGGTATACTGCATACATGTCCATAACATGAAAGGCACCTGAGGGGCAAACCACTAACCCCATTGCTAGGCACATGGGTGGCAATCTGCTCACTCTGTAAGCACAGCCCTGGGCGTGGAGACTACATGTTGCATGCAGTTGATGTTAGCTGCCTGAAGCGATGGCGCCGCTTGGATGCAACGGAGCCGCAAGGAAGAAGTTTAGAGGGCAAACTGGAGACAAAACAGCTTTTTATTTTGATAACTTTTCTCTCTCGGTTCTAACAACTACTAACACGCGCCACACAAACATCCACCAAAATGGCGCTGACCCGATCAGCAATCTCGGCCAAGTCACTCGAGATCCATAGCCAAGTCCCGCGAGATCCTGGGCCAAGTCCCGTGACGACTACAGAAAGGTGGGACAATGCCCAAATCCTTATGGAGCCCATAGTCAACCTCAAATTTAAGCCAACTCCCCAAACAGGGCTCCTACAAGTTGATCCATCACCCACTCCTCGATTGGTTGCTGCAAGGACAGTTGGCCAGAAATTGTAGTGGTAGCTTCCTATAATCTGCTTAGCTACTGCTGGAGTGTACAAGCTAGACTGCTTCCACCTTGGTCTTTGGAGGTCTTTATTCATGACTCTGCGGCCATAAATAAATATCTAAAAACAGAATGGACTAACCTCAGTGGAATAAGATGAAATTTTAACCCTATTCTCGGTGGACCCTCCTCACTGGATGAGAGATACCCACACACCAGGCACCCAAAACAGGGACATGAGGTAAAAGCCTATAAGACAGGGTATGGCCCCTCAAAGAGTGTGAGGAATGGAAAGATGGGGAAACACACCCAGTTCCTTCTACCAAAGACTCGCAGTTGCAATTACTGCATACTCTCCTTGGCGAATTAGAGGTCTAACCCTGAAATAAAAAAGAAGCCCACAAGTTTTGGGATTGTAGTGGTAGACAACAGACCATGGATTAGTGCTGCAGATGTTTTTTTGATCTTACTACATGGGACTAGATGGACATGCAAATGTGTGGCAAGCTGAAGTGATGACAGGGGGTTAAACCTTACCTCATACAAATTTCTTTCATTTTTGCCGTTCAGCAAAGCTTAGGGGGCCCACAACAACCCTTGTCATATAATGATAACCCTGTGGCAAAGATGAAATATGAGAGAAAGACAAAGGGAAGAAAGCAGGGGCAAAAAATCTACTTCAAAGCAAGTGCAGGAGGGAGCGAAACAGGAAACAATACTGCTACCTTGTATGGTGTAAGTGTGCCTTCTCGCTGACAGGCAACGACTAGTCGTTATCCATCTCTGAGTCAATGACAACTACCTCCTTTATGAGGCAGTGCCAAAAGCCAGCATGGGACTGTGTGACACCTTGGAAAATAAACAGGCCATCAGACAGACCCAAGCCATGGTCTCCCAGAAACCCCTTTCGAGATGGCCAGAGATCTTTTTTTTGAAGATCTATGTAAAATAAGAGATGGAAAGTGGGGTAAGATAATACAAGCCTTCCCAGACAACAACGGACCCCACTCACACCACAGCACCATTACACTTGTGTATCCACAAAAAAGGCACCCTGAAAGAGTTGAGGAAGGCAGTAAAAACGGATGTTCTGGGGTCCTGAACCATTGGGATCCAGGGCGGGTCTTAAAGGATGAGTGGCATCAGCCTAAAAATAAGACAAGGAGTCATTCTTTTGGAGCAATCTTCAGAGAGCTAATCCTACTTTCTCGGGTCTTTATATTTATAGCTTAACAACTAGAAGCTTTTTTCTTTCATTATGGTACAGAACATAAAATGCATCATTAATTTACAGTTTTCAGACATGTACAATTTTCCCATAATGTAACATTTCCTTGTTAAAACAAGTGGCAGACTATGTAACCAGATTCTGTTTCCTAACTTATCACTAACCTGTAACTTTACAGCACATCTGTACTTTATTTCTAATTCTAAAGTCCCAATGTAAAAGTCCCCTTAAGTCTTATGCTTATGATAACAAAAATTTTAAAACTAATCTTTTTTTTTTTTTTTTTTTTTTTTTTTTTTTATTTTTTTTTTTTTGGTACTGGGGATTGAACTCAGGGGCACTTGACCACTGGGCCACATCCCCAGCACTTTTTTTTTTATTTATTAGAAACATGGTCTCACTGAGTTGCTAAAGTGCTTCGCCATTGCTGAAGCTGGCTTTGAACTCGGCGATCCTCCTGCCTCAGCCTCCCAAGTGCTGAGATTATAGGCGTTCATCACCGCGCGCCTGGCTAAACTAAATCTTAAAGCATCTAAAAATTAAAAACAAAACAAACAAACAGAACAACAACAACAACAAGAAAAATCTATGCACCAAAAGAGACTGGAGATATGGACTTGGGTTCTCAGTTGATGTCATCAACTGTCTGGTACCAAGAGTTTTTTCTAAAAATATAGATTTTCCAAAATGAATTGTTGTTCATTAGTAGGTATTTTTTCTGTTTTGTTCTCAATGTTATGAGAGATAGGAGAACAGCCATTAAGGCATGAACTATTTGTTACGTTTCTGGCCATCTGGAATTTGATTTTGTTTTATCAATAGTATACTCATGCTTCCTGTTAAGATTATAAGCATTAAAATAAAAAATCCCAATATCACAGAAAAGGGGTCCCATAGTTTTTGTTTCCTGCAAGTGCAGCCTTTGCCACCCACCTCATTCTCATGGTGACCTTATCAGACAGCAAAAGAAGGAATACCTTCACCAAGGATGGGGCCTGGGGGCTCTTCACAGAGCAAAAATGAGCAGTCTTGAACTTAATGCTCTGGAAAAATAACTCAGTCATTTTTGAAAAGTGAACTTAATGAACCAGCGGCACCTCAGGACTCCCCAGCCAGCCCATAATTTGTAATTTTAGGAAAGTCACTGCGCTAAGTCAGAGCAGCTCTTTGAACTGGCCACAGCCACGCCTGCACTCAGCCTCCCCAAAGGGCTTTTGAAGTAGAAAGCATTTTTCTATGATGAATGTGAACAGTAGGGGCATCCCCCAACCCACACCACAAATGTTAACCATCCAACCTGAATGCTTGCAGGGAGAGGGAGTCTACAGTTCCACTGTGGTACAAGCTATAGGTCCACCAAACTATTTCAATAAGGTGTGACTCTGTGCTTTAAGAGCCTGGAGGAAGTTACCAGCTGGGGAGAAGCAACAGTTTTTCTATACAGGGCTAAGGCAAAAAAAGACACTGAAGACTTGCAGCAGTTTATTGATAAATAAATAAGGTTGAAGGCAAGGGCCAAGGGCTAAGTTGAAACTGGAGTCTGGCTGCCTTTGGGAAGACCATCATATGTCTGCAGAGGGAGCTCAACTTGTTTGGATGAGGAGGAACAAGGCATTTCCAGCAAGAATGCCCAGAGCCTCCACAAATTATTTCCTGAACTGATTAAGGAGGCTTGCAAACAAACTAGTCAGAAACTACAAAAATATGTTCCTTTCCTTCTAATTGGTTCTTTACAACATGTTGGGATTTTACTCCACAGCCTCCATAGGAGAAACCAAAAAAAAAAAAAAAAAAAAAGGGGGGGTGTCATTTCCCTTATCCTTAAATGTATTGGAATCATAGATTTCCCATGTCTATTAAAAACTAACTAACAATGGGCCAGCCTATACTAGCAAGACATTTCAGGTGGTTTGCAATGATTGACATATACAGCACTTAAATGGGATCCCCTATAACACTCAGGCTCAAGGCATCATACAAAGAACACAGAAGGAGAGTGTTGGGTTTTGGCTCAGTGGCAAGGTGCCTGCCTCACACGTGTGAGGCACTCAGTTTAAAACCTTAGCACCACATAAAAATAAATAATCAAAATAAAGGTTAAAAATAATTTTAAAAATTATTTTAAGTCGGGTCGGGGGGGCGCAAGCCTGTAATCCCAGCACTTGGGAGGCTGAGGCAGGAGGATCGCAAGTTCAAAGCCAGCCTCAGCAATGATGAGGCACTTAGCAACTCAGTGAGACCTTGTCCCTAATAAAATACAAAAAAAGGGCTGGGATGTGGCCCAGTGGTCAAATACCCCTGAGTTCAATCCCTGGTTAAAAAAAAAAAAAATTTTTTTTGTAAAAGAACACACAAAAAATTAAAGACAAAAAATGGGAAGGGGGACTATACCAAGTCCCCTTGCAATGCCTTGACAAAAACCTTACTTACTTTAAATTTTCTTTCAGTTTCAAATTTTTCTATGGGAAGCTGGGCATGGTGGCACACGCCTCTAATCCCAGCACTTGGGAGGCTGAGGTACGAGGATCGTGAGTTCAAAGCTAAGCCTCAGCAATGGCAAGGCACTTAGCAACTCAGTGAGACCCCGTCTCTAATAAAATACAAAAATAGGCTGGGGATGTGGCCCAGTGGTCGAGTGCCCCTGAGTTCAATCCCCATAAACATAGGCTCCCCTTCACGGGACACTCCCATATATCTATGGTCTCATGGAAGTATCCCATAACAAAAACATAGAAAGGTCCAGAGCCTTTCCTAAAAATGGTTAGAGGGTTTGCATATGTCAACAGGAGTCTCACCCCATCTGGGTGCCTGCCAGAAGTCAAGCCCTGGACACTCAGATCCAGGAACCAAAAAGATGAAGGAACTAACTTTGGAGGAAAAAAAAAAAACCCAAGGGAAAGACTCAACAATGAGAACAGACCTCATGTAAACTAACCTGGTGTGATATTAAAGGTCTTGTCAACCAAGCCACCAGATTAGCTTCTTTGCCTGGCGTCAACCTCATCCCTGGACCTATGATGGTGGTCCTATTGTTTTTGCAGCACTCACTGCTACCAGTGAAGCCTCATGTCAGGTAAATTGGGCAATGGCCACTAGGCCACCACTTTTAGCAGTAGCCAATTGGGAAGGAGAACTACCTAAGCTATCTTTCAATAACTGCAACATTATTGATCCTGAATTAGCTGTACAAGTAACAAATGTACAGTGGAATACCAGCATTGCCTACTCTGCCAATTAGTTTCGCCATAGTTGATAATGAGACCTGTAATCAGGACAGTCCTTTGCTTTGCTCTTGCCAATGAAACTATTGAAGATAAATATAACAACTCAAGTGTTGGACTGTCTCTCACTGATCTTAGAGTTATAGTTAATGCTATCAATAGCCATAGACCCCCTCATGGCAAATGCAAGAAACCCTTGCTACCAACATACCCAACAACACTTTTTGGAAAGCCCCCATCAGATAATGATAGCATCCCCATTGAATCAATTTGTCATGGCCATACATTCTCTCCTTGATAAGAATTTCTCCATGGAAGAACAACACCTATGTGCCTAGGTGGGCACAGCTCCCTGGAATGTAACTGTTGTGCCCAAAAACCATATGGGTTACTGCAGTAACTACTGCACGGGACAATCTGTTACCAATCATTATACAGAAAATCAATATGGTATAATGGATACCACACCAATATTGCTGGCTGACAGATCCATCAAATGGGCAGTGGCTGGCTAGATAAATGGGTTGATGTTATAAGGCCTTAACCATGGATTTACCTTTGTCCTAAATTGTACCCATTCCCACTATACACAAGCTTGTATTACATCACCTTTTGCTATGATAATAATCAAGGATACTAATGGCATAAATACTTCTCATACAGAGATCCATAGTACAGTCAATACATCCTGCTGGCTCACAAATTGTCTAACTCCTATTATGAAAGCTAAACATAAGTTTATCCTCAGAGTGCCCACAGCAATCTGGCTTCCAGTGAACCTGTCCAGACAGTGGAAAAGTCCATGGGAATTGGAGATGAAGAATCTTTTGAATGAGATCCTGCACTGAACAAGGAGTAAAATTGGCTTCATCATCACTGGGATTATTGCCCTGGTGGCCACCATCGCCATCACAGCCACTGCTGCTGTTTCTCTCACTTAGGGTATTCAGACTGCTCAGACTATAAACAATTTGTCTACTTCCATGGCAGAAGCCTTTGCCATTCAAAATGACATAAATAAACTCTCATGAGCCACTATTTTTGTCATCCAGCAAAAACTAGACCTCCATCAGGAACAACTAGATATACTGTTTATGTTGCAAAGGCTCACTTATGACCCTGAATTTCAAAGAATTTGTGTCACCCAATTTGCTCTATCTAAAGATATAACCTTACACTTTTCCATTTTTTCCCAGTATATTAAGGGCATGAAGGATACTAACTATGTGTAGGAGCCCTGTTTGGGGATTGACTTTAATTGCAGTTGACTATGAGCCGTGGAGATTTGGCCATTGTCGCCACCCGTAGTCTCACGGGATTTGTTGCGGGATCTCGAGTGACTTGGCCGAGATTGCTGATCGGGTCAGCGCCATTTTAGGGTGTGTTTTTGGCGTGTGTTAGTCGTTATTAGAACCAGAGAGAAAAGTTATCAGAATAAAAAGCTGTTTGTCTCCAGTTTGCTTCTGAAGTTTTTCCCGCGGCTCCGTTGCTCCAAGCGCTTTAGGCAGCAACAACTATGACTGTGCATAACCTTACTAAAGCAATTATCAGATTCAATGAGACTAAGCTGTCTATCTTAACACCTCCTCTTTCTTCCAGGGATTAACTGAACATTGGAAAAAACCTTATAGACAATTTAACTCATCCTTACAATGCTATAACCCTGGCTCTATTATTTGTGATAGCAATAATTTTTTCTTGTGTTGTAGAGATGCTTATGCAACCATGTGAAGGCCTCCAAACAAAAAACAGCAATGCTAGCTGAAGTTCCCGTGGCACATTCAGAGGGGAGAAATGTGGGGACAGTAGCATGGAGTACTGCATACATGGCATATGTTAAGGGCACCTGGGCGGCAAACCTGTGCTAGGCATGTAAGCAGCAAGTCACTCACCATGTAGGCACAACTCTGGGCATAAAACTATGTCTTTTAATCACAGTAATTGATCCATGGCCCTCTCCTCAATTGCTTTTCACAAGGACAGTTGGCTAGAAATCATATTGGTGGCTGCCTATAATCGGCTTAGCTACTGTCCAAGTATATATACATGGTAACTATGCAATAAAATCAGCCCTGCTTCCACCTTGGTCTCCGAAGGTCCTAAATCATGACTCAGAAGCCACACTCTCCTCTACCTTGTTCTGTGGACCTCATTGCTGGATGAGAGAGAACCAACACGCTATTTGAAGCTTCATCACATCTCATTAATAACAGTCACACTGCACCTTTGAGAGCTGTGGCTCCTCTGATGTTTTTGGGGTGCAAAGGAAATGAGCCCCTGTTTTTCAAATACTTTTTTTTCTCAATATTACTCCATAAATAAAAAGAGCAGTAATAATACTTGTAAGAGCCCTAATTGAGGAGATAGCTAAGATGGCGGTTAGCTGTGAGCCATAAAGGTGTTCAAAACATTTCCACCTGATATGCATGCATTTATCAAAGAATCTTTTTATGCCCGTGAACACTGTGTGACGCACCTGTAAGTCGAGCTGTAAGCACTTGTCCTTGTTAAGGCAAAATGTATTTAACCGGGTGAGGTTAGGTAGAGGGGGTTGGTGTGGTTGGAGTTAGAGTGGTTGGAGTTGGAGAGGTTGCTGGAGCCGGAGAGAGAAGTTAGAAGAGAGAAGAATAAAAGAACTTTTTCATTTCCATCCTGCCTCCAAATTTTCTCCCGCAGCATCATAGCTGCAAGCAGCAGCAGCAGGCAGCTACAAGTGGTGGCCCGTATGGGGCGTTCGGTCGGCAGATAAGAAATAAGAAATTTATAAAAATGGCTGCAAAGAGCCGGGCGCGGTCGGTTCGAGGTGGCGCACGCCTGTAATCCCAGCACTTTGGGAGGCTGAGGCAGGAGGATCGCGAGTTCAAAGCCAGCCTCAGCAATGGCGAGGCACTGAGCAACTCAGTGAGACCCTGTCCTCTAATAAAATACAAAAAGGGCTGGGGATGTGGCCCAGTGGTCGAGTGCCCCTGAGTTCAATCCCCTGGTACCACCAAAAAAAAAAAAAAAAAAAATGGCTGCAAAGATAATGAAGCACCGGATAATAAAAGCCATGGATGAGTTTTTTGACATTGCTGACTCAGTGGATAGTGAGGAGGATCAAGAAAGCATAGCCTCTACTGAGTCAGTTAAGATCAGTAAGGAGATTAGTGGTGTAAACTCAAAAATAAGAGCTGCAAAAGCTATCAGAAACATGTTGAAAATTAGCCAAAGAGTACATATTCTCCATACAATCTGAAACTCAGGACACCAGTAAAAGTGATAGTAGTAAGAAATAGCCAAATAACCATGAAAGCACAGCCTCCTCCATTGAGCCAGTTAAGACCGGTGAGAGTAGTAGGGAAGAGGAATCAAAAAGTGATTCTGGGAGCACAGTCTCCAATAAAAAGAACAAAAAGAAATTAAAAAGGAGAAAGGACTGAAGGAGCCTATAATCAAGGAGATAGCTAAAGATTGCGGTTAGCTGAGAGCCATAAAAGATGTTCTAGTTTCCACCTGATATTAAGACATTATTCAAAGAATCTTTGTATGCCTGTGAACACTGTGTGACACACCTGTAAGCTTGAGCTGTAAGCACTTGTCCTTGTTAAAGCTATATGTATATAACTGGGTGAGGTTGGTTAGAGTGTGTGGGAAGAAGAAGAAGGTGGTGGTTGGAGTTAGAGCATTTGGAGTGATTGCTGGAGAGAGAAGAAGAAGAAAAGACCTTTTTTCATTTCATCCTGCCTCTGAATTTTCCTGCGGCGTTCATTGCTCCAGTGGCGGCCTGTACGGGAAATTCGGCGGGCCGGGTAAGAGAAAAGAAAATTTTAAAAAATGGGAGCAAATATAACAAAAAGTCGGTTTATAAAAGCCATGAATGAAATTTTTGATATCGAGAACTCAGAGGATAGTGAGAAAAGTGAACAAGAAAGCATATCCTCTGACTCAGTTGAGACCAGCAAGGAAAGTAGTAATGTAAATTCAAAAGTAAGAACTGCAAAAGCCATCAGAAACTTAATAAAATTAGCCGAGGAGTATGTATTCTCCTTAGAAGCTGAAACTCAGGATACTAGTGAAAGTGATAATAGTAACAAGGAGCCAAACCATGAAAGTACGGTCTCCTGCACTTAGCCGGTTAGGAATTATGAAGCTAGTAGTGAAGAGGAATCAAAAACCGATTCAGGGAGCACAGTCTCCAATAAAAAGAACAAAAAGAAATTAAAAAAGAGGAAAGACCGTCAAATAGAGGAACCACTAGTGCCGTCTGCTCCTTCATGGATAGAATCCATAACAGAAACAATAAGGAGTATTGATCAGAGTGTACATGCCCTTGAGGTAGAAATTGGCGAGCTTTCTGAGCGCTTATATGCTCTCGAACAACATAGACCGCAGGAGCACCTAGAACTGCCATTATTTCAAAATGAAGAGGGACAAAGGTATCATCACTTTAAAACAATAAAGAATTTTAAAGAGGCGGTAATGACCTATGGGCCTCAAGCTCCGTTCACATTAAGTATGATAGAGTCACTTAACAGCCTAATCTTAGCCCCCTCAGATTGGAAAAGTCTATGCAGAGCGGTACTAAGTGGGGGACAATACCTAAACTGGAAAACTCAATTCCAGGAACTTTGTTCAGAAATAGCAAAGAGAAATGCTGCAGCAGGTTTCCCTCAACACAATATAGATATGCTCACACAGGGGAAGGTCAGTTTGCCAAACTACAATATCAGCTACAATTCGATCCCGGTGTGTATGCCCAGATAAACACAGCAGCTGTCAAAGCCTGGAAGACAATATCAGGCACAGGGGATCTGTAAGGCAGCCTATCAAAAGTTGTACAAGGGCCTAACAAAACTTATGCTGATTTTGTAGATAGACTCTTAAAAACAACATCTAGATAGTTTGGCGAAGTCGAGCAAGCTATGCCCCTAGTTATCCAATTAGCGTACAAGAACTCTAATAAATATTGCCAGGATGCAATAAGGCCATGGAAAAGTAAAAAAGACTTATCAATTTATATCAGACTGTGCAAAGACATTAAGGAGGATGTTATCACAGGCAACATAATTGCTGCAGTGATGAAAAATTCCTCCCTTCAAAATTCTCAAGCCGGGCGCGGTGGCGCACGCCTGTAATCCCAGCACTTTGGGAGGCTGAGGCAGGAGGATCGTGAGTTCAAAGCCAGCCTCAGCAATGGCGAGGCACTTAGCAACTCAGTGAGACCCTGTCTCTAATAAAATACAAAAAAAGGGCTGGGGATGTGGCCCAGTGGTCGAGTGCTGCTGAGTTCAATCCCCAGTACAAAAAAAAAAAAAAAAAAAAAAAAAAAAAAATCTCAAAGGATTCAACCTAGGATATTCCAGACAAAATTATTATAATCAACCAAGACATGCTAAGCAATATCCCCCAAGGATAATAAGATCAAATTCATACCATGCTCCAGGCAGATGCCCCAGGTGCAAAAAGGGTATACATTAGGCCAATCAATGCCATTCCAGATATGATATATATGAAAATGATTTGTCCAGGATTTCAAAAAACAGGGCACGGGACCCAATGCCCCAGGGCCCACAAATGTACGAGGCACTAGAGGATGAATGCCCTCAGATCCAGATGATTCCTCGTCACAATCCCTCCTACCCATTAACTCCCTTGTCAGAGGGATAAGAGAAAGTGCAGGATTAGATCTCTGTTCCACCGCCCAGATGGTCCTGAACCCTGAAATGGGGTTCAGCTGATTCCTAAGGGAATCAGGGGACCTCTCCCCTCAGGAACTGTGGGACTAATCCTTGGGCGTAGTTCAAAGAGTTTATTAGGCTTTAATGTTATACCAGGGGTTATTGATTCAGATTATAATGGAGAGATTAAAATAATGCTAAGTACACACAGGGGCATCTCTCTGTAAATCAAGGAGACAGAATCACACAGCTGCTCCTCCTTCCCAGTCTCCATAATACTTTTAAAAGCATGCCACAAAATAGAAATAGCAGAGCATTCGGTTCCACTGGTTCAGGACCTATGGCTTTCTGGGTTCAGGATTGTTCATGAAGGCCTATGTGCAAAATAAAAATTCAAGGTATAGAGATGGAGGGGCTGATTGATACAGGAGCTGACTCTTCCATCATAAATCTACAACAATGGCCTAAGCACTGGCCTCTACAGAAAGCCTCAACCAGTTTAAGAGGCTTGGGATATAGTAATACCCCAGCACAAAGTGCTGTAATCTTGAATTGGGAGAATGGTGAAGTACACAAAGGATCATTCCAACCTTATGTATTAAACAGCTTGCCAGTTACCCTATGGGGAAGAGATATTCTACATCAAATGGGGCTACACCTAGCAACCAAGCCTGCAGGTGTTAAGAATAAAAATCCTAATCATAATAAAAAAGGCAAAGAACATTTTTTCTAGGGGCCACTGAGAAAACAATTTTTAAAATACCATGGCTTTCTGATAAGCCAGTTTGGGTCCCTCAGTGGCCCCTATCCAAAGAAAAATTGCAAGCAGCCCATCAATTAATTAAAGAACAATTAGAAGCAGGACACATAGAGCCTTCCACCTCTCCTTGGAATTCTCCCATATTTGTAATTAAGAAAAAAATCTGGAAAATGGAGACTATTACAAGACCTTCGGGAAATTAACAAAACAATGCAAAATTATGGGCCCTACTCAACCTGGACTTCCTAATCCTGTAGCTATTCCAAAAAACTATTATCTAATAACTATTGATATAAAGGACTGTTTCTTTTCCATTCCCCTACATCCTCTGGATGCCCCCAGGTTTGCTTTTTCAATTCTTTCTATCAATAATAATGGCCCTGATAAAAGATATCAATGGAAAATATTGCCACAGGGAATGGCAAATAGCCCTACAATATGCCAACTATATGTGGACAGAGCTATACAGCCCATTAAAAACAAATATCAAAACCTCATGTGTCTACACTACATGGATGATGTTTTAATAGCCCACCCTAATCAACAAATCTTATTTACTATATTTAGTAAAATAACAAAAAATTTTTAAAAATACGGATTATATATAGAAGAAGAAAAAGTTCAAAGCAGACCACCTATACTATATTTAGGCTTTAAAATCATGGATACTTTTGTTAAACCCCCCAAAATTCTAATAAGTAAAGAACATTTGACCACCCTTAATGATTTCCAAAAACTACTGGGAGACATTAATTGGCTTCGCCCTACACTAAGCCTCACTACTGGACAATTAAAACCTTTATTTGACATCCTTTGCGGGAACCCTGATCCATCCTCACTGCAAACATTAACTCCTGATGCCAGGAGAGCTCTAAAATTAGTAGAACAGGCCATTGAAAGATCCCATTGTGATAGATTTGATTTTGCTCAACCACTAATATTGATTATTATTCCTTCACAATATACACCTACAGGAGTATTTTGGCAACAGGGACCTATATTATGGATACATTTGCCTGTCTCTCCTAAAAGTACAATTGAGTCTTATACCTCCATGGTGGCTAAACTTATTCTTCAAGGACTTAAGACCTCTACTAAAATATTTGGAATTCATCCTGCTACTATTATTACTCCTTATTCATCGTCACAGGTTGAATATTTGTTTTTCAATAATAATGATTGGGCTATAGCTAGATGTTCTACTTCTGCAAATTGTGATAATCATCTTCCTAAATCTTCTATACTATCCTTTTGTATCAATCATCCTCTTATATTTCCACAGGTAATAAAAAAATCAACCCATTCCTAAAGCATTTAATGTATTTACAGATGGATCTTCTTTTTTTTTTTTTTTTTTTTTTTTTTGTGGTACCGGGGATTGAACTCAGGGGCACTTGACCTCTGGGCCACATCCCCAGCCCTTTTTTGTATTTTTTATTTAGAGACAGGGTCTCACTGAGTTGATAAGTGCCTCGCCATTGCTGAGGCTGGCTTTGAACTCGCGATCCTCCTGCCTCAGCCTCCCAAAGTGCTGGGATTACAGGCCGTGCGCCACCGCGCCCGGCAGATGGATCTTCTAACGGTACTGCTTCAGTAGTCACTCAAAATGAAAAAAATGATTCATATCACTAATCAAAAACTGGCTCAATTAGTGGAACTCGAAGCTATAATAATAGCTCTGAAAAATTTTAAACAACAGCCTATGAATATTTTTTCAGACAGCCACTATATTGTACATGCTGTCCCTAAATTGGAGCTAGCAGGTCCAATAGCACCACATACTCCAGCTTTTAAATTGTTTTCTCAAATCCAAAATCTCCTATGGCAACAAAAAGAACCTTTATTTATAGGTCACATAATAGCTCACACTAATCTCCCTGGTCCTCTCCATGAAGGTAATCAAAAAGCTGATGCTCTCACTAAAACATTATTTATATTTACAATAGTACAACAACTACTTTATTTCATTCCCAGTTCCACATTAATAACACTACCTTAAGACAAAAATTTAAAATCACAAAAGAAAAAACTCATAGAATTGTAAAAGAATGTCCATCTTGTGTAACACTTTTGCCCAATCCACATTATGGGGTTAACGCACGTGGTTTGATGCCCAATCATTGGTGGCAGATGGATGTCACTTATGAGCCAAGTTTTGGAAAATTACTATTTATTCATGTCACCATAGATACATGCTCAAGCATGATTTTTGCTTCTTTACATTCTGGAGAAAAAGTTAAAGATACTATATCTCTTTGTCTGCAAGCTTTTGCTGCATTGGGCATCCCCAAAATGCTTAAAACAGATAATGGCCCTGCATATACATCCACATCCTTCAAACAATTTTTGTTCAAAATTCAAAATAATCCACAAAACAGGTATCATTTATAATCCTCAGGGACAAGGAATAATTGAAAGAGCAAATCGGACACTTAAAAATATGTTATTGGGCTGGGGTTTTGGCTCAGCAGTAGAGCACTCGCCTAGCATGTGCACGGCCCGGTTCGATCCCCAATACCACATAAAAAAAAAAAAATAATGAATTGTGTACAACTAAAGCAAATAAATAAATGGCTGTCAATTAAAAAATATATATTGTTATTAAAGCAAAAAGATGGAAACTGGAAAAATCCTAAGGACAGATTGGCAGTTGCCCTGTTTACCCTAAATTTCTTAACTTTAGATTTTTAATGGATATTCAGCTGGAGATAGACACTGGAACCCACACCAACAACATAAACCTTTGGTTTACTGGAAGGATGTTCTTTCAGGTACATGGAAGGGTCTAGACCCAGTATTAATTTGGGGGAGAGGATCTCTTTGTGTTTTTCCAAAGCACAAATCCTCTCCAATATGGATACCATCTAGATTAATAAAGCAGGTACAAAGTCAAAAGGATCAAGATAAAGTTATTGAGGAGTCAAGATTAAATAAACAAGTAAAAAATCAAGAAGACCAAAATGAAGGTATGTAGTGATTCCTTTGATAGTGTCCTCCAATAAATTCACAACTTAAGTTTCATTCTTCCCAGCCGGGACAAGAAGATCTCTCTTCAGTGTATACACAATTGTATTTTTTTTTTCTTTTATACGTATGTCTTTTTTTAAAATATTTATTTATTTACTTTAGTTGTACACAATGCAATGCATTTATGTTGACGTGGTGCTGAGGATCAAACCCGGGCCACGCATGTATGAGGCGAGCACTCTGCCGCTGAGCCACAACTCCAGCCCATGTATGTCTTTATGTCCGTGCATTTGTCTAAATTTCATGTTAATGTGATGCCACAAATATAGATTTATATGTGCGTCTGTCTAGTGTGACGTCAAAAATAACTAAGCACTTATGAAAAACAAAATAGATACAGATCCAAATAATGTAATTCATTTAAGTTTAGAATATTCTAATTAGATAATCAATATATAGATAGATATTCACATAAGTTTAGAATATTCTAATTAGATAATCATATATAGAGATAGATATTCATATAAGTTTAGAATATTCTAATTAGATAATCAATTATAATAATAATCAATTTTGATTTATAGTTGTCTCCAGGACTTCTCTTTAGCTGTGAATATGACTAATCTTGTATAACCTGATACTTTTGGTGTTTTAACATAGGATTGTCTATTTGTTATTAACTTCATTTATCTATTAGCTGATTAATTTGAATTATTTCAACAGGTATAGGATTTCTGTATATACAGAGACTCGAGGATTCCAGCTAACAAATTATTTTTCCAAAGTGCCTTTAATTTTTCCTTAATGTATCTTTAATGCAGTAAATACCCTCAGTTTCTCTTTGATTTATTCTGAATGTGATATTTTGCCAGCTTATGTTTGTGGGAGCTTAAGCACCAATGTGTGTGAGCAGAGATCAACTTTTATTTTCTACTCTAATAATTCTTTTTTTAGTTTGACAGCTCACCTTTTGATCTCAGTGCTGGAATAGCACTGCCTTTCCCTTAATAATGGATGCTTGAGTTTTTAGGTAGTGGGCCCTGAAGATTTGCCGGTGGCAGTGTCTAGACATAAAAAAAAGCGGCTGCTGCTACAACTGCAGGACCACAGTCACTGCAAGCATCCCTGCGGCTCAAGCATCGAACAACCTCACCAGCAGTGTGGCCTCTGCTCTGCATGCATGGGGTCTCCTGGATCTATGTGTTATAACTTATGGACATTTTGATTTTCCATTATTTTGGGACATTACAAGACAATACCTTGCGGGTATTTGTCTAAGAGAACTCAGTGAGTTACTTGATGAAACTAAGGGCAGCTGATTCACTTAAAGAACTTGATACACTATGGAAACTTGGCTCGTCAGCAGTAGGCTTGCCGCCTTAAAGCCGCAGCATCTCCTCAAAATTGGATGGCTCTTAGTCAAAACACAGTTGATCCTGAAGGGCTTGATTGGATGGCTGATTAGCCTATGATGGGTAAGATCCCCAGAGGGGGACAACCTGAGACACGGCACAGTCACATGGGACAGTCTAATGTGGCCGACATGTCAACCTAAGCCAGGAGTCAAGGACAGCCTTGATTCCCATGACAGGTAAGAATGTCGGTTGCACATGGACGTCCTAGAACATCCCCTCTTTAAAAACTAAAGGGGGGAAATGAAGGAGCCCTAATCAAGGAGATAGCTAAAGATTGCGGTTAGCTGAGAGCCATAAAAGATGTTCTAGTTTCCACCTGATATTAATACATTACTCAAAGAATCTTTGTATGCCCGTGAACACTGTGTGACGCACCTGTAAACTCGAGCTGTAAGCACTTGTCCTTGTTAAAGATATATGTATATAACCGGGTGAGGTTGGTTAGAGTGTGTGGGAAGAAGAGGTGGTGGTTGGAGTTAGAGTGGTTGGAGAGGTTGCTGGAGCTGGAGAGAGAAGAAGAATAAAAGACCTATTTTTTTTTTTTTTTTTTTTTTTTTTTTTTTTTTTTTTTTTTTATTTTGGGCCACATCCTGACAGGGTCTCCTGAATTTTGAGGCTGCCCGTGGCGCCTCGTAGCAGGGCGTGCGCCACCAAGCAACAGCATCAGGCAGCATCAGCTACAATCTATATTTTAGGGCTTATCATTGATTTAACAGCTTCAATAATTTTGGAATCTCTGGGATTCTTATCTTGATGTGATGATGGAGGGGTCATAATGTGAGAACCTGAATAGAATATTGATTGGGCTGTGGGCTCAATCAGCTTCTCAAAAAGGGAACTAGACAGGCTCTACCTAACGCTTAAACCTGGGCCAAGAAAGTTCTTTAAAAACAATAAGAAAACCTCATAATTTTGTTCAATTTCATGGTAAGTTTACTTTACGTACAGGGGTTTTAAAAGCCCAATATATTGTTTTTCACACATACTTGTTTAAAAATTATTTTTTAGTTGTTGATTAACCTTTATTATTTATTTACATGTGGTGCTGAGAATCAAACCCAATGCCTTACAGAAGCTTGGCAAGCACACTGCCACTGAGACACACCTCCAGCCCTCACACACACTTTTGAAACGTAGCCAAGATTACATTGTTGAAGGTAAAATCTTGAATATGTAATTCATTTCTTCTCAATTTTTATAGTTTTAGCTCTTCAGGTCTAAGATTCATTTCATGTTAACTATTGTATATGATCTCATATAAAATTGAATGACACTCTTGTTGTATGAATATGCAATTATCCCAAACTTATTTTTGGAAGACACTATTCTCATTGAACTACTCCGACACACTTGTTAAAATTAAATTGGCCAGGGATGTGGAGTTAATTTCTAGATTTTTAGTTTTTTTTTTTTTTTCCCCCATTGATCTGTTAGTAGATCTTTTTCTTATAAATGTTAACTGAATGTTCAAATAACTATCATGCTTAATGTGGTAAGATATGCTAATGTCACTAAGATACAGTCTGTCACAAAAAAATTTTTACTGAATTTAATGAGACCTAAACATGAACACCCAGTAAGAATAATTCAAGAAAAATATTGGGAAATTTTTTTTTTTTTTTTTTTTTTTTTTTTTTTGCAGGTGTGGGGGTTAAGTGAAAGGGGAAGACTGAACCCAGGGACACTCAAACACTGAGCTAAACCCTTTTATTTTTATTGATTTATTTTTAATTTTGAGACACAGTCTCTAAGTAGCTTAGATATTTACTAAATTGCTGGGGCTGGTTTTGAAATTGGAATCCTGCTGCCTTCTCTTGGTAATTTTCTGGTATTAGAATTATGTGGCACTGTGCAAGCATTTTTTAAAAACAATGTTTCTATTGCATATGCTAACAAATAGATAGGCACTCAATTTTGTAATTTTTCCAAAAGATTGCTCAGAGTAAATTCATTATGTAATTGAATATCAGGAAAATCATCATGGCCTTACTGAAAGATACTGTATATTAATTACAAACATTTTACTCTTGTATACCAATAAATAGTAATAGATGATCTGCTTTATTTTTTAACATTCTTATTATTAGCTGGGCCCAGTGTCACATACCTGTAATCCCACCACTTGGGAGGCTGAGGCAGGAGATAATTAGCGACTCAGTGAGACCCTGTCTCTAAATAAAATACAAAAAAGGGCTGGAGATGTGGCCCAGTGGTCGAGTGCCCCTGAGTTCAATCCCCGGTACCAAAAAAAAAAAAAAAAAAAAAAATTCATAAATTCATCAATATCACCCTATGTAGTAGGCTAAATACAATATCTTGCTGGCCAATACAATATCTTGCTGGCCAGACTAGATCCCATTACTTTAGGGAAAGCTTGCCCCAAATCTATGTGTAAATTTTCTGCATGAAATTAGTGGTGACATGTAGGGGACTCAGTTTCTCTTTCCTACTTAGTTTTCTCTTTCCACTTAGTTTTCTGTGGGTATCTTCATACTGATTTACATAGGGGCTATACTATCTGACATTCCTTTAATGTCATACAAGTGTTTTTTTTTTTTTTTTTTTCCCCACACCCTAGCCAGAATTTCTTTTTGTGTTTTGGATTATTAACATTGTAACTGGGAAGAGATGGAATCTCAATATACTTTTGATTTGTATTTTCCTGACAACTACAGATTTTGAACATTTTCCTTATAATTCTTGGCCATTTGTCTTTCTTTTGAGATGTGTCTATTTATCATTTTGCCCAATTATTGAATGGGCTATTTAAGGATTTTGTTGTTGACTGTTTTTGTTTTTGTTGTTGTTGTTTTGCTCATTATATATTCTGTATATTAATTATCTAAAAGTGTAGTAAATAGCAATTGTTTTGCTCTTATTCAGTATGTTGCTTTTGCTGGGGGAACTCATTGTGTACAACTGTATGAAAGAGTGTTTCACCTAGCCTTCTTCTAGCAGTTGTAAAGTTGCTGGTCTTTGACTTGTAAAAGCTTTTGATTTTGATGCCATCCTATTTATTAATTTTTTTGGTACTGGATATTGAAACCAGGTGCACTTGACTGCTGAGCCACATCCCTAGCTCTATTTTGTATTTTATTTAGAGGCAGGGTCTTACTGAGTTGCTAAGTGCCTCACCATTGCTGAAGCTGGCTTTGAACTTGAGATCCTCCTATCTCAACCTCCTGAACCACTGGGATTATAGTCATGTGCCATTGTGCCTGGGCATTTATTAACTTTTTTTTTTTTGTCTCACACTTAATTTAATTTGAAGACTATTATAGAATCTCTGTCTTCAGATATAAATTTATTTATAATGTTACAGAACAAGCAGCAAATTCAACAATTTAAAAACTAAGTAAGTCTACACGATGTTAATTTGTGGCAACAGTCTCCCCAATCTGATGTTTTAAAAAAGTCACCCTGCCCTCATTTCAGTAGATGTGCACCATGCCACAGAGGAATGTCCAGAACAATACATAGGTGAAGAGGCCTCCGATAAGGCCTCCTGTAAATAGAGGTCTTTGTGATTTAAACTATTTTTTCCACCTCCTTCCTGCCTTGAGAATCAGGAGCAGGGAGAGCAGAATGGAGGCAAGTAGGTAGAAGATGAAGCCACAGAGGTTGCTGAGGCCCCCCCGACAGTGCTGCCACAGAGGTCTGGCAATAATCCAGGACAGCAGCATTGTCCCGCACAGCTGCCTCACAGATGAAGGGCAGCCCTTCCTGCTTGGCCACCACCGCAGCCATGGTACCCGCTGGGGCTCAGCCTCTGCTTTCTCATGGATCAAGGCAGAGCTGAAACACAGATGCGAACAGTTACTTACCGTTCCCCCAGACAGGTCGAGGTAGAGATTCCCGCAGCGCCATCTTGGGCTGGAGGATGCTGAAATGGCATTTATTAACTTTTGGTGATACTTGCTGAGCTCCAGAAGTTATACTGGGGAACTCATTGTATACAACTGTATGAAGGAGTGTTTCACCTAGCCTTATTCTAGCAGTTGTAAAGTTTATGGTCTTATTCTTAGGCTGGTTGATATGTATGCAAGGTGGAGGTATCTAGTATCAGTCTTTTACATTCAGATGTCCCACTTCTTAGCATCATTTGTTAAAGAAAACGTCTCTTCTCTAATGTATGTTTGAGGACCTTTGTGAATAATCAGTTGACCATAGCTATGTAGGTGTGTCTGTGTTTTTATCTTTTTCCATTAGTCTCTTTCTATTTTCATGCCAGTACACTCCCATTTTTGTTAACTACTATCTGTGTAGTATAATTTGAAGTTAGGGATTTTGATGTCTTCAGTTTATTAATTTTGCTCAGATTTACTTTACTATATTCTGGGTCTTATTATTCCATATTACCTTTTGGAATGCTTATCTAGTTTTGATAAGAATAACATTGCCATTTTGATTGGTATTTTCATTAGGTCTATAGATTTTTTTTATTATAACAAGGACATTTTATCTATATTAATCTCCCTATCCATGAACATTACATGCCTTCCCATATTCTGATGTCTTTCAGGTATTTTTCTATCTTTCTCTCTTTCTTTTTTCTTGGTGGTGGTGGTGGTGTGTGTGTGTGTGTGTGTGTGTGTGTGTGTGTGTGTGTTCTGTAATTTTGCTTGTAAAAGTATTTCACCTTGGTGATTTTATTATTCAGTGTTCTCTAGACAAACACAATCAACAGGAGGTTTGATTATTTTGGGGGGTGTTTTATTACATTGGTTATTCAACCAGAAGCTGGATAGTCCACAATGGCCATCTGCAGGCTGGAGAGCTGGAAGAATCAGTAGCTGCCCAGTCCAAAAGGCTGAAGCCCCAGCACAAGAGGGATCAATGGTGCTACCCTTGTCTAATACCAAAAGCTTCTGGAGAATCTGCTTTGGAAAATTACAGAAGCAAGAGTCTGATATCCTCCGATGTTCAAAGCTGTAATCAAGAACCCATTCAAGAAAGACTGAGAAGCCGGGCCTGGTAGCACACGCCTGTAATCCCAGCACTTGGGAGGCTGAGGCAGGAGGACTGCAAGTTCAGCAATGGCAAGGCACTTAGCAACTCAGTGAGACCCTGTCTCTAATAAAATACAAAAAAAGGGCTGGGGACGTGGCTTAGTGGTCAAGTGCCCCTGAGTTCAATCCCCGGTACAAAAAAAAAAAAAAGAAAGAAAGAAAGAAAGAAAGATTGATTGAGGTTGAATCTGCTGCTGCTTCTTGTTCTTCCAACTTTTATTCCATCCAAGCCTCCAGCCTATTGTATGGTGCTGCCCACACACATTAAGGGGGGGGGTCTCTATTTTAGTTGGCTATCCCACATGCTAATCATTCATAAACACAACCTCATTGGCACACCCAGAATCCTCTTAATCAGAATCTCTTAATTCAATCAAGCTGGCAATTCAAATTAACCATTAGAGTGGTCATATTTATTTCTGAATATTTTAAGATATTTTGAATGGTTTAGAAACACTGATTTGGTTTTCAGTGGATTCCTTATGCTATAAAAAAATCAATTGATTTTTATATGTTGATTTTTTTTAATAAGGTTACTTTGCTGAATTTGTTTAAGAGAACTTCTATAAATAGTCTGGTTGAAGTTTTAGACTCTTTTCAGCATGGGATCATAACTGCAAATATGGGTAATTTGGCTTCTCTTGTTTTACATGTATTACTTTAATTTCCAGATACCACAAAGTGCTTCAGCTAAAATATCAGGTAATATACCAAGTAGAAGTCACAAGAATGACTATCTTTGTATTACTGATTTTAGACAAAAAAAAAAAAAAAAAACTTTCTGCTTTACCCCATTCAGTATGATGTGGGCTTTGGGTTTGTTACAGACAGCTTTCAAGATGTTGAGGTAAGTGCTTTCCATATTTAATAGAAATATTCCTGATTGTTTTTCATGTGGGCACTCACAGCTAAAATTTTCCATTTAGAACATCCTTCTGTGTGTCCCAGAGATTGCCTTTTTTATTCAATAAATTTAGTGGTTAGGGGGCTGGGGTTGTGGCTCAGTGGCAGAGCGCTCGCCTTGCACATGCGTGGCCCGGGTTCGATCCCTCAGCACCACATAAACATAAATGCATTGCATTGTGTACAACTAAAGTAAATAAATAAATATTAAAAAAAATTAGTGGTTAGGGATATAGCTTAGTTGGTAGAACGTTTGCTTCCCATGGACAAGGCCCTGGGTTCAATCTCTAGCACCACCAAAAAAAATTTTTTTTAAATATATCTCTGAAAGTTTAACCTCCATTGTTTGTACAATTTCTTTCTGTTGATTTTAATTTTTATTCTATAATCATTTTATAAAACATAAGGTTGGGCATGGTGGCACATATGCTTTTAATCCCAGTAGCTCAGGAGGCTGAGGAAGGAGGATCATGAGTTCAAAGCTAGGCGCAGCAACAGCGAGGGACTAAGCAACTCAGTGAAACCCTGTCTCTAAATAAAATACAAAAGAGGAGCTGGATTTGTGGCTCAGTGGTAGAACGCTTGCCTAGCACACATGAAGGATTGGGTTTGGTTCCCAACACCACATTAAAAACTAAATAAACAAAATATATTGTGTCCATCTGCATCTAAAAATATTTTCAAAAAATACAAAAAAATGGCTGGGTATGTGGCTCAATGGTTGAGTACCCCTGAGTTCAATCCCTGGTACCCCTTCAAAAAAAAAAAAAAAAAAAGATACAGAGGATTACTTCAATAATTCTACATTTGTGTAGGTTGGTCTAGTGGCCTAAAATATAAAGCATTTGGGAGAAACTATTATAAGGAGTTCAAACTACATATTTATCTATTGTTGCTTAAAATATTTTGTAGTTTTCAAGTCCACTTTATAGTATCTTTAAACGTTGGCAAGATTTTACAGTTAAAAACATGGTTAATTTTTGCAACTGAAAAGTAAACAAAATCATATATAATCAGTTTCATATGATCACAATGCATCTGGAATAATCACCATGGCAAAACTGTGTGTGTTGTATTTTGAGAGAGCAGAATTTAAATAAAATCATCCGATAAAAAGGTGACTATGTGAGTTGGAGCTTTGCTGTTAATATATATCTGCAATACTCATAAGGAAAATCTATAGATAACATGTCAAGCTCCTTCTTCTCCTCCTCCTTCTTCTCCTCCTCCTCCTCTTCCTCCTCCAACTTCTCCTCCTTTTCCTCCTCCTCCTCCTCCTTCTTTTTCTTCTACCTTTGGTACGGGGGATTAAACTCAGGGACACTTGACTAGAGAGTCTTACCCCCAGCCCTAGTTTGTATTTTATTTTGAGATGGGGTCTCACTGAGTTGCTTAGGGCCTTGCTGTTGCTGAGGCTGGATTTGAACTCATGATCCTCCTGCCTCAGCATTTCAAGCTGCTGGAATTACAGGCAAGTGCCACTATGCCCAGCAAATTAGTAAATTTTATAATTTTCCCTTCTAATATAGTTGACTGGTATTCTGTACAGTTTATTCCATATTAAACATGGATATCAGATGAAGATTATTTTTTCCAACACCATCTTGTATCTAGGTATAGAAGACTTAGATACAGTATCTATGTACTAGTACAGATGAGAGATAATAGCATCCTTGAGCTGGACCTAAAAGTAGGAGTATTGTATTTTATTTAAAGACAAGGTATCACTGAGTTGCTTAGGGCCTCACTTCTGAGGTTGGATTTGATCTCACAATTATCCTGCCTCAGCCTTCAAAGCCACTGAGATTACAGGTGTACAGCACTATGCCAAGTTTTTTTTTTTTTTTTCATTCTGATCACTAGACCACAACCCTAGTATAACCATGTGTGTTTCTGTGATAAATGAATGAATGAAACAGAAATTTAACCTTCCATATATTTTTTCTGTCCTTTTAAGCTCACTGAAGGCAAAAGACATTTTTTTTTCTGTTACGGGCATTTAAACTCTGGAAAACTCGACCACTGAGCCACATCACCATCCCTATTGTGTATTTGTATAGAGACAGGATCTCACTTCATTGATTTACTTAGGGTCTTTCTTTGGCTAAGCCTGGCTTTCACTTGAGATCCTCCTGCCTCAGCCTCCTGTGCTGCTGGGATTGCAGGCATACACCACCATGAAAAGCTTGATTCCTGTGATTTCTTTACCTGAACATAATGTTTTAAGGCTCTCTACATTAGAACACTTTCTGTGTGTGTGTGTGTGTGTGTGTGTGTAGCTGGGGATTGAACCCAGGGCCATATGCATGTGAGGCAAGCACTCTACCCACTGAGAAATATCCCTCACCCTAGGACATATTTTATTTATCCAATTAAACTCTGTTGCTCAATATAGTATTACACTGTATGGATAAATTGAATTATGTTTCAGTTGTTGTTCCTGTTATTGAACTCAGGAACTCTCAGAATAATAGTCCCAGCCATTTTTTATTTTTTTTTATTTTGAGACAGAAAAAGTCTCTCCTTTTTTTTAATTTTTTTTTTTTTTAAATTTGGTTCCTGGGATTAAACTCAGTGGCACTTGACCACTGGGTCCTTTTTTGTATTTTTTTTTTTTTTTCTTATTAGAGACAAGGTCTCACTGAGTTGCTTGCTATGTGTCTCACCATTGCTGAGGCTGGTTTTGAACTAACAATCTTCCTGCCTCAGCCTCCCAAGTGCTGAAATTACAGGCATGCACCACCACTGTTGTTATCATTATTAATTGTGGTGCAGAAGATCAAAAACAGGGCTTTTCATAAACCAGAAAAGGGCTCTACAACTTAACTGTATCTCAGCACCATGATTCTTATTATTCAAAATGTATAAGTAAAGGACTATTCAAACATGCAACTGAAACAATATATTATATTTTAAAAATCATATAATATATTCATGTTGGGACTATGTCTGCCAAGGGGCAAGGTTTTGGCTGCTTACCACGCCCTAAAGAACAGGGGCTAAACCAAGGGGTGTGGCTATGACGTAGCGTGAGAGACTGAACTGCCTTGCTTGCTGATTGGTTAGTTCTAGGCCTATTTAAGTCAATGATTGTTCAATAAATCTGAGTTCTTCTGGCATCCCGCGTGCGATACAAAACTCCCTGGGTGTGGCGTGTTTCTGCTCATCAGGCAGAGGTAGGCACCTAGCAATTTCTGTCCTTAAGATTACCCCACCGGGTGAGTTGCAGTTTTTCCTGCAGGCAGGAAAAACCCCCTTTTAGGGCCCAAAAAGGGAAGCGCAACTTAGAGCCCGGCTCCATTCATACCCCAGCAGCCCCGGCAGGTTGGCGTCCCAACGTGGGGCAGGGAAAAAATTATCGGTGAGCTTAATAAGGTTAGAGACACAGCGTCTCTCTCGCTGACTGAAATACCCTTTATTATGGGACAAATTTTAACATTCAGGAAATCACAAGACCCAGCCCTCGAGGCGTGACACAGTATTTTAAGAAAGCAAGGTCTCCAAATATCTGATAGCCAATCGGAGGTGATTTGGAATTTGTTAAAACGAGCGGCTCCCTGGCTCCCAAAGTCTGATTTTGATTCTTGGGAGACATGGGACAAAATAAAACAAATTTTAAGGGACCGAGAAATTGAGTACGGGGAATCCCCACCTCCCGGGAGTTTATCCAGCTTTATCCGCCCTAAAAGCGTACTCGCTGTTACAAGAAAAACAAACACCTAATTGTTCCCAGTCCTGAGAATTAAACATCCCCTCCAGGTCCGCAAATTTAAAGAAATCTCACTCCAGGGAATTAGAAATTACAGCCCCTCCTTTAGAGATCTCTAACAAATGCCCTGGGGACAAAAGCCACAGGCCACGTGGCTCAGTACCCTATGAGAGGGATCCGCCATTTCATGAGTCAGCTCCTATTGAGCCTTCGGCGCCATCACTATACCGAGAGGCACCAGCGCCCTCTAGTGAGCTTTCACCTGTAATGGCATTTCCAGTTAATTTAAATCCTAGGGAAGACAGGCCAAATAAATGGTATCCCTGGGAAACTCAAGAATTAAAAGAATTAAAAAAGGCTGTAGCAGAAGATGGTACAAACTCACCATGGGCAGAATGTATATTACAAAATCTCGCTCATCGCGCCTGTACCAGTAGAGATTGGAAAGATTTAACAAAAGCTGTGCTCCCGGGACCGTTATTCCTTAAATAGTGTGCATATTTTTCTGATGAATGCCACACACAGGCTGAGAGGAATCAAACAACAGATCCTCCCATACCAATAACCTTTGGGATGCTGTCAGGAACTAGTGATCAGTATGCCACAGGAATTCAACAAGCAGCATTACCAGCTCCGCATCGAGAACAGGTGCAAGCTCTAGGGTTGGCAGCATGGAAGAAGCTAGAGGAAGGCCCCACAGAGCTTCCTATAGCTGGAATCACTCAAAAAGCTAATGAGGATTTAGCCACATTTATTGAGAGAGTGGAAAAAAGCCTTCAAAGGAAATTTCCACCTGGTGCGATGAGGGACCAATTCGCCAAAATGTTAGTGTGGGAAGGAATGACCGCAGATCACAAACTGGCCTGTGCTGGGTTAAAAGATAGGTCCATGGGAAGATGGATTATTGCCACCAAAGATGTGGGTTCAACAACTCACCAGTCTCAGATATTGAGCACTGCTCTCAATGCCCACACTGAGGTATTAGCAACAGTTTTAAATGGAAAAGGAACCTGTTTTAAGTGTGGATGGCAATGCCATTTTAAAAGAGACTGCCCTAATGGCCATGGTCGGCCTCCAGAATGCTCCCCTGGCCAGACTCAAAGTCCAGCTGCCCCTAGAACACTCTGTCCTAGATGTAAAAGAGGATATCATTGGAAAAAAGATTGCAGGTCTAAATTTGATATTCAGGGGAAACCTTTAAACTCCTAAGGGGGCAGCCTCCAGCCCCGTTACATCAAGGAGGTTCCCCTGCTCCCAGTTCCCTCAGGTCCATTGGACAGTTCCTATTGTTCCAGGGATTAGACCAAAGATGGATATTTATATATCAGGAAAGAAATTTTGTTGCCTAATTGATACTGGGGCAGATCGTACTATACTAAGGAAAGAAGAGATTCCACCCCAATGGGAACTAATCCCAGGGCCTCAGTTACTTGGAGTAGGTGGAAACATTCAGAAGAGACCAGAAATTGGCTTAAATGGAGAGATATAGATGGAAACCAAGGGGAAGTTCATCCCCTTGTGGCCCTTGGATTAACCTCTAATTTATTAGGTCAAGACATCCTAGGAGAAGCTGAGGCTTACATTACTACAACCCATAGAGAGCTTAAAAATGATATGGGGAGAAAAACTTTCAATCATCAAATAGGGTTTCACCCCCAATCCTAAGGGCCACTGCTCCCCAAGTTCCTGCCATTCAATGGCGAGATGGCCCCCCAATCTGGGTTGAGCAGTGGCCCCTTCCTACTGAAAAACTAAACCATTTGAGGGCAATTGTCCAAGAACAGTTAGCCCTAGGACACATTAGACCTTCTCTTAGCCCATGGAACAGTCCTGTTTTTGTTATACAAAAGGCCACAGGGAAATGGAGGATGTTACAAGACCTCCGAAAAATTAACGATAGGATGTTCCTTGTTGGCACACCTTTGCGTGGCCTTCCCTGGATCCCTTCTATCTCAAGAGATTTAACCTTAATTGTTATTGATATTAAAGATTGTTATTTTTCAATACCTCTTCATCCAGATGATTATGAAAAATTTGCATTCTCTGTCCCCTCAACCAATTGTCATAAACCAGATGAAAGATATGAATGGATTGTTCTCCCTCAAGGTATGGCTAATAGCCCAGCTTTTTGTCAATATTATATTTCATGTCTTCTGTCACCATTAATGAAAAAATCACAGCTCACCTTATATGTCTATATGGATGACATCATCCTGGGAGCTGCTGATGTCCAACAACTAAAACTCTGCTTTCTTAACCCTTCGAGAGCTCTTAGAAAAAGGAGGATTACACATATCCAATGATAAAATACAAACTATTTCTCCCTTTAAAATATTGGGGACAAAACTTAGCCTAGACTCGGTTTGTCCTCTCAAACCCCAGCTTCTCATTCAAAAATCTTATTCCTTGACAGAGTTACAAAAGCTATTAAGAGAGCTAAACTGGTTAAGACCTTGGCTTCATATCTCTACTGAGGATTTATTACCTCTCTTTGAGTTGCTACGGGGACAATCCCCCTCTGATATAATTATACTAGAAGAAAGTCATCTGTTAATATTACAAAAAGTCCAAGATGGCCTCAATTCAGTCCAATTGGCTCGATACCAACCAAAACAACCTCTATATCTGTGGGTTTTCTCAGGTGCTAAGCTCCTGACAGCTGTACTAACCCAGATGGGAAATCCATTAGAATGGATACATTCCTCTGTGGGAGGAGCACCTTGAGTTTATTCCCAATTAGATCAATTAGCAGATCTTGTAATAAAAGGAGAGATACATCATTGAGGCATTATGGAAAAGACCCAGATATTTTAACAATTCCTTACCGTTTGTCAGATTTTGAATGGATACAGAGAAACAACCCTAGAGTCTCCTATGCATTAGAAGGATTTCTAGGAAAAGTTGACTGTCATTACGGGTCAAGCAAATGGACTTCTTCTTTCCCCAAACTGGAGTGGACTCCCCCCATCTTGTTCTCCAGCAAGCCACTCCCCAAGGCAGTAAATGTCTTCACAGATGGAGGAAAAGAAGGGTCAGCAGTTGTAGTTTTTCACCCATCCTCAGGCCAAAGGATATAATACTTTGAAGCAGTTACTGGTTCTGCTCAATTTAAAGAATTATTATGCTGCTGGCCGGGCGCGGTGGCGCACGCCTGTAATCCCAGCACTTTGGGAGGCTGAGGCAGGAGGATCGCGAGTTCAAAGCCAGCCTCAGCAATGGCGAGGCACTTAGCAACTCAGTGAGACCCTGTCTCTAAATAAAATACAAAAAGAAAAAAAAAAAAGGTCTGGAGATGTGACCCAGTGGTCGAGTGCCCCTGAGTTCAATCCCCGGTACCACAAAAAAAAAAAAAAAAAAAAAAAAAAAAAAAGAATTATATGCTGTTGCATTAGCCTTGACCCATGTCCAAGAGCCTATGAATCTTTTCTCAGATAGTTTATATGTAATTAACCTATTACCTACTCTAAATACACTCATATATAAAGATAGATAATAATCCTATCACCCCTCTGATGATCCAGGTTCGATCCCTGTTAAAGGGGCATAATGAACCTATGTTCCTCCAAACATCTTAGGGGACATCAAGGCTTATCTGGGCCCCTCTCTGAGGGAAATCAGGCCACTGACCGTTTAGCCACCACAGGTGTATTAACAGTTACAGTCCCATATCAACAAGAACTTCAGTTAGCTCAAGGTCTTCACAACCTTACTCATTTAAATTGGAGAGGTCTACATAATAAATTTCCTTTAGTTCCTATAAAAGATTTAAAAAAGATTATAAGGACATGTAAATCTTGTTTGCCCTTCTTACAGGTCCCACCTCTCCAGTCCCCTGGGGTAAATCCCAGAGGCCTAAGGCCCAACGCTATCTGGCAAACTGATGTAACCCATTATGTGCCATTTGGAAAATTAAAATGTATATTTATGTCCATAGATACTTATTCACATGCTTGTTGGGCCACGGCACACTCTGGAGAAAGGGCTAAACATGCTGAAAGTCACTTTTTACAATGCTTTGCTATTCTTGGATCGCCAAAACAAGTTAAAACTGATAATGGACCCTGTTTTGTAAGCAAATCATTACAAAAGTTCTTCCAAACTTGGCATATTAAGCATACCACAGGGATCCCATATAACCCAAAAGGACAAGCCATAATAGAAAGACATAATAAAACCTTAAAGAACCAATTAATAAAACAAAATGGGGGAAGCAACCCCCATGACCAGTTGAAAACAGCTATGCTTACTTTAAATATTTTAAATTTTTCCAAACAGCAGCCTCTATCTGCTTTTCAAAGACACTGGTCTAACCAAACGCCTTATGTAAAAGTTGAGGTCCGATGGAAAGACCCATTAACTGGAGTCTGGAGAGGTCCTGATCCATTAATAAGTGCTGGCAGAGGTTTTGGATGTGTCTTCCCAATGGGGGGAACAAAACCCTATATGGGTGCCTGCCAGAGATCTCAAATACTGCCAATCTGACCAAAATGACTACCCAGGAGAACAAGCTCTTGAGGAGTGATCCTTTCTTTTTTCCACAGAAATGAAAAAAACTGTGACAAAGCTCCTGTCCTGCTGTGATTAAACTTCTCATCACATCCGTTTCAAAATTCATCAAAGACACTATCCTGGACTCCTTCTTTGTCAGCATCTCAACCCTCTGCGATGATGAGAGAAGAAGGACTGTGCCATTCCTGTGACAATTATCTGGACTTTATGCTAGATGACTTCCTTTGGACTCTGAGAGAAGAGCGCTATATCTTATGACAATTATCTGGACTTTGTGCTGGACAGCTTCCTTTGGACTCTAAGAGAAGAGTCCCATTCCTGTGACAGCCATCCGGACTTTATGCCAAAAGGCTTCCTTTAGACTAAACTAAATAGATGGACTTTCTCTTTTTGGTGAAATCCCTGCTAAATGGGTGGACTTTCTCTTTTTGGTGAAATCCCTGATTGTCATTGTCTTTGTGTGCACCTTTAGCCCTATAGAACTAGCCAGATACAGCTGGGTGGTCTACTGTCACGCTGAGCTATAGCCCTATAGCTTGGCCACGGTCCTTAACAGGATGTAGAGGTATGCATCCAGTCAAGCCTTCCCAAAGGTGACTGTCATGTCCCGTGTGCTCTTCTTGGCCACCTGCTGGCCCTAGGTATGTCCACCTAGAGTGCTAGAGTGATAGCCAATAACAGGTAAGATTTTTCCCAGAGAGGAGAAGTCGACCTAGACGGGAACACTCTCTATGAGTTGGACACCCTACAAGATGGGACATCCCATTTAAATATAAATGGAGAGACCCATTTTTTAAAATAAACAAAAAAAGGGGAATTGTTGGGACTATGTCTGCCAAGGGGCAAGGTTTTGGCTGCTTACCACGCCCTAAAGGACAGGGGCTAAACCAAGGGGTGTGGCTATGACGTAGCGTGAGAGACTGAACCGCCTTGCTTGCTGATTGGTTAGTTCTAGGCCTATTTAAGTCAATGCTTGTTCAATAAATCCGAGTTCTTCTGGCATCCCGCGTGCGATACAAAAACTCCCTGGGTGTGGCATGTTTCTGCTCATCAGGCAGAGGTAGGCACCTAGCGATTTCTGTCCTTAAGATCACCCTGCCGGGTGAGTTGCAGTTTTTCCTGCAGGCAGGAAAAAACCCCCTTTTAGGGCCCAAAAAGGGAAGCGCAACTTAGAGCCCGGCTCCATTCATACCCCAGCAGCCCCGGCATATTCATAAATCATATATAATTTATTTAAATTGTGTACATATATATGAAATTTCTATCTCAGTCTATTAAAATTTTGTTGGGAGCATATAATTAAACTATATGTAAGCCACTACAAATATATCTATCATTCTGTATATAGGTAAGTAGATAGAATACCTTATAGTATAAACATACACTCTGTGGTATAATGTAATCTAACATGCATTGACACATTTCATAATATATGAACATTACATATATATATATATATATATATATATATATATATATAAACACCTCATTCCATATAATATATGATATATATTATTGAACTAAATTGCATACATTTTAAGCACATGCCAATACATTTTTGTTCTTGTTACTGGGATTCAACTCAGGGACACTCGACCTCTGAGCCACATCCCCAGCCCTATTTTGTATTTTAATTAGACACAGGGTATCACTGAGTTACTTAGCACCTCATCATTGTTGAGACTAGCCTTGAACTTGTGATCTTCTTGTCTCAGCCTCAGGAGGTGTTGGGATGACAGTTGTTTGCCACCATGCCTGGCCACATGGCCCAATATTTTAATAGGATAATGTTATGGTTTGGATGTGAAATTTCCTCCAAAAGCTCATATATGAGACAATGCAAGAAAGTTCAGAGGAGAAATGATTGGGTTGTGAGAGCCTTATCCAATCAGTGAATTAATCCCTGGTAGGGATTAACTGAGTGGTAACTGAAGGTGGATGTGGCTGGAAGGAGGTGGGTCATTGAAGCCATGCCTTTAGGGTATATATTTGGTGAGCTGAGATTAGTCTCTGATTTCGGATCAGGTAATCTGCTTTCCTCCACCACACTCTTCCTCCATATATCCTGCCTCACCTTGAGCCCTGAGGAATTAACCCTGTTGTGTATGGATGGAAACCTCTGAAACTGTGAGCCCCCACATAAACTTTTCCTCCTGTACAGTGGTACTTGTCAGAACTTTTAGTCATACAAGTGAGAAGGCTGACTAAAACATGATATAAAATGAATAAAACTTGAATTCTTTCAATGTATAGGAATGATTTTTTAGAAATCATAAATGACTTCATACAACAAATTTTTCCTTCTTAGCAGTTTGCTAATGGTGATCCTTTCTCCACTGATCATGGATAGTTACTTGTTTGAGTAATACCTGGCTACTTTACAGCAAATCTGGGAATTGGCATCTGTCTCCAGGAGCCAATCACCATCTCCAAAGAGATTTCAGGAGGAGAACATAGAAAATATAGATAGGAATCCCACTAGATTATTTTGTGGAGAAAATAGTTTATTTCTTACTTATTTGTTTGTTTTGTTTTGTTTGAAAACCTGGATTGAACCCAGGGATGCTTAACCACTAAGTCACATGCCCATGACTTTATATTTTATTTAGAGACAGGGTCTCAGTGAGTTAATTGCTTATGCCTTGCTAAGTTGTTCAGGCTACCTTTAAACTCCTGATTCTCTTGCCTCATCCTCCACTGAGCCACTGGGATTATAGGAGTACATCATGGTGCCCAGCTTGTTTTTAATATTACTTTTTTTTAAATATTCATTTATTTGTTTTAGTCATACACAATGCCTTTATTTTTACGTGGTGCTAAGGATCAAACCCGGGACATGTACGTGCAAGGCGAGTGCTCTACTGCTGAGCCACAACCCCAGCCCCCAAGAATAAATTTTTAATGTCATTATTTGTAGGCTCAGAAACCATTTAAACATGGGTCTGGGGTTGTGGCTCAGTGGCAGAGCGCTCACCTTGCACGTGTGTGGCCCGGGTTCGATCCTCAGCACCACGTAAACATAAATGCATTGCATTGTGTACAACTAAAGTAAATAAATAAATATTTAAAAAAAGAAACCATTTAAAACAACACGATATACTATTTGTTATACTGATTGTTTTATGTTCTACAAGACATTTTACTTTCAGCTCTTTAAAGCTTCAGGAAAGGAAATTCAAGTATGGTAGAAGTGTAGAGATCCATTAATACCCACGATGACAACTTAAAGACAAGTTGAAAATGAAAAATGGTTCTATGTGAACATACTCAAATTAAGTCTTTACTCTCAATTTTTATCTACGCATATGACAACACGCCTTAGAGAAACATTGAAGCAGAAACTCACCATAATATTCACATTAATCACAAGCCCAAGCCCAAAAAAACATATGCTTTGTTGGTTTTAGCATTTCTACTTACTTTTCCTACATTTACACACTTCAGGTTTGTTGGTTACCTTAAAAATATCCACTTTGACACTCTGTTATTTCTCTCTCTCTCTCTCTCTCCCTTTTCTTTTGGGGGGGGCACCAGGGATTGAACTCAGGGGCACTCGTCCACTGGGTCACATCCCCAGCCCTTTTTAGTATTTTATTAGAGACAGGGTCTCACTGAGTTGCTAAGTGCCTCGCCATTGCTGAGGCTGGCTTTGAACTCGCGATCCTCCTGCCTCAGCCTCCAAAGTGCTGGGATACAGGCGTGTGCCACCGCGCCCGGCTCTCTCTCTCTCTCTCTCTTTTTTTTTTTTTTGTGCGGGGATTGAACTCAGAGGCACTTGTCCACTGGGCCACATCCCCAGCCCTTTTTTGTATTTTATTTAGAGACAGAGTCACACTGATTTGTTAAGTGCCTCACCATTGCTGAGGCTGGCTTTGAACTCATGATGCTACTGCCTCGACCTCCCAAGTACTGGGATTAGAGGCATGCACCACCACATCCAGCTTCTGTTATTTTTCATTTAGGGGAAAGAACAAAATTAAGACAGGAAGAGACAGAAGGAGGCTGCAATGCCCCTCACGTTGACCATGTTAAAAACATCAGTGGGTTTAGTGTTAGGAGGAACTTTAGATAGGTAAAGGGGAAGGAGGAGGAGGGAGGAAAATGGGGGCAGAAAAGATAGTGATATGAGACAAACAATCATTACCACATGTACACGTATGAAGATACAAAGGTACAACCAGAGACATGAAAAATTTTGTTCTATATATGTGTACTATTGGTTGTAATTTATTCTGCTGTCTTATATAACAAAATAGAATAAATTAAAAAAAAAAACATTGATGGGAATCTCACAAATGGTACTACATAAAATTCAGAAAAAAAAAAGGCAAGACCACCCAAACAGACAAAAACACATTCACTCAGCACATGAAGTGAAAGAAACATGAACCAGCAAATTCCCTTTCCTCAATCAAGAGAAGACAGAATGAAGAAATAAATCTGCCAATCTTCAAAAATAATAAAGTGTCTGATCAGAAAATCTGCCAGGATCAGGACCTACTCTTTGATCACTACAAATAATAAAATATATTCAAACAATTTAAAAACAAAATATTTTATATAGTAATGAGAAATTCATTTAAATAAAAAGTATTCATTAAAAAAAAATACTTCCTCAGGTCACACCACATAGGTCACATTCTCAGTAAGCAATAGTTAAGAAAAAAAATTAAAATACTAAAGAATTTGAAGAATTTGTGTGACCAAGCTATTGCTGTTTCTGACAATAAGGTAGACATTTTTCAATTATAATTTGGAAATACATGAACAACCTGAACAACCACTACTTATAATTGATATGCATAAGTATTAATCCACATTAATAGGATTTTCAGTTTGGTCACATTATCAATACAACTTGCAAAAACTACCTGGACTCTTTACCACTACCTGCATAAATAATCATAAACACAATAGCTTAAATTAATAGAAACTCATTCTTTCATAGTTATGGATGTTTTTATTATCATGACACAGGATTAATATCAACATGTTAGCAAAGCCACACTCCCTCAAGAAGCACTAGAAGAGAATCTTTCTAGATTTTATTGGTTGCTGGTAATTTTTTCTATGACTAGAAATGTTTCTCTTTTCCTTGTGGTGATGAAGCCTTCAAAAGCATAAAGAAACAGGCCGGGCGTGTGCGCACGCCTGTAATCCCAGCACTTTGGGAGGCTGAGGCAGGAAGATCACGAGTTCAAAGCCAGCCTCAGCAATGGCGAGGCACTTAGCAACTCATTGAGACCCTGTCTCTAATAAACTACAAAAAAAGGGCTGGGGATGTTGCCCAGTGGTCGAGTATCCCTGAATTCAATCCCAGGTACTACAAATAAAAAAAAAAAAAAAAAAAAAAAGCATAAAGAACAACAAACTATTAAACTATTTTTTTTACATATGAAACATGGTGCCATTACAACAGTTTACAACATTCACACCCCACAGAATCTGATAACCATAGCACCATAGATGGCAGATCTCCCAGTGAGCTTATTCTTATCAATGCACAGAGTATTTGACAAAATTAAAGAAAAGAAAATTATGCACAGTGGATGAAGAAAGAGGAGGGGACCCTAGCTGGGCGTGGTGGTGCACACCTGTAATCCCAGCACTTGAAAGGCCTGAGGCAGGAGATCACGAGTTCAAAGCCAGCCTCAGCAATGGCGGGGCACTTAGCAACTCAGTGGGACTCTGTCTCTAATAAAACACACCACAAAAAGGCTGGGGATGTGGCCCAGTGGTTGAGTGCCCCTGAGTTCAATCCCCGGTACAAAAAAAAAAAAAAAAAAAAAAAAAAAAAAAGAGGGGACCCTGGGCCAGCAGATTAAAAGAAAACAGGTTAAAGATCCACAAAATTGAGTGAGGTGGATAAATCGTGGCAGTCATGCATCATCTCCATATTCAGAACAGAGGACAGAGCGTGTCCAAGGAGTAGGTCTTATCTGTTTTTGCAAGGAACCCTGGAAATTCTCCCAAACCAATGGAGATTTAGATTATTCCAATTAATACTCTAGTCACCCTGTGTAACTGTTTTTCGTCATCTTATTACAATAAATGTTCATGGTGCTTACTTGAAAACTGGGAAGGGTAAAACTATATATATTAGTTATCTCTGTA
>CM046675.1:6007524-6029241 GCA_025594165.1 Tamias sibiricus | reverse complement strand
CTCTCATCTGGACATTTATTAGAATCGTACAGTTTTAGGAACAAGAATATAACAAAATATTTAGTCTATAAAATACAAGGGAGGACTAGTCTGATTGATGGTGCTTTCCCATTGACTCTTGTAAATTTTGGTTTTACTGATTTTCTTCAGTTTTAGTATTTTCCTAACTTGAATTTCCTTCCTTAGAATCCTCTATCCTCTTCACTGAAATGAATTTTTCCACCTTCCTGAGTTTGATCTCTGATTTCCACTTCCATACATCCATCTTTTAACCTTGTGAGATCAGTTTAAGTATGTACACTTCTAAAACTTTCTCCAAACATTTTTTTTTTTTCCCCACTGCAGTCTGCAGTGTAAATGAATTTTCATTATTTATGAACGCCTTGGTTTGTTTAAGGAGGTTAATATTTTTCTTTTTTTTTAAAATTATTTTATTTATTTTGGCTTTTTTTTTTTTGACTTCTCACTTGGCAGCCATGGCTTCTGAGGCAATAGATAGAGTTTTCTATCCTGGAGGCTTATAGTATCTCCTGAAGGTTACCAGTTGCCTCATCTTTCAGGAGGAGACAGGAAATAATAATAGCAATCGAAACACACAATATAAAGTTCTCAAGAAGCCAAACTAGCTCCTACTAAGACATCTACAGTATTTTGTCACAATAAACAGAAATTATAGATTTCTTTATTGCCTACAATAAAAACAGTACATTTGCAACAGGATTTTTTACAAGTTCCAAATGGTGAACAAAAGACAGAAACAAAAGTGTTTGTAATGATGTGATGTTTTATGAGGAAGGAAGGAGGATAAAAGATAGAAGTAAAAAAATTATAGGAAGAGTGAAAGAAAAAATAATAAAATTTGGTTTTTTTAGCAGGAAAAAAAGAGGAAAAGAGAATCAAGAGGAAAACAACACAATGAGAGAGAATATGGTTAAAAAAATATAAAAAATTAAAAATTAAATAGAAAGAAAAAAAGGGGTGTAAAAGGAACACACAAAACAAAATCGAAATATATTACTATTCACGAACATTCTAGTGCCCTTAAATGAAATGATGTTGAAAAATTAAACCAGCTTCAAAAATGTTTAGAAAAATGGTGAGAGAAAAAGGAAGGAAAACAATATAATCAATGGAAAATTAAAAAAAAACAAGTTGTTTCTATTGGAAATTCAAGGAGTTTTTGCAGCTTCATTTTTCCAGCAGCTATGTGGGGTTTGTCCTGGAATATGATGCGTGGTCCCACCATCTGGGTGGGGTCTTTCTAGGCGTGAAGAGTTTTAGTTCTGGAAGTGAAAAATCCTGGAGGTAGGGTGTAGGGTTAGTATCACACATTCTCCAGTGTGTTTTCCCTGAGGACACAGTTAACCCTTCAGGGCCCCCCCCCAGCATTTTGCTTTAACGCTCCACTCTGGAAAGGCTGGCGTTCCAGGAATCTTCTTTGTACTACGCCCACTCATAAATGATGCAGGAGGCTCTTCTTAGCCTACTACAATTGTGAGTGGACGCCCAGAATTTTCTGTTTCTAATTTCAGTCTCCAAACCTCAACTGTCTCCTACCCCTGACATTTTTTGAATTTCCCAGTCTGGTGGCTTTCTCTCCCAGCTGGTTTCTGCAAGCAGCCAGATTTATGGAAGGACGAAGGGGAAAACCAAGGTGGGAATTCTTGCAAACCAGTAATTCTCCTGTGTAAGCCTCTCTCCATAGCTTAGATTTTGTCTGGTCAGGTAGGGCATCCCTCTCTGTCATGCAGTGTGGGTTTTATCAGACACACTTGGGTCTGGGCCATAAATTTAGCTTCCCCAGCGCTGAGGACCCCTGCCTCTGCGGCTGCAAAATGGTTCCTTCCCCACTGGTCCTGTGCCTCGCTGCCATGGGAGGACGGGGGCTTTGTTTTCCCCATACAAGGAAAATTGTGCAGTGCTCAGACCTTAACTTTTTAATTCAGGCAGTGACTGTGATTTCTTCAAACTCTCTCTCTATTTTTTTTTTTTTTTTTTTTTTTTTTGATAAACCAGGTATTTGGTTTTTGAACTCAGGGGCATTGAACCACTGGTCCACATCCCCAGGCCCTTTTTTTTTTTTTTTTTGTATTTTATTTAGAGACAGGGTTCTCACTCACTGAGTTGCTAAGTGCCCTCGCCATTTTGCTGAGCGCTGGCTTTGGGAACTCAATGAATCCTCCTGCCTCAGCCTCCCAACTAGCCTGGGATTACAGGCGTGTGCCACCCATGCCCAAGCCCTGGAACTTCAAAAGCATCTGCAGGCACCCTGACAAGCCTCTGTCAATCCTGAGTATTGGGAGTTCCTGTTAATTCCCTTATTGCCTTTACTGCATCCCAATTGAGGGGCCATTTTGAACTCAAACCTCCAGGCCACTTAGCTGTGGCCTGGTGAAGCTGGGGATTTTTTCCTTAATTTTATTAATACATCTTGTACTGGGGGAGTCCCACAACCTGTTTTTGAGTATCTGGTATTGCACTCCCGCAGTAAAGTCCCACCGTAATGCTTGTTTTATTTATCCCACCTTGCAAAAGCGGCCTCTTCTGTTTTGTTTTTGTTTTGGTTTCAAGCCATGGGAAGCTGCCAGGGAAAGTGAACTATCTCTATTCAGCCATCTTTAGAGTAAGTTCCCTTTTTTTCGTCCCTTTTGTATTTTTAAAATAAAAAATGAATATTACCAGCCGCTGTTCCAACCAGTATTGGAGAAATAGACAAAATAAAATACCAGCCTAAGGGAGTCTTTGCCCTTGTCCATTCTTTCCTGGTGGGGGACTGCCTGTTCAAGTGCCCTCTGGTACACGCGAATTCAGGCAGTAAACCAGGTGGTCCAGGGCACTAGATTGGGCACGCTAGAACTCTACATGGTACTGAAAAGGGCCCAGAGTAACTTGACCTCTGTAGGCATCTTGTTTTAGAATGTTATCCATTCATTGGCAAAATTTCTACTCATGAATTATTCTCTTTCTTTTAAGTTTTTTATTTTTCTGTTCTTTATTTTTCCATATTTGCTTCAACATAATTGAATATAAATGAAAACAAAATTTATAAAAAAAATGCATAAGTAATAACTGAAAATCAATAGAAAAGTTTTTAGATATACATATACCCTTTCTATTTTAAAGAAAATTACTACTATTGCCAAGGCAATGGTGCCCACACATAGTGTTCTTTCCCAGTGGCCTCCAGAAGCCTGAGTCAGGAGTTTGGTAAGTTTAAATAGTAAAAAATTTAAGAAAGAAAGGCCAGCATCCAGAAACTTAGGGAGGCCCTGTCTGAAAATAAAATGGGGGACTATGGATAGAGGTTTCAGTGATTGAGTCAATACCCTGGGTTCAATCTTTAGTATTAATAAAAAAAAGAAGAAAAGAAAATAGCGAAAAGAAAACCAAAGGAAATCACAATTATTTATTATATATCCACGCATTTGCCACTTCCATGATCCCAGATAAACTCATATTCCATGCAACACCCAATCCCCAATTGTGTTGACTTCTTTTTGGTTAAATAACTTTCTATTTCAAGAATTGTACTGTTGAGTTTGTATAAGTAAAAACACTTTCTAGTTTTCCCTATTTTCTAGATTTTGCCGCATTCAATATTCTTACTACACATGAAGTAACTTTTGTCCCATCTTGCCTGTGTTGGAAACCATGCTGGCTGTGCCAGTGCTCCTGCTGTAAGATCTTAAAAGGGCAAGTCAAGATCCAGCTTGAGCACTGTGAAATCTGTATGCACTGGGGGTCAATGGATCTGAAATTCAGAATATCGGTTTTCCTCCACTCAACAACTAGAGTTTGTCCATTGTGGACCCTGGTGGTAAAGCCTCAGCAAGCCCTCCAAGTTTAAGCCTCATTCTATGCACAGCACTAATGGAATGTGCAGAAATTATAGGCCTTGTTTGATGAAATGGTAGCCAAGATTTCACCCTAAAGCCCCAAAGGGTCAAAAGAAGGTGAAGATAAAAGAAGGAACAGTTAATGTTGATCTCACTTTTTTCAATTAATAATCACATTTCTGTTTATCCTTTTTCAGTTGTTTTTGCTTTTCTTTTCTCTGCCCAATGAAGTGTCTCTAGCTGAAGACCTCCATCTCCACCATTTGTGTAGGGAGATTCACAGGAAAGCCCACATTTTGGCTTGGGTGGGGAGTGTTAAAGTCCAGGCCGTGGAGAGTGCTCTGAATAGGAGTTCCTTGCAAGCTTATTAATTTTCTTCTCCTCAACCCTTTCAAATCCTTAGTTGGTTTTCTCTTGGGGTCTTCTTCTTGGACATCTCAACAAACCTTGTTCTTGTGCTCTGTGATCTTACTGAACGAATGGCCATGAACAATCATCAATCACCAATCCACCTAGCACCAGATCTTCCAATTTTTGCTAATAATCCCCATCAGTGTCATATTCCAGTCTAGCGTGTGGTCCACATGCATCGTTGGTATCCTCCAGTGCCCCGTACCATCGGGCTCAGTATATACGGGGAACAAATTGGATTTGGCCTTCCTCTGCCCTACAACACAGCAAGTAGAAAGGATTTTAATTTAAATCAAAAGAACAGTAGTCCAGACAACTTCAATTCAAAACCCAAAGATGGGCAAAACAGACACCAGGTAACTCAGGTGCTTTGGAAAAATCTACTTGTGATAAATTTACAAAAAATATGGGCCAGAAAACATTTATGGGGAGCAGGGACTCTACTGATGTACCTTGAATGAGGACTGGAACTAAGTTACAGAATATTATGAATCATTTCTGTTAGGCGTATCTACGAGTGTTGCGCATTGCTCCACTATCTCTGAAAACCAGTTTACCTAGAAGAAACACTGTGAGTCTGACCCAGGCAACACCAGGCCACACTGATTTTTTTGAAATATGAGAATTTGGGAACCAGGAGATGAAATAACCTCAGCAACCATGGGCCTCATGTCATGCTGTGCCTCAGTTTCCTCACACCAAAAACGAAAATCAGAAACATCCAGGCCTCCCCATGTGACCTGGAATATGACCTGTGGTCCTTGGATTTTCAATCCACTCTTGCTCCAATACACTGGGGTTGCCCCTTCAGGCCTCCTTGTGGCTCCATCCTTTTCTAAGCTCATTTGTTGCCCAGTACATTTGCCTTGCTATGCCCTCTTGCCAATCCATAGAACACTGGCTTTCCCACATCTCATCCAGCGGCTGAATGCCTCTTTCCTGGGTTAGTTACTGATTGGAGAAGGAGATTGGATCCCTATGTTCCTTGTTCCATTCTGCCATCCTGTACTGTGAATACGGATGTGGTAATGTGTTTTTTCAATATAAAGCAAATTCCCTGCTAAGGGAGGACTGGCTTCCTGTTATTTACTGGCTGTTTCCCTTTTGTCCCTGCTTTTTTTTTTATATTTACTAGTACCTCATTTCCTGCAATGAAATTATCTTTCTTCCTAGTTAGTGATCTTTTTTTTTTTATTAAGGTGACTTTTTTATTAATTTTTATTTTTTATTTTTTTTTCAGAAGTACAATGTTATAAATAACACTTCATAATAAAGTGCAACAAGAAACAAGACCTTGTTTTATTAAGTAAAACCTCATACACTAATGTTTCCGCTTTTTCTTGAATAATATATTTTTATATCATGTCCTTTTTAAAAAAAAAAAGCACACTAAAGGATATACTTGTGCCTTAAACAATTTTCTGTATAACAAAAATTCTAACAATTTTCTAATATATCCATGTTTATTCCATGCTACTTGAAATTAACTGTTATGCAGGAGCCCTGTTTGGGGAGATAGCTAAGATTGCGGTTGACTATTGGGCCATAGACATTTTTGGGCATTGTCGCCTTCCGTAGTCTCACGGGACTTGGCCCAGGATCTCGAGAGATTTTGAGCAATGACTCAGCAGATTGACATTTTTGGGCATTGTCGCCTTCCGTAGTCTCACGGACTTGGCCCAAGATCTCGAGAGATTTGAGGCTGGGAGTGACTCGGCAGATCGAGCAAGCACCATTCCTGCTCGGAGGCGCATGGGATGAGACCAAGAGAGAAAGGACAGGGTTATCGCTATTGTATAGATACATTGTAGTTTTCTTGTAAGAGTACGTGGCTTGGTTTCTTGTGAGAGTGAAAGGACAGGGTTATCACTATTGTATAGATACATTGTAGTTTCTTGTAAGAGTACGTGGTTGGTTTCTTGTGAGAGTGTGTATGTAGTTGTTAGAAATTACAAGAGACAGAGACAGAAAGATTAAAGAATTTTTTTCGTCTCCATCCTGTCTCCGGACTCCTTCCCTCGCGGCGCTGCCGTTCCAGGCTGCAATCCCTTTCCGGCGGCTAACAGTTGGTGGCCCGTACGGGGAATTCAGCACGGCAGGTAAGAACTGAGAAACCTCGCAGGAGTCTCTAGTCAGAGCGGTTAAAATGGGTTCGAAAATAACTAAGACCCAAGTGTACGAGGCTCTTGATGAATTCTTTGATATGGATGAGTCTGTCGTTAGTGAGGAGGATTTAGAAAACAGTGAAGGCAATCATAAAAGCGTAGATTCCGCTGAGTCAACTAAGACCAGTAAGGAGAGTATTAGAAGTGTCCCCCAAAATTACAAAGATCCGAGCTGCTAAAGCTATTCAAGATTTATTAGAGAGATATTTCAAGGATACAGTGTTAGACGGAGCTTGGACGGGGGGGGTCTCCAATTGAACCTGGGAGTGTACTCAGGATGTTACTGAGTCAGTTAGAGACCAATGAGAGTATAGTAGTAGTGAGGGAGGAATTAACTAAAGGTGATTTTGAGAAAATGAATAAAAGGAAATTAAGGAAGACCAAGATAAGGGATCATCAAGTGGAGGAACTTGTGTCCTCTACTCCCCCATGGGTGAAATCGATTACAGAAAATATGAAGGGTATCACTAGACGTTTGCATACCCTAGAAATAGAAATAAAAAGTCTTTCTGAGCGCTTTATGCGCTCTCGAGGGTAACTCACAGATACATTGGGAACTGCCAGTATTTGAATATGAAAATGGACAGAGGGGCCACCAGCCAATAGATTTCAAAACAATAAAAAATCTCAAAAGAGGCAGTAATGACTTATGGACCCCAAGCTCCTTTCACGTTGAGTATACTGGAGTCCCTTAACACCTTTAGCTTAACCCCCCGCAGACTGGAAAGCGTCTATGTAAAGCAACATTAAGTGGGGGGACAATACTTGGTTTGGGCGATCGCAATTTTCAGGAACTTTGTATAGAAACAGCTAAAAGAAATGCAGATGCGGGGGGTTTGGAGACCATAATATAGAAATGCTCACAGGAGAAGGGCAATTCGCAGACATACAGGATCAAAAAACATTATACCCCAGGAGTATATGCTCAGATAAATGCAGCTGCCTTAAAGGCATGGAAAACTGTACAAGGACCTGGGGATCTACAAGGTAGCTTGTCCAAAGTAATTCAAGGACCTAATGAACCATATGCTGAATTTTGCTGATAGACTTTTGAGAACTGCAGGTAGAGTTTTTTGGAGACATTGATCAAGTTATGCCATTAGTTTATTCAATTAGCGTACGAAAATGCTAATAAATATTGCCAGGAAGTCATCAGGCCATGGAAAAATAAAAAGGATCTTTCCATATATATATACAACTATGTAAAGATTGTAAATGATGCCTTTGTCACAGGGAATGTGTCGATTGCAGCAGCTGTGAGAGATGCTGCCCCCTCAAAATTTTAACAAGGGCTCAACATAGACATTATAATCAATCAGGATATTCTAGGCAAAATTATCATAATCAATCAGGCTATTCTAGGCAAAATCCCCAAAGAGAAATAAGACCAAATTCATACCGTACTCCAGGTTGCTGCCCCAGGTGTAAGAAAGGAAATCATTGGGCCAATAAATGCTATTCAAAATTTGACATCCCATGGAAATCCTTTGTTCAGGAATTCAAAAAACAGGGCACGGGGCCCAATGCCCCGGGGCCCACAAATGTACGAGGCATTGGAGGAGGAGTATCCTCAAGCATCCACTCAGATGCTTCCCCGACACAATCCCTATTACCCATCCACTCCCTCGCCAGAGGAACAGGAGGAAATGCAGGATTAGACCTCTGTTCCACCGCCCGAATAGTGTTAACACCTGAAATGGGGGTTCAACTGATTCCCACAGGAGTCAGGGGACCTCTTCCCTCAGGGACTGTAGGACTTATTATCGGGCAAAGTCCTGAAAGCTTATTAGGTTTGCAAGTGACCCCAGGCGTAATAAACTCAGACTATAAAGGGGAAATAAAAATAATGCTTAGCTCACCCCAAAGTATAAGTTCTATTAATCAGGGAGATAGAATTGCTCAGCTGCTCCTCCTTCCAAATTTACATAATTCATTTAAAATGAATATGCCTCTAAATAGGAACAATAGAGGATTTTGTTCCACTGATTCAAAACCCATGGTTTGCTGGGTTCGGGGACTGTACAAGGAGGCCTATGTGTAAAATAAGAATCCAAGGAATAGAAATGGAGGGTCTTATAGATACTGGAGCTGATTCTTCCATCATTAATTTACGTCAATGGCCCAAACACTGGCCTCTACAAAAAGCTTCAACCAGTTTAAGAGGCTTGGGATATAATAACCTCCCAGAAAAAAAGTGCGGTAATTTTAAAATGGGAGGATGATGAAGGACATAAAGGCACATTTCAGCCTTATGTTTTACCTAATCTACCGGTTACTTTATGGGGAAGAGATATTTTACAACAAATGGGAGTACACCTTGCAACCAAACCTGCAGGTGTTAAATGTAAAAACATACAGGGTAATCTTAACCCTAAAAGAAATCATCAAAAAGTACAGGGTAAGCTTAACCCTAAAAGAAATCATTATCATATAGGAAAAAGACATTTTTTCTTTGGGGCCACTGAGAAAATAATTTTGAAAATACCATGGCTTTCTGATAAGCCAGTGTGGGTCCCTCAGTGGCCCCTATCTAAAGAGAAATTACAAGCGGCCCACCTACTAGTTAAGGAACAATTAAAAGCAGGACATATAGAACATTCCACCTCTCCCTGGAATTCCCCCATATTTGTGATCAAGAAAAAATCAGGAAAATGGCGATTATTACATGATCTTAGACAAATTAATAAAACCATGCAAGTCATGGGCCCTACTCAACCTGGACTTCCGAATCCTATAGCTATTCCAAAAAATTTCCATGTTATTAGTCTTGATATAAAGGATTGCTTCTTTTCTATTCCCCTACATCCTCTGGATGCCCCCAGGTTTGCTTTTTCAGTTCCTTCTATTAACAATAATGGCCCTGATCAGAGATATCAATGGAAGGTTTTGCCGCAGGGAATGGCTAATAGCCCCCACCATATGCCAAATATATGTGGACAAGGCTATCCAACCCATTAAAAATAAATATCCAAACCTCATGTGTCTACATTACATGGATGATATTTTACTGGCCCACCCTAATCAAAAAATCTTATTTAATATATTCAGTGACATGGTAGAAAATTTTAAAAAATACGGATTATATATAGCAGAAGAAAAAGTTCAAACCAGATCTCCCATATTATATTTAGGATTTAAAATCATGGATACTTTTGTTAGACCCCCAAAAAATTTTTAATAAATAAAGAACATTTAACCACCCTCAATGATTTCCAAAAACTACTGGGAGACATTAATTGGCTTCGCCCTACACTAAACCTCACTACTGGCCAATTAAAACCTTTATTTGATATTCCTTCGAGGGGCCCCTGATCCATCCTCACCGGCGAACATTGACTCCTGATGCTAGGAAAGCTTTAAAGGTAGTAGAAAAAGCCATAGAAGGAGCTCATTGTGACAGATTTGATTTAACTCAAACCGCTGATATTGATTATTATTTCTTCACAATATACACCGACAGGAGTATTTTGGCAACAAGGGCCTTTATTATGGATACATTTGCCTGTCTCTCCTAAAAGCATAATTGAGTCATATACCTCCATGGTGGCTAAACTTATTCTTCAAGGACTTAAAACTTCTACTAAAATATTTGGCATTCACCCTGCTACTATTATTACTCCCTATTCATCGTCACAGATTGAATATTTATGCTTCAATGATAATGACTGGGCTATAGCTAGATGCTCTACCTCTGCAAATTTTGATAATCACCTTCCTAAGTCTCCTATATTATCTTTTTGTATTAATCATCCTATTATATTTCCACAGGTAATAAAAAATCAACCTATTCCTAAGGCATTTAATGTATTTACAGATGGGTCCTCAAATGGTACTGCTGCAGTAGTCACTACAAAAGAAAATATGACTTACATAACTGCACACAAATCAGCTCAACTAGTGGAATTGGAAGCTGTGGTAAGAGCTCTGGAAAATTTTAGAGACCAGCCCATAAACATTTTTTCAGATAGCCACTATATTGTACAAGCCGTCCCAAAATTAGAGTTAGCAGGACCAATAGCACCTCATACTCCAGCCTTTAAATTGTTTTTATCAGATACAAAAACTTTTGTGGGCAAGAAAAGAACCTCTATTCGTAGGCCATATTAGAGCACATACTAATTTGCCTGGCCCCCTCCATGAAGGTAATCAAAAGGCAGATGAACTTACAAAAACAATATTTATACTTTCAGCACTACAACAAGCTACTTTATTTCATTCCCAGTTTCACGTCAACAGCACCACCTTGCAACGTAGGTTTAAAATCACAAAGGAGCAAGCCAGAACAATTGTAAAAGATTGTAAATCTTGTATAACACATTTGCCCAATCCTCATTTTGGTGTTAACCCTAGAGGATTAATGCCCAATCATTTGTGGCAGATGGATGTTACTCATGAGCCAAGCTTTGGAAAATTGCAATTTATTCATGTAACCATAGATACATGCTCAGGCATGATTTTTGCTTCCTTACATTCCGGAGAAAAAGTTAAAGATGTCACATCTCATTGTTTACAAGCTTTTGCTGCATTGGGCATCCCCAAAATGCTTAAAACAGATAATGGTCCCGCTTATACGTCCTCATCTTTCAAAACAGTTTTGCGCAAAATTCAACATATCCCATAAAACAGGCATCCCATACAATCCTCAGGGTCAAGGCATTATTGAAAGAGCAAACCGCACACTAAAAGTTATGTTGTTAAAACAGAAAGAAGGAAACTGGAAAAATCCTAAGGACAGATTGGCAGTTGCCCTGTTTACTTTAAATTTTTTTAACTTTAGACTCTGATGGTTATTCTGCTGGAGACAGACATTGGAACCCACATCAACAACATAAACCTTTGGTTTACTGGAAGGATGTTCTTTCAGGTACATGGAAGGGTCCGGATCCAGTATTAATTTGGGGGGAGAGGATCTGTTTGTGTCTTTCCAAAGCATGAATCCTCTCCAATATGGATACCATCTAGATTAATAAAGCAGGTACCACATCAAAAGGATCAAGATGAAGTTGTTGAGGAATCAAGATTAATAAAAAAGGTACAAAATCAAGAGGACCATGATGAAGATATGGAATGATTCCCTTAAAAGAGTCCTTCAAAATATGTCACAACTTAAGTGTCATTCCTCCCGGCTGGGACGAAGAGATCTCTCTTTAGTGTGCACACAATTTATATATATATTTTTATTTTTTACTTTTTTATATATGTGTTTATTTGTGTATTTGTCTAAATTTCATGTTAATGTGACGTCACAAATATATGTTTGTATGTGCGTCTGTCAGTGTGACATCAAAAATAACAAAGCACTTGTGAATATATATATATATGGATCCAAATAACTCTAATTCATTTAAGTTTAAGAGTATTCAAAATGGGTAAATAATTTAATAAGTGAAGGTACCTTCAATTTTGTTTTATAGGTGTCCCAGGGACTTCTCTTTAGCAAAAAATATGACTAGTGCTGTATAACCTGATATTTTGGTGTTTTGACATGAGGTTGCTTATTTGTTATTAACTTCATTTGTTTAATAAATGATTAATTTCAATTATTTCAACAGGTAAAGGACTGCTGTGTATGCAGAAAACTCGAGAGTTCCAGCTAACAAATTATTTCTCCAAAGTGCTTTTAGTTTTTCTTTAATCTATCTTTAATGCAGTAATTACCCTCAGTCTTTCTTTGTTTTGTTCTAAATATGATATTTTGCCAGCTTATGTTTGTGGGAGCACAGGCTACAATGTGTGTGAGCAGAAATCAACTTATTTTTCCAATCTAATAATTCTATTTTTTTAGTTTGACAACTCGCCTCTTGACTCAGTGCTGGAATAGCACTGCCTTTCCTTTAATAATTGATGCTTCAGTCTCTAGATAGCGGGCCCTGAAGATTGCCGGTGGCATCGTCTAGACATAAAAAAGACGGCTGCTTCTACAGCTGCAGGGATCGCGGTCGCTGCAAGCATCCTGCTGCTCAAATGTCAAACAACCTCACCAGCAGTGTGGCCTCTGCTCTGCATGCATGGGGCCTCCTAGATCTACGTGTTATAACAAGTGGACATTTTGATCTTTCATTGTTTGGGACTTCATGGGACAGTACCTTGCGGGTATTTGTTTAGAGAACTCACTGTGTTACTTGATAGAACTTAGGCAGCTGATTTGTTTAAAGAATTTTATATGCAATTTGACTTGTCACCAAAAGGCTTGTCACCTTAAAGCCGCAGCATCTCCTCCCAATTGGACGGCTGTTAGTCATCTTACACAGTCGATCCTAAAGGGCTCCATTGGATGGCTGGTTAGCCAATGACGGGTAAGATCCCCAGAGGGGGACAACCTAAGACAGGCACAGTCGCACGGGACAGTCTCATGTGGCCGACATATCAACCTAAGACAGGAGTCAAGGGCACAGCCTTGATTATCCAATGACGGGTAAGAATGTTGGTTGCACATAGACATCCTAGAGCATCCCCTCTTTTAAAACAAAAGGGGGAAATGCAGGAGCCCTGTTTGGGGAGATAGCTAAGATTGCGGTTGACTATGGGCCATAGACATTTTTGGGCATTGTCGCCTTCCGTAGTCTCACGGGACTTGGCCCAGGATCTCGAGAGATTTGAGCAATGACTCAGCAGATTGACATTTTTGGGCATTGTCGCCTTCCGTAGTCTCACGGGACTTGGCCCAGGATCTCGAGAGATTTGAGGAGTGACTCAGCAGATCGAGCAAGCACCATTCCTGCTCGGGCGCATGGGATGAGACCAGAGAGAGAAAGGACAGGGTTATCGCTATTGTATAGATACATTGTAGTTTCTTGTAAGAGTACGTGGCTTGGTTTCTTGTGAGAGTGAAAGGACAGGGTTATCACTATTGTATAGATACATTGTAGTTTCTTGTAAGAGTACGTGGCTTGGTTTCTTGTGTGAGAGTGTGTATGTAGTGTTAGAATTTACAAGAGACAGAGACAGAAAGATTAAAGAATTTTTTCGTCTCCATCCTGTCTCCGGACTCCTTCCCGCGGCGCTGCCGTTCCAGGCTGCAATCCCTTTCCGGCGGCTAACACTGTTATATGTCAATTTAACCTTTTAGAAACATCACTTTTCACGAGAAAGTAAAAAAATAATATGTAATGAAAATGAAAAAACCTGAATCATTTATTGAATACTCTTTGTCAAAAAGATAACAAGTTTAAGTGTGGGGATCAACATAACCCCAGAGACAGACTACTTCTGTTTCTTAATCTTTACCTCTGGCTCAGGAAAAAATAAATGATAAGGTACAATCTACTGGTGAATATGAATTCACTATCAAATTCTTCCCTATTTGTAAGGAAATAAATTAGATTTAATGTTTAAGAGAGGAATTGGTTTAACAAAATTTTGTTATAATCACAATTTAAGAAATGTCCACAGGAGCTGGATGCGGTGGCACATGCCTGTAATCCCAGCACTTGGGAGGCTGAGGCAGGAGGATCCCGAGTTCAAAAGCCAGCCTCAGCAATGGCGAGGCACTATAGCAACTCAGTGAGACCCTGTCCTCTACATAAAATACAAAAAAAGGGCTGGGGATGTGGCCCAGTGGTCCCAGTGCCCCTGAGTTCAATCCCCAGTACCAAACAAACAAACAAAAAAAGAATGTCCACAGGAACCTCTGGTAAACAGGTTACTGAACATTCACCCCATTTGGGAGATTAGGCAATCCTAAATTCCATATAAGGAAAAAATTCAAAACATATTTTGTCCTTACACACCCATTTACTTTTCTCTTGTACAAAGTTCAGATTAAATGTCTTTAAAAGATCACTTCTGGTATGTGTCCCCTCAAGAGCTCACATAATAGAAACTGGTGCCTAGTGTGGCAATGTTAAGAGGTAGTAGTACCTTTAAGAGGTGGGTCCTAGTGAGACAGGACACCCCTTTCTGGTGTCACTATCCTGTCACATTCTCCTGCATGGCTTGTGATGTCATCCACTATGCAGTGACATAGCCAGAGCCCTTACAATGAACCATTACTTATGGACTTTCAGCCTCCAAAACAATGAGCTAAATATAAAATGTTTTTTCTTAATAAAGTAACCTAACCTCAGGTATTTCATTTATAGCAACTGAAAACAGACTAATACAACTTATATCTATTTTAGCAAACTTAACATAAATGAAATGCCAACCTTCATTTTTAAATAAAAATCAATAACACCATTTTTTTTTAAACTACAAATGGACTCTCATTATGTAACAAAAAAAATGAGTTCAATAGTAAATTCTTATGTCTAGATAATTATTTACCATAATTAATGAGTGTGACTTGAAGCTCTCAAATTATGTTCAACTTAAGACAATCAGGCTACTGGAGTCATTTCCTCATCTGAGTCACTTGCTTCACCTTTTAGTTTCCAATTCCCCTAAAATTTTTGTCTATAGTTAAAGTAGTTTTCTTCTTGCTCTTCTTAGGAACTGCATCATTGAAGGAGCCCTAATTAGGAAGGGCTGTTTGCAGCTAGCTGGAAGCCATAAGTTCCACCTGATATGTATGTGACGCACCTGTAGGCACCCGAAAAGCTGAAGGTATATAACCGGGTGAAAGCGGTCCGAGTTAGGAGAACAAATTCATTCGGTCAGTCGGGTAGTCACACTCGGTCGGTCAAAGAATCAGAGCGGCCAGAACGTAGGCAGAGCGGTTACAGAAGAGAAACCAGATAGAAGAAGTAATGACTGGTTCAGAGTTAGGCCGAGGCTCCCAAGGAAGACAGAAGACAGAAGAAAGAAGAAGGAAGGAAAAGAAGAGAGAAAGAAAGAAGCTCTAATCTTACTCTAAGCTAGCTCTAAGCCTACACAAGAAGAAAAGCTCGCTTTAATCTTTCTCTCTAAAAATCTTTCTTAACCCTCTCTAAGCTCTAAGAAAGTAGAAGTAAAAGTAGTAAAAGCTTAACTCTGCCTCCGAGATTTTTCCCGGGTTTCGGTACCAGGTAGCTTACACATCATTAGCACAGAGTTTTCCTCATTTTAAAATGTTTGGGCAATTTTCCTTCAGATCAAAATACCCATTCCCTGAAAGTTATCAGATTGTTTGCATTTAAATGTCTGGGATCTTCAAGCCATATCCTTCATACTGCTGTCCTCCACGCTCCATTGTCTGCTTGATAACTGTTTCCCCGGGAAAAGTGCCGCCTTCCCCTGCCTGTCCTTGATGCTGTTATGTAACTCGATCTGCTCCAGCTCACTGCTAAATCTATTTTAAATACCTTTTCAACTAATTCCACAAGCATCTTTCTTTGAATACCCCAAGTTTTTTTGGATCGCAGATGATATTGAAACCACTGTAGTTTTTCACCAATAAGATTGAGACGTAAGGCCTTTTCATTCTTCCAACTTTTCTTTCTTTTCCTTGTTTGTGGGCCTCTCTGTAATTTTGAGCTGCTTTTTCATACTATACTGGATGGATGACTTTTTTTTTTCCCGTCCTGTACTTCTTCCCCTTTGGTAGTTTAGGCATGGCGACGTCCCAGGAGGCCGCGGAGAGCCTCGGCACTCCAGAATCCGTCCAATCACTGACCACAGCCACAGAAGCCAAACGCCCGAGACTCAGTCAGAACACACGTGCGTACGCGGGAGTTGTGGCGGAGCGCGGACCCTAGTTTAGGTGATTTTTATAGTAAAACGATTTAAATTCCCCCATTTTATTTTGAGCATGCCACTATCTGTTCCTATCTATCTATATATGTACTGTATATATATTTTGGTGGTTCCCATGGGGGTTTCCGTTTAAACTTGGGATGTAGTAACCACAATGATGTGAATCTGTAGCAAGCTTAACATCAAATAACATACCTTGTATCATCTCCTAACCTTCTTTTAATTGGCTAGTACTTACAGCATTTTTTTTTGATTGGATGTGCTTGGGATTTTTTTTCATAAACACCCTCAAGTTGTTTGCAAGCATTTGATTTCCTTTTTTGTGTTTTTTTTTTAGGTTCGTGCTATTCCCTTAGCTAGGATAGCCAGTACTTCTTGAATAGAGTTGAAAGGAGGAACATCTTCTTTTCTCATCTTTAGTGAAAACATTGGGTTTCTCAGTATTAAGTATGATTTTAGCTGTCCACATGTTTGTTTTGTTGTTGTGGTCCTTATCTATGTTAAGGATCTATCCAGTTACTAGGTTTTTGAGAGATTTAAAAAAAAATCATGAGCCGGGCGCGGTGGCGCACCGCCTGTTAAAAATCCCAGCACTTGGGAGGCTGAGCAGGAGGATCGCGAGTTCAAAAAAGCCAGCCTCAGCTATGGGTGAGGCACTTAGCAACTCCAGTGAGGCACCCTGTCTCTAATAAAATCCAAAAAAAAGGTCTGGGGATGTGACCCAGTGGTCAAGTGCCCCTGAGTTCAATCCCTGGTACCCAACACACAAAAAAAAAATCATGTAATGAGTATTGGATTTTGTTTAATATGCCTTTTCTCCTTATATTCATATAATTATACTAAGTTTTCCCTTGACCCTCTTGATATGATTGAATTACTCTTAATTGATTTTTCAAATGTTGCAGCCAGCCTTGCACACCTTGTAGAAGTCCCATTTGTACATAGTAAGAGATGAGTCCTTTTATAAAAAAAAACAATTATTACATTGATGGATTCAATTATTCATGAGACCTACTTTTTTCCTTTTTTTTTTTTTTTTTTTTTTTTTTAGTTTTTGGTACTAGAATATTGGGAACTACAGAGTGCTTAAACATTGATCCAACTCCACAGTCTTTTTAATATTTTATTTTGAGACAGGGTCTTTGCTAAGTCACTTAAGGGCCTGCTAAGTTTGCTGAGGCTGGCCTCAAATTTTGAGAAATCCTCCTGCCTCAGATTTCCAAGCTGCTGGGATTATAGGCAATATGCCACTACATAATTTTCCTTTCTTGTGATACCTTTTTCTAGTTTTGGGATGACGGTGCATTTTTGTTAGAGCCTCATAAGTTCAGGTAGAAAGTCTTTCTTACCTCTGTTTTCTGGAAGAGTTTTGCAAAGAATTGCTGTAATTTCTTCCTTAAATGTTTTTGTAGAATTTGTGTAGCTTGGTACATTTTTTTTAAATATTTATTTATTACTTTAGAGTTGTACATAATGCAATGCATTTATGTTTACGTGGTGCTGAGATCGAACCAGGGCTGCGCACAGTGCGAGGCGAGCGCTCTGCCGCTGAGGCCACAACCCCAGCCCCCTTCTTGGTACATTTTTATGTTCATTCTTGACTAATGGTTGTTTCAATTATTTAGTAGATGTAGTCCCCTATGAGTCTCTGTTTCTCTTGTATGGACTTTGATAGTTTTGATGCCCTTCAAAGAAATTAGTTTAATTTCATAGAAATTGATAAGATTATGGGCTTAGATTTGTGCACAATGTACCTTTTTAATAGTCATGGTACTGGGATAGTGGATAATACTGCTTTATTTTCTGATTGGGGGTTCTCAGTTATTTGACCTTTTTAAAAGAAACAGGTTTTAAAATTTCTTTATTAATCTAATTTATTTTAATTAGATATATGTGACAGCAGAATGCGCTATTTTCATTCATTGTATCAAATTGCAGCACGATTTTTTTTATTTCTATGGTTGTACATGATATAGCATGACATCATAATGTGCAGTCATACATGTACATAGGATAATGGAGTCCATCTCATTCCGACTATTGTTTTTTCTGCCCTTTGCAACCACCCCCTCCCTCCCCCTTTTGCCCCCGCCCAATCAAAATTCCTCCATTTTCTCATGCCCACCCTTTCCCCAATTATGGGATCAGCATCACTTATCAGAGAGAACATTTGGCCTTTTGAGGTGGTGTTAGATTAGGCTTACTTCGCTAAGCACGATATTCTCCAACTTTATCCATTTATCTTGCAAATGCCATAACTTATTATTTTCTTTTAATGCTGTCGTAATAATTCCATTGTATATATATACCGCAGTTTTCTTTATCCATTCATCCATTGAAGGGCATCTAGATTTGCTTCCACAGTTTTAGATATTGTGAATTGAGCTGCTATGAACATTGATGTAGCTCTGTTTTTTATAGTATGCTGGTTTTTTATATACTTTGGGTATCAAAGACAGAGGAGTGGGATAGCTGAGCGTCAAATCATGGTTTCCATTCCAAAGTTTTTTCTAAGGAATCTCCATACTGCTGTCCAGATTGGTTGCACCAATATGAGTCCCACCAGCAATGTATGAGTGTGCCTTTCTCCTACATCCTTGCTAACATTTATTGTATGTCTGTATTTCTTGATAACTGTCATTCTGACTTTGTGTGAGATGAAGTCTTAGCATTTCATCAAATTAGTAATAGAGGTTGGACTGCTTTTTTGTATAATATTTGTTGATCAAATGTAAATGTCTTCCCTTCTGAGAAGTGTCTGTTTCAGTTCCTTAGTCCAGATATTGATTGTTTTTTTTTTTTTCTGGTGTTAAGTTTTTTTTTTTGAGTTTCTTTTAAATAACTTGGGAGATTAGTGCTCTGATGTGCAAGCATGCAAAAATTTTGCTCCCCAAATGGTGGGCTCTCTCGTTCCAACTTCATTGGATTGTTTCTCCTGCTGAAAACTGGTTTAGTTTGAATCCATTCCGCATTTATGATTTTGTGCCGTGTATTTATAATTTTTGCGCCTTAGGAGTCTTATTAAGGAAGTCAGGGCGCAAATGTGACCTGATGAAAAATTGGGCCTACTTTTTCCCCCTATTTAGGGCACAGGGTCCTCTGGTTTTTAATTTTCCCAAGGTCCTTGAATTTCCACCTTTAAGTTGAGTGTTGTGCATGGGGTAGAGATGGGAGTTATTAGTTTCATTTTGGCTGCATATGGATTTCCAATTCTCCCCGCCACCCATTTTGGTTGAAGAAGTTATATTTCACCAATGTAAATGTTTTTTCGTGCCTCTGTTTTTTAGTATGAGATAACTGTATTTATGATGGTTTGCCTATTGTCCTTCTATTCTTGTACCATTGGGTCCTACATGTTTATTTTGGTTGTCCATACCAATACTTTTTTGTTACTATACAGCTTTTAGTATTAGTTTTGAAGTGTTCTGGCATAGTGTTGCCCTCCTGCTTCAAACGCTTCTTGCCTTGAAGAGTAGCCTTGGCTATTCTGGATTTCTTATTTTTTTTTCCAAATGAACTTTCAATGATTTTAGTTTTCCTATTTCTACATGGAATGAATGTTGGGAATTTCACTGGGAATATGCGGACTGAATCTTGTAATAAAACACTTTGTGTATATATTGGCCCGATTGTGGACAATAGTTAATATATTTGCCTATCCAAGAGTCATGGGAGATGATTTTCATCTTCTACAAGGTCTTTTTAAATTTCTTTCTTTGTGTTCTGTAGTTTTCATTGTATAAATTCACCTCTTTTGTATTAACTTGATTCCCAAGAATTTATTTTATTTTTGAGGCTATTATGAAATGGGGTAGTTTTTTCCAATAGAAATGCATTTGATTTATGGGTATTAATTTTATATCCTGCTACAGTACCCAAATTTCTTAATTAACACCAGAAGTGTTATGGTGCGACGTTTTTTTGATCATCTAATTATAGAATCATGCCATCAGCAAATAATTATAGGTTTGAGTTCCTCTTTTTCTTGCATTTCTTTAATTTCTTTAGTTCTGTCTAATTGCTGGTGGCTAGTGTTTCAAGGACTATGTTGAATAGGAAGTGGTTGAAAAGATGGCTCATCCTGTCGCTGTCTAGTGTTTTGAGAGAATGCTTCCAATTATTCTCCAATTTAGAATGATGTTGGCCTTGGGTTTAGCGTAGTTAGCTTTTACAAAGTGGGTATATTCTTATTATCCCTAGTTTTTATTAGTTTTTCTAACGTTTTGATACATGAAACTGTGCTGTATTTTGTCAAAATGCCTTATCTGCATCAATTGATATAATCACATGACTTTTTATCTTTAAGTCTTGATTTGATGAATTTACAATTTGTTGATTGCCAGATGTTGAGCCAACCTTGCATCCCTGGAATGAACCCTTACTTGATCCTGGTGCACTATTTTTTTTAAATATGTTTTTGTATTGCAATTTGCATAATCTTATTTGAGAGATTTTTGCAATTTTCTTCCTTGATATATCTTGCCTGGTTTTGGTACCAGGATGATACCAGTTTCATAGGATGAGTTTAGAAAGGTTCCTTCCTTTTTTATTTCATAGAATAATTTGACAAAATATTGTTGTTAATTCTTCTTTGTAGGTCTTGTAGAACTCAGAAGTGAATCTTTCTTGTCCTGGGCTTTTCTTGGTTGATTGTGTTTTGATGGCATCTTCATATTTCCTTGTTTGAAAGTAGATCTTGTTTAAATTGTATATGTCCTTGTGACTCAGTTTGTGTCTGGTCTTATGCTCTAGAAATTTGTCCATTGTCTTTTATGATTTCTATTTTGCTGGAGTATAAATTTTCCAAACTAGTTTCAATTGTCTTCGGCATTTCTGTAGTTCTGTTGTGACATTTTCTTTTCATCACAATTTTAGTAATTTGAGTTTTTCCCCTTCTTTTTGTTAGAGTGGGTAAGAGTTTGTCTTTTTATTTATTTTTGTTGAAAAAACAGCTTTTTGTTTGGTCGATTTTTTTAGTTTCAATTTTATTTTATTTTCACTCTGATGTTAATTATTTTCTGTCTTCTATTGTTTAGTGTTGGTTGTGTCTTCTTTTTCTAGGGCTTTGTGCTTTAATGTCCAGGTCATTTATTTGTTGACTTTTTCTCTTCTTTTAATAGTGAAATCCATGCATGAAACTTTCCTCTTAGCACAGCTTCACTGTTTCACCTGGAGATTTTGTTAAGGTGTATCAGAGTTCTCTTTTACACCTAAATTTTTTATCTCCTCCCTGATGTCTTATGTTATCCATGCACCATTCAATAGTGTATTGTTTAGTCTCCTGGGAATTTTGTCATTGATTTCTAATTTTATGTCATTTATGGTCACGAAAGAATGCAGGGTAGTAGCTCTATTCTTGTTCTTTCTTTTTTTTTTTTTTTTGGTATTTGTTAAGACTTTCTTTTGGCCATAAAATATTGTTTATTTGAGGAAGGATCCATGTGTGCTATAAAGAAAGTTTATTCACTCATTAATTGATGGATAGTCTATGTATGTCTGTTAAGTACCAAATTATTATTATTGTTAATTATTATTGATTACCGGGGATATGAAATCAGGGGCACTTGACCAATGGGCACAATCCCAGCCATTTTTTGTGTTTTTATTAGAGACAGGGTCTCACCTGAGTGGTTAAGTACCGCAGCCAACTGCCTGAGGCTGCTTTGAAACTCGCGATCCTCTGCTCTCAGAGC
>CM046675.1:5981586-6007424 GCA_025594165.1 Tamias sibiricus | reverse complement strand
TACTTGTTGACAGAAAAAAAAAAAAAACTGTACTCAAGATTAGTACTGGTCACAAGCCTCTTCCCTACAGAAATCATAAGGACAGTTAAGAACCCCACCCCCCAAAAAATAATAATCCAAAAACAGATGCATAGGCAAAGAGTACCATGAATGGCAGAGCTCAAAAAAAAATCCCAGCACCAATCAGATACACATTTTTTTTCTCTCTTTCATGATGAGAGAGGTCTATTTTGCCAGCAAATAACAATGAGTGAAGCTAGTAAGGGGCACCAGGTGTACAACTAATCAAATCTTGCAAAATACTAAGATGAGTGCAGGGTGGCCAGAGAAGGAGTAATTCATATATAATTCAAACTATATACAGCATAACTGGAATGCAGCTCATCCCAAACGGGCTGTGTGAAACAACTGGACCTTTATAATTTAATAGTTTAAATTATAACAAGTGTAATAATACAATAGATTTACACAGGAAGCAAAAATCCAATGGGCATTTTATATTAAGTATTTACTGTGTTGTCTCAATTTAAAAATAATTTTGCTAAGTATACATCTCAACTGAGGTCTATGTATAAAATGTCCTAATAGATACAGATATTTACCTTTGGTGAGTTGAAGGCCTTGTTGTGACTTCTGTCTGAATTGTAGGCAGAATGATAGATGTACATGCACATGTGGGAAAACTCAAGTTGAGGAAATCCAAGCACTGTGCACGTGAGGTGACTGGAAGTACTTTGAAAGACAAAGTACACCAGAAACCCAAAACAGGTAACAGGGAGAATGGCCACAGGGAATGGAATGTCAATATGGCAGTAAATTTCTTAAAAACAGAAAGAGGAAGTCCTCTCGTACCTGCAGAATCCTGCATAGAAAAAAAAAAAAAAAAAAAAAAAAGCCATCCACCATTTCATAAAACAAAAGCCAACTACAGTGTGGTAAAGTACAAACTGCAGAAAACCAGAAGTCAGTAGAAGAAAAACTACTGGTTTACATGAGAGAAAGGAAACATTTTATTCTGACAGAGTTACTTGGTGAATGCCACCACCACTGCCCACAGAACCTTGTTGGTGTTGGCCTTCAGACATTCTACTTCCGGGTTTAAGTCAAGAAGCTGCCCTCTCTTGGTAGTTAAATCATACTGCTTATCCAGAAGAGGCGCAAAGGCATTCTCCAGGACATGGGAAGCATGGGCTAAGTAAATGAGAACCAGCAAGCGCTTGTCCATGCGGTGAGGGTCACTCACCCATTTGTCAAGAACAGCTTCTTGTACCTTCTTGATGAGGCGCTGCTTAATGTTGTTGCAGCTGGTGGTGAGAGTGATGTGTCGTCATGTCAAAAAGTAGGAAGTTCTGTTTCTCTGTCTTCAGTACACCCTTTTCCACCAGGTTTTTAGCTAACCGTTCCCTCGCGTTTCTTAATTGATAATGCAGTTTTAATGGATTCCATGTCTCACCGCTAAGTAATTCCATCCAGTTCTGGACTGCTTCTGGAGGCTGAGTCTCCTTAGCGTGCTTTAGAGCTTCATCAAGAAGCACATCCCCTGTTGGTGCGTCACGACTCACAGATCACCTTTCTTGTGAAAAGACTTTTACCTCTCATTCCACAAGCCTCTAGTTGTAACCTTCCTCTCCATGCTAATTCAATTAACATGCAGCCACGCAATCCAGATGACACACAGTCACTCCAAAATGATGTGTGACCCTCTCGGTCCTTGAGGCCCAGCAGGAGCACCTCCTCCATCAGGGTCAGCCGCGTTTCCTTGGCGTCGCCTTCTTGCTCGTCGCGGCGGCTCTCAGCATCGTCCTCGCCGCTGCCGTCGCCCGCCGCCCGCTCCTTGTCGGCGGCCTTGCGGGAGGCCTCGGGGCGCAGCTGCACCAAGCCTGAGCTGCGTTGGGTCAGCGAGGTCATGGCTCCGGCCGAGGAGCCTCACCAGGCGGAGAGGGACGCTGGGACCGACCAGGTCTCCTCCCTCCTCCTCTGCCTCCTCCGCGGCCCCCCGACCTGGGCTTCCGTGTTAAATCCCTGCTCTGGAGCGAACGTCAGTGGGTAACGGCCGGGAGCAGTCATGAGGAGAGGTCCGGGTGCAGCGGGTGGGCCCGGCGTCAGCAGGGCGGGAGAGGAGCGCCTCCTGCCGGCGGCGCTGCCCCAACACAACCCAAGCTCCCCAGCTGCGCGGCGGCGGCGGCTCCAGGCTTCTTTTAATCAGTCTAAAAATACTTTCTGTAAACTAACAGAGTTTGTAGGCGCTAAATACCTGGCCTTACAGGACTCCAAGTCACATAGGACCTTGAAAGAATCCAGGCCTGGCGGAAAACCGGCCTAGCTGTGAAGGGGAAGGCCATCTTTTAGGTATAGAGCTGCAATCCCCATTTCCTTCCCTATTTCTTTTCTTTCCCTTCCCTATTTCTTTTTTTTTTTTTTTATAAATCTTTTTTAAGAATTAAGAATTTATTTGAATAAAAATATAGAAGTACAATTTTAAAAATACCTTTGAAAAAGTAACTAATACAATAGAACAAATGTGTGGTACATTTACTGGTGATTAACACATTAGTAATTTTTTTTTTTCGTTTTTTTCTCCAGGTCCTTATTTCCTCTGTGCTACTCGCTTTGTGCCACAGTCCACTGACTAGTGCAACTTAGCCCACTGGCCCGTTGGCTGTCCTCATAGGCATTGCTCCCCACTTTCCAAGTTTCTGAACTTCTGCATGGGCAAAGGTGACCCCCTTTGGGACACTTGCTGGGGTCACTGCCAGTGATACCCTAGCAACTGCCAGGGCCTCCTGGCGGAAACCGTCCCTGCTCCCATTCCTAGCTAGTGCAGTCTTCCTGGCCAGGCAGTGGGGGCTGGCAAACTCAAACCCCATTCACTGCCCACAGTTGGATGAGGCCAGGTTCCTGGATGGAAATTGGCTGGCCGGGTGTGCCACGAGGCTTGGAGAGCATCCTCCTACAGGGGTACCCTACCACTGAGCTGCACCCCCAGCCCTTTTTATTTTGAGAGAGGGTCTCCATTAGTTGCACAGGCTGGCCAGAACTTGGGATCCTCCTGCCTCAGCCTCCTCAGTGGCTGGGATCAGAAGCGTGGCCAGGAGCAACAGGCTCAAGAGCAGAGGTGTCCTGTCAAGCCAGCGCCCTGCTAGGTCAGAAGCCTGGGGGAGGGGGCTGCAAGCCACCCTGTCTTCATCCCTTGTTGGTGGCGCCAAACCTCTTGCAGCCCAGCCTCCTTGTGAAGCCTGAGCAAGCATCTGCAGAAAGCCCTCTGCAGCAGCAGAGGGGAGCAGGGAGACCTGTCGCCCGCGTGCTCATTGCCTGAGCAGCGCTGCTAAAGGTTCGGAAGGAAACCTCGCGCGCCCCCAACCAGTCAACAAGGAAACCTCGCAGGCCAGGAGGAGGTGGAAGAAGGCCAGAGCACATTCAGGGAGGAACCTCGGGGGCTGGGTCAGCGACGCCAAGGCAAGTTGTGGGTTTATCTTTACTACTATTATTTATTATGATTTGAAATGGAAAATAAGAGAATTTAAGAGAACGTCCTGTTTTTTTATTTTAAAAATATAATTTGATCTTTTTTTCTAATTAGTTAGGCATGACAGTAGAATGTACTTTGATATACATAAATGGAGTGTAAGTTCTCATTCTTCTGTTTGTACACGATGTAGAATCCCACCGGTAGTATAGTCATATAGGTACATAGGGTAGTAATGTCGATTCATTCTACTACCCTTCCACCTCCATACCCCCACCCCTCACCATTTTTGACAAACCTTTGAGCTACAAGTCAGGACAAGATGCTGAGAATTCTTTAAAAAGCCATCAATCATCGGGTGGCACAGGCCTGTAATCCCTGCACCTAGGGAGGCTGAGGCAGGAGGATCACAAGTTTTAGAGTAGCCTGGGCAACGTCAAGACCCTGTCTCAAAATAAAATAAAAATAGGTCTGAAACTCAGCGGTCACCTGCCCCTGGGTTCAATCCTCAGTACTAATCAATCAATTTAAATTAAATTACATAAAAATAAATAAAGGGGAAAATCTTCTGGAGCTGAGTTGGTGGCAGTGCTGTCAGAACAAAGAGGATGTTGAGCCCCACAAGTGGCTGCAGGACTCCTGTGGACCCAGCAGGGCATCAGGGGCACCTCTGTCACTAGAGGCAGGAAGCCCAGGCCTCTGGGCAGGCCCAGCTTCAGAAGCCTCACCAGAGCCTGGCAATGCAAAAGGGTGATTGTGAGGCCTGCCTGGATCCCTCTTTCAGGGTTCTGGGCTGAAAGCAGCAGCCCCTGAGATGCACACACTTGGGGGCTGTGTCCAATCCCTGCCTGCTGGCAGAAGTGCCAGACCAGTTCAACCAAAGTGTGGTCTTGATCTAGGGGTGCTCCTGGGGTGCCAGGAGGAAGAAGGTGAGAATGGGATGGGGGGATGAGGAATCCCTGGGGTGACAGAAGACTCTTTCATGGCTGCTTGTGAGGAAGCAATCCCCAGGGAGCCAGAAGTGACAGGCACAGAATAGCAGAGCTGGCCCACAGGACTAGAGTTAGAGTGCTGGAGAGGGATGACATGTGGACAGCCTTAGAAATCTGGAGGTATAAAAGAATAAGCTGAAAGCAAGCTGCCCAAACAAGGTCCCCAGTTGTAATGCTAGGGCAGTCCCTGGGTCAGTGCAGCGAGCCCCAGGGAGGTAGTTCTCAGGGGACTCTGGAGTGGTTCTTGGGGAGGGTTGTTACAGAGGCCAGAGCCTGCCTGCCTCCCCTCTGCTGTTGAGGTCCCCATCACCATCATCATGAGGCCTTCACCGAACTGTGTGCCACAGTCCACTGACACTGCTCTTAGGACCCTGGCCTGTCAGCACCCTGGAGGGAGCATCTGTCTCTTCTCTTCAGAGTCCCAGGAGTATCAAGTGAATAAGTTTTTAGCAGGACTGTTTTCATCAGTCGTCAATTCCTCTAGCCTCCGCCAGCCCAGCACCCAAGGTAAGAGGGCACTTAACTCAGTGCAGGGACCAAGGTGAGCTTTCAGATCTGCAGCCCCATGCTGCAACCACCAAGCCATGTTGTGCTGAGTCACAGGTTCACATGAGCCAACCAGAACTCTCTGGGGAGCTGTGGTATGGAATAGGTTTTCCACCTTCCTGCAGATGAACACAGAGGTCCTGGAACACACCAGGTTGCTCTTTCTCTCTCCTGTCTGCCTGCAAAACAGTGCCACAGTGACATACAAGTACCCAATGGCCCTTTCAGAAAAACTGTGCAAAAAGAACCCCTCATAGACATGAAAGAGAGGCCCTAAATGGGCTCAAAGAGAGACCCAAAAGCAAGGAACAAAGGAGGGAGGGCCCCTGTGCCCTGCTCAGAAGGGTTTATTAGGGTTGAACTTTGGGACCATAGTAAAAACATTCACCTTTCCATCTTATCAGAAGCAGTGATGGAATCAAGAGTAGCTCTAAGGGACAGATAGTCAGAAAACAAGACTGAGTTTGTAGCTGTAGGGACCCTCTTTACTGTTCCTTATCTTGGGCCAGCAGCCTTGGGAGAAGCCCTGGGAACTGTATCCAATGACTCCAGCAGAGGGCCCTGGTCCTGCCAGCTTGGCCAAATTCTATCCTGGGGCCCAGGCCAGAGGCCTGAATCTGGGGTCCCTACTGACTGGATTCTGTGGTCTGCCTATATCAGGAACCACAGAAAAACAACACAAAAAGGAAAAAGAAGTTGAATAACAGCTTGGTCTTCCTGGGAATACAGCAAATCTGCCCCCCAATCTTATAGAAGTGGTCATTTAAGTAGAGGCTGTTGTCCAGGGGAAGCAGAGCTTAGGATGGGGTTGCAGTCCTCTGGGTTCTGCTGCTTCCTCCTGGCCTCAGGGCCAGGGCTTTGGGGGCAGTTATGGCTCCCATTCTCAGCATGACAGCATTGCCTGTGGGAAGCCCTGGCAGAGACAATAAGGAATAGGTCAGTAGGACAATGGTTAGGGCTGGGAAAAAGCAATATGAGGCTTCTTGAAAATTCCATTTTAAGGGATCCTATTTCAAGAGGAGCCTGGACAAAATTTGGTCAAGGACAGACATATAGGCTGGGCACAGTGGCCCAGGTACTCAGGAGGCTGAGGCAGGAGGATCAAGTTTGAAGCCACCCTGGGCAACTTAGAGAGATCCTGTCTCAAAATGAAAAACAAAGAGGGCTGGGGTGTAGCTCAGTAGTGGAGCCCTCCAGGTCCAAGCCCCAGTGCCCTCCCCACCCTGACAAAGGAGATGAGCTGAAGGGGAGAGGGACTCAGGGCAGGGTCCAAAGCAGGGTGGGCCCAGGCTGTGAGGAGCTCCTGAGCCAGGCTCTGAGGCTGTTCCTGGGATGTGAACACACCATTCGTTTGGTCCTTTGAGGAGTTTGGGGTTTGGGAACACTGCCCTCTGAACCATCACCCCAAACTTAGAGAGAAAGAAGAGTGAAATGGAAGAGGAGAAAGCACCTGGGCCCCTCTGTACCCAGGCAGCCCCAGCTGGTACTGCTGTCCTGCAGCCAAACCACTGTCCCAGTCCATCCCCATGGGGCCCAGAAGCCTCAGAGCTTCTTTAAAACCACAGCGCCCTTAGGAAGTCTGTGTGTGTGGAGGGGGGGCAAGTTGGTAATAAGGACATGCCCCAGCTCTGTAGCACTGGGGACACTGGGGCTAGCCTGTGGGGGAGGGGCAGGCTCTGCCTGGTCACAAGTGCCCCTGGCTGAGAAGCCCTGGTGACTATGAGACATCGCAGGCCTGTGGTGGGACTTTCTTCCCACCCTTCAATGAGCACCACACAGGAGCCTATGGGACTCCTGTCAGGGTCAGAAGACCCAGTACAGCATGGCTGGGGGGATTCCCAGCTGGGCCAGGCACCAAGCAGTCTGCATGTGCCTGGGAAGGGCTAGAGGAGGGGAGGAGAAAAAGGGGGACCCAGGCTTCCCTGGGCTGAGCACAGAGGAAACAAGGTTTACAGACTAGGCCTAGGGTCCCTATTGATAAAGCAGGGACAAAGAGGCCCCTAGTTCCAGCAGGAGCTAGACAGGAAAACTGAGGCTCTCATACTCAAACTCCACAGTCACACTGTGACCCCAAACCCCTGATGCCCAGGACAGCACCCCCAACCAAATTATTCAAGTTCAAGGGACAAGAGTCAGAAACAGAATTTGACCAAGGCTCTTCAGTTCTCTGACTTGAACCAGTGGGGGCAGAGGTTGTTAGGTCCAAGGAAAGGTTGGGCTGGAGGACACAGTCATGAGGGCAGTGACACCCTCTCCAAGCAGCTGTGCCTGCCCCTCCCCCAGCCCATTATGACATCAATAACCTCCTGGATACAAAGGAGAGAGGGTGGGCAGCCCCAACACACTACCTGGAGACGCTTCTCAGACCACCAGGGGAGAGGACACAGTGAGGCTCAGGGCACGGTGCCTCATTTCCATGAGCAGAGAAGAACCCATGAGACCTACAGATCAGGACCAATGTCGCATCAGAACAGGACACATCTGAGAAGAGTGAGTGCTACACTCACTTGAGTAATAAGACATTAACTGTCTGGTGACACAGGACACCTTGCCCAGGGATGCTCAGTCCTGCAGGTGAGTGCCCTTTGTGCAGGAGTACTCAATCTCCTCTGGGACATTAGGGATAGAGCCCGTTGCCCCCCAGTGCTCAGTCTCCTTGGGGCACATGGGGGGTGCACCTCCATCACCAGTGCTCAGTTTCCTCGTGGTCTTGTGGGTGAGCGGATTGTACCTAAAAGTGCTCATTTTTCTGTGAGGTGTCCCTACAGTACTCAGTCTCTCTGACGGGAGTGACTCCTGCGGGTGAGCACCATCACTGCCCCCAGGGCTCAGTGTTGTCTGGTCTTATGGGTGAGCTCCCCTCACCCAGCAGTGCTCAGAGAGACCAGAGTGTTGAGGTGAGCACGCTGGCCCGTCAGTGCAGTCTACTCTAGTTCCTGTGAGTGAGCGACACTATATCACCTGAGCTGAGTGTGTCCTGGTGCCTATGGGTGAGCTCCTCTTGTTCTCCAATCACCAGAGTCTTCTGGGTCCTATGGGTGAGAGCCCATTCCTGAGCAGTGCTCAGTACTGAATGTTGAGGGTAAGAACCCCTGGCCCATGAGGGCTCAGTTTTTCTGAGTTCCTTGGCCCCTAACTCAACAGTAGTGACTCTGCCCTGGTTCCTATAGGGGAGCTTTATTAGCAATGAGGATCCCAGTGTGCTCTGGGTCCTGTGAGAGAACAGTCCTTGCCCAGCAGTGATCAGTGTCCTCAGGGTCCTCCAGGTGCTTGGCTTACACCCACCACTGTTCATTTTAGTCAAGGACCTCTTTTTAAGGACCCTTGCACATTGTTCATTCTGCACTGCAGGATACGGGTAAGCACCACTAGCCAAGCAGGGCTCAGTCTCAGGGTCATGTGGAAGGGTGGATTCTGTTGCCCTTCACTATACAGTCTCCTCTGGGTACTGCCCTTTGCACAATGTCCACTGGGTCCCAGTACCAATGTCCACTGGGTCGTGAGCAACCATTGCTCAAGCTCACCCATGTTCAATTGCCTCTGGGTCCTGTGGGTGAGATCAACCTCCCCAGCAGAGCTGAGACAGACTTGAGTGTTGAGGGTGAGCAGAACTGGCCCACGGTAGCTCTGTCTCCCCTAGTTCCTGTGAGTGACATTAACTCAGTGGTGCTGGGTATACCCTGGTCCCTGTGGATGAGTGCCACTGGCCCTCTACTCCCCAGTGTACTCCAGGCCCAGCAGGTGAGTGTCCTAGACCCAGCAGTGGTCACTGCTCAGGAAACTCCAGGTGCAAAGACCCCCCAGCCCCTCCCTTCACCCCGTTTTCAGTTTTGTCAACATTGTCCATGTGGGGGCGAAAATCCTACTATATGACATTCTGTATGGTGGTAATGCAGGTGACCATTACTTCCCAGGACCACCCAATCTCCTCAGGATCCTATTGGGGGCTGCTGTGATCTGAGGGCGACTACTGTGCAGGTTGTACTGAGTCCTGCAGCTGAGCACAACTCGACCATGAGTCCCAGTGTACTCAGGCACTATGGAAGAACAACTGGCACAAAATTAATCAGTCTGCTCTGAGGCCTGGAGAAGAAGGCCCAAGGGCCTCTGGTCCCCAGTGTCCTCTGAGTCTAAAGGCTTAGTGCGCTTTGCTCCTGGTCACCCAGGTTCAGTTTCCCTGGGTTCTGTGGGTCAGCGCCCATTGACTCCCAGTGCCCACTGGGTCTCCTCTATGTCCTGTGGGTGAGTGCCCCTTGCCTCCCAGTGCCAAGTAAGGCTCCCCATTGTGTGTCGGTGAGTGCCCCTCTCTCAGCAGTCCCCAGTGTGCTCAGGCCCTGTGGGTGGATGCACCCCTGGCAAGCTAGGGACCACTCTCCTCTGGGGCCTGTGGGTGAGAGCCCCTCGAACTCCAGGGCACAGTGTCCTCTGAGCCCTAACCCACCTGGGGCCTGGAATGAACTGTGTTGAGTAGGTCCCTTTCCATCTGAGGAAAGGAAACCCTCTTGGCCTCAGGGTGTGAGGGTTCTCCTCCACACCACTGGGAAACTGGAGAAATCTGGTGACCTCCTCTTTGCAAACACCTTGCTTGGCCTGTGATGTGGCCCTTCACAGGCTTCTCAACATAGCCTGCAACCACAAGACAAGTGTTCTGGAATGTCAAGTACAACAGCACTAGGACCCAGATGCATCCCTCCTGAGCTAAATTTCTGGGCTTTTTTGCTCATGGGGCTGTGCGCTTGTGCACCACTGAAAAATGTCAAGATGTCTGAAGTCCCTGGGACCAGCAGAGGAAAGCCAAATTTGCAACACTTGTTTGGATCTTCTCTGGGACCACTGGATGCGGTACAATTCCCACGTTGACAGGACACTGGCAAATGTTGCAAGGACACCTCCTTACATCCATGGGGGGCTTGCTGAGACCTATGGAAGAGCACCACTGTCCCAACCCGACCCAGGTAAGTGAGACATGATGCTTGAGGGATCCTCTGCTAAAGGTTCCAAGGTCTCTGAACCCTGTGGAGGAATGCCCCTCTCCCACCAGTGGTCAGTCTCCAGGGTTCCTGGGGGTGGGCACCCTTAGTCCCACAGGGCTCAGCCTTGAATGGATCCTGTGAGTGAGCGACCCTCACACAGCAGTGCCAATTGTGCTCAGTGTCCTGTGGGTGCACTCCACCGACCCCTGCCAACCGTGTACCCTTGCCTCAAGATTTTGCTTGTGAGAGCCCCTGGCCATGAGTGTGGATTGTGCCCAGTGACCTGCGGGTGAGCGGCCCTGGATTGCCAGTTCCCAGAATAGTCAGGGTCCTGTGTGGGTGGTGACTGTGGGCCTTGGCCCAGTCTCACCTGGGGCTTGCGGGTGAGTGCCCCTCCCCGCCAGTCCCCAGTGTGCTCAGGCCTTGTGGGTGGGCGCCCCCCTGGCAAGCTAAGGACCAGTCTCCTCTGGGGCCTGTGGGTGAGTGCCCCACACCTGCGGTGCCCCACTGTACTCTCGGTCATGAGGCTAAGTGCCCCTCGCTCAAGTCCACCAGTCTTGAGTCTCCTCTGGGTCCCTGTGGGTGAGGCCCCTCGCCCAGCAGTGCCCAGACTGGGGCCTGTGGGTGGTGCCCCACTGCCTGGCCTCAGGATCCCCTGGGCACCATTGGTGAGTGCCCTTGCCAGCCAGCACCAAGCGGGACTCCTCTGGGTCCTGTGGGTGAGCACCCCTTGCCCTGCAGTGCCCAGTGTCTCTGAGCCCTATCCCACCTGGGGTCTGGAATGAACTGTGTTGAGTAGGTGCCTTTCCCTCTGAGGAAAGGAAACCCTCTTTGGCCTCAGGGTGTCAGGGTCCTCCTCCGCACCACCTGGGAAACTGGACCAATCTGGAAACCTCCTCTTTGCAAACACCTTGCTTGGCCTTTGATGTGGCCCTTCCGACAGGCTTCTCAACATAGCCTGCAACCACAAGACAAGTGTTCTGGAATGTCAAGTCTACTAGCGCATAGTACCTGGACGAATCCCACCTCTGCCACCATTTCCAGGCACTTAGCTCATGGAGCTGTACCGTTGTGCCTGATTGAAACATGTCCAGGATGTCTGAAGTCCCTGGTACCAGCAGAGGTAAGTCAAATCTGCAACACTTGTTCGGATCTCCTCTGGGACCTCTGGATGGGGAACAACTCCCAACATTGGCAGGACACTGGCAAATGTCCCAATAAAAGCTCTTACAACCATGTGGCCTTGCTGAGACCCATGGAGCTGCACCACTGTCCCAGCTCCACCCAGGTAAGTGAGACTTAGTGCTTGAGAGATCCTCTGCTAAAGGTTCCAAGAACGTGGAGCGCTATGGAGGAGTGCCCCTCTTCCACCAGTGGTCAGTCTCCAGGGTTCCTGGGGGTGGGCATCCTTAGTCTTGCAGAGCTCAGTATTGAATGGGTCCTGTAGGTGAGCGCCCCTCACCCAGCAGTACTCAGTGTGCTCAGTGTCCTGTGGGTGCACTCCCCAGACCCGTGTCAACCATGTACCCTTGCCTCAAGATTTTGCTTGTGAGGGTCCCTGGCCATGAATGTGGATTGTGCCCTGTGTCCTGTGGGTGAGAACCCCTGAATTGAAATTTCCCAGTGTACTCAGGGTCCTGTGGGTGGAGTCTGTAGGCCTTGGCCCTGTCTCACCTGGGACTTGCGTGTGAGTGCCCATCGCCAGCCAGGCCCAGTGTGCTCTGGCCTTGTGGGTAGGGCGCCCCCAGCAAGCTAGGGACCAGTCTCCTCTGGGGCCTGAGGCTGTGTGCCCCTCGAGAAAGCCCATACGGCTTGAGTCACCTCAAGTACCCTGGATTGAGTGGTACCTGTGGGTGAGTGCCCCTCGACCAGAGTGACAGAGAGTCTCCTCTGGGGCCTGTCGGTTGTGCCCAACTTTCTGGCCAGGGCTCACTCTCCACTGGGCACCATTGGAGAGCCCCCTTTCACCATACAGCACCCAGCGGGTCTCCTCTGGGTCCTGTGGGTGAGCGCCCCTTGCTCTGCAAGGGCCCGGTGTCTCTGAGCCCTATCCACCAGGGGCCTGAATGAACTGTGTTGAGTAGGTGCCTTTCCCTCTGAGGAAAGGAAACCCTCTTTTTGCCTCAATGGTGTGAGGGTCCTCCTCACACCACCTGGGAAACTTGGAGCAATCTGGAGACCTCCTCTTTGCAAACACCTTGCTTGGCCTTTGATGTGGCCCTTCTGACAGGCTTCTCAACATAGACTGCAACCACAAGACAAAGTGTTCTGGAATGTCAAGTAAAACAGCTCTTAGGACCTGGATGCATCCGCCTGTGCCAGAATTTCTGGGCCCTTAGCTCATGAAGCTTTGCCCATATGTGCCATTGAAAAATGCCCAAGATGTCTGAAGTCCCTGGGACCAGCAGAGGTAAGTCAAATCTGCAACACTTGTTAAGATCTCCTCTGGACCTCTGGATGGGGTACAGTTCCCACATTGGCAGGACACTGGCAAATGTCACAAGAACAGCTCCTTACAACCAGGTGGGGCTTGCTGAGACTTATGGAGCATCACCACTGTCCCAGCCCCAACCAGGTAAGTGAGAAATGGTGCTTGAGAGATCCTCTGCTAAAGGTTCCAAAGACTCGAGCCCTATGGGGGAGTGCCCCTCTCCCACCAGTGGTCTGTCTCCAGGGTTCCTGGGAATGGGCAAACTTAGTCCCACAGGTCTCAGTTTTGAATGGGTCCTGTGTGTGAGCACCCCTCACCCAGCAGTGCTCAGTGTGCTAAATGTCCTGTGGATGCACTCCCCTGACCCATGTCTACCATGTACCCTTGCTCAAGATTTTGCTTGTGAGGGCCCCTGGCCATGAGTGTGGATTGTGCCCTGTGTCCTGTGGGTGAGAACCCCTGAATTGCAAGTTCCCATTGTACTCAATGTCCTGTGGGTGGCACCTGTGGGCCTTGGCCCAGTCTCACCTGGGGCTTGCGGGTGAGCGCTCCTCTCCCGCCATTCCCCAGTGTGCTCGGGCCTTGTGGGTGGGTGCCCCCCTGGCAAGCTATGAACCAGTCTCCTCCGGGGCCTGTGTGTGAGTGCCCCTCACACACGGGGCCCCAGTGTACTCTGGGTACTGAGGTTGTGTGCCCCTCAATCAAGCCCACCTGACTTGAGTCTCCTCTGAGCCCCTGTGGGTGAGCGCCCCTCGCCCATCAGTGCCCAGAGGGTCTCCTATGGGGCATGTGGGTTGTGCTCCATTCCTGGCCAGGGCTTAATCTCCATGTGCACTGTTGGTGAGCACCCCTCGCTGGTCTGTGCCCAGTGTGTCTCCTCTGGGCCCTGTGGCTGAGCATGCCCTTGCTCTGCAGGGCCCAGTATTTCTGAGCCCTATCCCACCTGAAGCGTGGAATAAACTGTGTTGAGTAGGTGCCTTTCCTGCTGAGGAAAGAAAACATTCTTTGGCCTCAGGATGTGAGGGTCCTCCTCCACACCACCTGGGAAACTGGAGCAATCTGGAGACCTCCTCTTTGCGAACAGCTTGATTGGCCTTTGATGTGGCTTTCCGACAGGCTTCTCAACATAGCCTGCAACCACCAGACAAGTGTTCTGGAATGTCAACTCAAACAGCGTGTAGGACCTACATGCATTCCCACCTGTGCCACCATTTCCGGGCCCTTATTTCATGGAGCTTGGGCCCTTGTACACCATTGAAACATGCCCAGGAAGTCTAAAGTCCCTGGGATCAGCAGAGGGAAGTCAATTCTGCAACACTTGTTTGGATCTTCTCTGGGACCTCTGGATGGGGAACAACTCCCACATTGGCAGGACACTGGCAAATGTGGAAAGAACAACTCCTTACAACCATGTGGGGCTTGCTAAGACCATGGAGCAGCACCACTGTCCCATCCCCACCCAGGTAAGTGAGACCTGGTAGGTGAGAGATCCTCTGCTAAAGGTTCCAAGGACTTGGAGCCCTGTGGAGGAGCGTACCTCTCCCACCAGTGGTCAGTGTGCAGGGTTCTTGGGGGTGGACACCCTTAGTCCTGCAGGGCTCAGTCTTGAATTTTGTGGGTGAGCAGCTCAGTCTTGGTCCTGTGGGTGAGCGTCCTCCTCACTCTGCACATCTCAGTGTGCTCACTGTCCTGTGGGTGCACTCCCCTGTCCCTTGTCATCCATGTACACTTGCCTCAAGATTTTGCTTGTGAGGATCCCTGGCCATGAGTGTGATTGTGCCCTGTGTCCTGTGGGTGAGAACCCCTGAATTGCCAGTTCCCAGTGTACTTAGTGTGTTGTGGGTGGTGCCTATGGGCCTTGGCCCAGTTTCACAGGGGCCTGTGCGTGAGCATGCCCCTTGCCCACCAGTCCCCAGTGTGCTCTGGCCTTGTGGGTGGGAAGCCCCCTGCAATCTAGGGACCACTCTCCTCTGGGGCATGTGGGTGAGTGCCCCTCTCCCACAGAGACCCAGTGTACTCTGGGTCCTGAGCTGCCTGCCCCTTGTTCAAGGTCACCCGGCTTGAGTCTCCTCTGGGTCCTGTGGGTGAGCAACCCTCACCCTGCAGTGCCCAGAGGGTCACCTCTGGGTTTGTGGGTTTTGCCCCACATCCTGACCAGGGCTCAGTCTCCCCTGGATACCGTTGGTGAGCCCCCATCGCCAGCCAGCATCCAGCGGGTCTCCTCTGGGTCCTGTGGGTGAGCGCCCCTCGCACTGGCAGGGACCAGTGTCTCTGAGCCCTATCCCACCTGAGGCCTGGAATGAACTGTGTTGAGTAGGTACTTTTCCCTCTAAGGAAAGGAAACCCTCTTGGCCTCAGGGTGTAAGGGTCCTCGTTCTCACCACCTGGGGAAACTGGAGCAATCTGGAGACCTCCTTTTTGCAAACACCTTGCTTGGCCTGTGATGTGGCCCTTCCGACAGGCTTCTCAACAAAGCCTGCAACCACAAGACAAGTGTTCTGGAATGTCAAGTCAAACAGCGACTAGGACCTGGATGCATCCTGCCTGTGCCACCATTCCGGGCCCTTAGCTCATGGAGCTGTGCCATTGTGCTCCATTGAAATATGTCCAGGATGTCTGAAGTCCCTGAAACCAGCAGAGGTAAGTCAAATCTGCAACACTTGTTTTGAATCTCCTCTGGGACCTCTGGATGGGGTACAATTCCCACATTGGCAGGACACTGGCAAATGTCACAAGAACAGCTCCTTACAACTACGTGGGGCTTGCTGAGACCTATGGAGCAACGCCACTGTCCCAGTCCCACCCAGGTAAGTGAGAAATGGTGCTTGAGGATCCTCTGCTAAAGGTTCCAAAGACTCGAGCCCTATGAGGGAGCGCCCCTCTCCCACCAGTGGTCAGTGTTCAGGGTTTCTGGGGGTGGTTGGCACCCTTAGTCCCGCAGGGCTCAGTATTTAATGGGTCCTGTGGTGAGCACCCCTCACTCCCAGCAGTGCTCAGTGTGTTAAATGTCCTGTGGATGCACTCCCTTGACCACTTGTGCCTACCATGTACCCTTGCCTCAAGATTTTGCTTGTGAGGGCCCTGGCCATGAGTGTGGATTGTGCCCTGTGTTCTGTGGGTGAGAACCCCTGAATTGCAATTTCCCATTGTACTCAATGTCCTGTGGGTGGCACCTGTGGGCCTTGGCCCAGTCTCACCTGGGGCTTGTGGGTGAGCGCCCCTCGCCCGCCATTCCCCAGTGTGCTCTGGCCTTGTGGGTGGGCGCCCCCTGGCAAGCTAGGGAACCAGTCTCCTCTGGGGCCTGTGTGTGAGTGCCCCTCACACACAGGGCCCCAGTGTACTCTGGGTACTGAGGTTTTGTGCCCCTGCTCAAGCCCACCTGGCTTGAGTCTCCTCTGGGTCCCTGTGGGTGAGAGCCCCTTGCCCATCAGTGCCCAGAGGGTCTCCTATGGGGCGTGTGGGTTGTGCCCCACACCCTGCCAGGGCTCAGTCTCCCCTGGGCACCGTTGGTGAGCACCCCTCACCAGCCAGTGTCCACTGGGTGTCCTCTGGGTCCTGTGGGCTGAGCGCCCTTGCTCTGCAGGGCCCGGTATCTCTGAGCCCTATCCCACCTGAGGCCTGGAATGAACTGTGTTGAGTAGGTCACCTTTCCCTCTGAGGAAAGGAAACCTTCTTTGGCCTCAGGATGTGAGGGTCCTCGTTATCACCACCTGGGAAACTGGAGCAATCTGGAGACCTCCTCTTTGCAAACACCTTGCTTGGCCTTTGATGTGGCCTTTCTGACAGGCTTCTCAACATAGCCTGCAACCACAAGACAAGTGTTCTGGAATGTCAAGTCAAACAGCTCCTAGGACCTGGATGCATCCTGCCTGTGCCACCATTTTCGGGCCCTTAGCTCATGGAGCTGTGCCCTTGTGCACCATTGAAACATGCCCAGGATGTCTGAAGGTCCCTGGTACCAACAGAGGTAAGTCAAATCTGCAACACTTGTTCGGATCTCCTCTGGGACCTCTGGATGGGGTACAACTCCCACATTGGCAGACACTGGCAAATGTCACAAGAAAAGCTTCTTACAACCATGTGGGGCTTGCTGAGACCCATGGAGCAACACCACTGCCCCAGCCCCACCCAGGTAAGTGAGACATGGTACTTGAGAGATCCTCTGCTAAATGTTCCAAAGACTCGGAGTGCTGTGGAGGAGCGCCCCTCTCCCATCAGTGGTCAGTCTTCAATGTTCCTGGGGTGGTCGGCACCCTTCGTCCCTGCAGGGCTCAGTCTTGAATGGGTCCTGTGGGTGAGAGCCCCTCACCCAGCAGTGCTCAGTGTGCTCTGTGTCCTGTGGGTGCACTCCCCTGATTCTTGTCAACCATGTACCCTTGCCTCAAGATTTTGCTTGTGAGAGCCCCTGGCCATGAGTGTGGATTGTGCCCTGTGTCCTTTGGGTGAGAGCCCCTGAATTGCCAGTTCCCAGTGTACTCAGGTTCCTGTGGGTGGCGCCTGTGGGCCTTGGCTCAGTCTCACCTGGGGCTTGTGGGTGAGCGCCCCTTGCCTGCCTGTTTTTAGTGTGCTCTGGCCTTGTGGGTGGGCACCCCCCCCTGGCAAGCCAAGGACCTGTCTCCAATGGGGTCTGTGGGTGAGTGCCCCTCATCTGCAGGGCCCCAGTGTACTCTGGGTCATGAGGCTGTGTGCCCCTCACTCAAGCCCACCCAATTTGACTCTCTCTGGGTTCCTGTGGGTGAGCACCCCTCACCCCTCAGTGCCCACAGGGTCTCCTCTGGGGCCTGTGGGTGGTGCCCGAATCCCTGGCCAGGCTTCAGTCTCCCCTGGGCACTGTTGGTGAGCACCCCTTGCCAGCCAGTGCCCAGCAGTGTGTCTCCTCTGGGTTTTGTGGGTGAGCGCTCCTCCTCTCCCTGCAGGGCCCGGTTTCTCTGAGCCCTATCCCACCTGGGCCTGGAATGAACTGTGTTGAGTAGGTGCATTTCCTCTGAAGAAAGAAAATTCTCTTTGGCCTCAGGGTGTGAGGGTCCTCCTCTGCATCACCAGGGAAACTGGAGCAATCTGGAGACCTCCTCTTTGCAAACACCTTGCTTGGCCTTTGATGTGGCCCTTCCGACAGGCCTTCTCAACATAGCCTGCAACCACAAGACAAGTGTTCTGGAATGTCAAGTCAAACAGCGCCTGGGACCTGGATGCATTTTGCCTGTGCCACCATTTCTGGGCCCTTATCTCATGGACTGTGCCCTTGTACACCATTGAAACATGCCCAGGAATGTCTGAAGTCCCTGGGACCAGCAGAGGTAAGTCAAATCTGCAACACTTGTTCAGATCTCCTCTGGGACCTCTGGATGGGTACAATTCCCACATTGGTAGGACCCTGGCAAATGTGAAAGAACAGCTCCTTACAACCTTATGGGGCTTGCTGAGACCTATGGAGCAACACCATTGTCCCATCCCCTCCCAGGTAAGTGAGACATGGTGCAGGTGAGAGATCCTCTGCTAAAGGTTCCAAGAACTCAAGGTGCTGTGGAGGAGCGCCCCTCTCCCACCAGTGGTCAGAGTCCAGGGTTTCCTGGGTGTGGGCACCCTTAGTCCCACAGGGCTCAGTCTTGAATTGGTCCTGTGGGTGAGCGCCCCTCACCCAGCAGTGCTCAGTGTGCTCAGTGTCCTGTTGGTGCACTCCCCTGACCCTTGTCATCCATGTACCCTTGCCTCAAGATTTTGCTTGTGAGGGTCCCTGGCCATGAGTGTGAATTGTGCCCTGTGTCCTGTGGGTGAGAACCCCTGAATTGCCAGTTTCCCATTGTACTCAATGTCCTGTTTGGGGCGCCTGTGGGCATTGGTCCAGTCTCACCTGGGGCTTGTGTGTGAGCACCCCTCGCCCGCCAGTCCCCCAGTGTGCTCTGGCCTTGTGGTGGGCACCCCCTGCAAGCTAACCTGGGGACCACTTCTCCTCTGGGGCCTGTGGGTGAGCGCCCCTCTTCTGCAAGGACCCCCAGTGTTCTGGTCCTGAGGCTGCATGCCCCTTGCTCAAGGTCACCCAGCTTGAGTCTCCTCTGAGTCCTGTGGGTGAGCGACCCTCGCCCAGCAGTGCCCAGAGGGTCACCTCTGCCACTTTTGGGTTGTGCCCCAATCCCTGGCCAGGTCAGTCTCTCCCTGGGCACCTTTGTTGAGCCCCTCTCCAGCCAGTGCCTAGCATGGGTCTCCTTCTGGTCCTGTGGGTAGCGCCCCTCTCCCTGCAAGGCCAGGTTTCTCTGAGCCCTATCCCACCTGGGGCCTGGAATGAACTGTGTTGAGTAGGTGCATTTTCCTCTGAAGAAAGGAAACTCTCTTTGGCCTCATGATGTGTGGGTTCTCCTCTGCAACACCAGGGAAACTGGAGCAATCTGGAGACCTCCTCTTTGTGAAACACCTTGCTTGGCCTTTGATTGGACCTTCGACAGGCTTCTCAACATAGCCTGCAACTACAAGACAAGTGTTCTGGAATGTCAAGTCAAACAGCGCCTAAGACCTGGATGCATCCTGTTTGTGCCACCATTTGGGGCCCTTAGGCCCTTGTGCACCATTGAAACATGCCCAGGAATGTCTGAAGTCCCTGGAAGCCAGCAGAGGTAAGTCAAATCTGCAGACTTTTTCTCAGATCTTCTCTGGGACCTCTGGATGGGATACAATTCCCACATTGGCCTGACCCTGGCAAATGTCGCAACAACAGCTCCTTACAGCCTTGTGGGGCTTGCTGAGACCTATGGAGCAGCACCACTGTACCAGCCCCACCAGTAAGTGAGACATGGTGCTTGAGAAATCCTCTGCTAAAGGTTCCAAGGACTCGGAGCACTGGGGAGGAGCATGCCTCTCCCACCAGTGGTCAGTCTCCAGGGTTCCTGGTGGAGGGCACCAGTAGTCCCACAGGGCTCAGTCTTGAATGAATCCTGTGGGTGAGCGCCCCTCACCCAGCAGTGCTCAGTGTGCTCATTGTCCTGTGGGTGCACTCCCCTGACCCTTGTCATCCATGTACCCTTGCCTCAAGATTTTGCTTGTGAGGGCCCCTGGCCATGAGTGTGAATTTTGCCCTGTGTCCTGTGGGTGAGAACCCCTGAATTGCAAGTTCCCATTGTACTCAATGTCCTGTGGGTGGTGCCTGTGGGCCTTGCCCAGTCTCACCTGGGGCTTGCGGGTGAGCACCCCTTGCTGCCATTCCCCAGTGTGCTCTGGCCTTGTGGGTGGGCACCCCCCTGCAAGCTAAGGACCAGACTCTTCTGGGGCTGTGGGTGAGCACCCCCTCCCTCACGGGGCCCCAGTGTACTCTGGGTCCTGAGGCTGCATGACCCTCGCTCAAGCCCACCCAGCTTGAGTCTCCTCAGGGTTCCTGTGGGTGAGTGCCCCTCTCCCATCAGTGCCAGAGGGTCTTATCTGGGCCTGTGGGTTGTGCCCACTTCCCTGGCCAGGGCTCAGTCTCCCCCTGGGCTCCGTTTTTGTGCCCCTTGCCAGCGAGCATCCAGCGGGTCTCCTCTGGGTCCTGTGGGGGAGCGCCCTTCGCACTGAAGTGCCAGGTTTCTCTGAGCCCTATCCACACCTGGGGCCTGGAATCAACTGTGTTGATAAGGTGCCTTTCCCTCTGAGGAAAGAAAATTCTCTTTGGCTCAGGGTTTGAGGGTCCTCCACCACCATGGAGTAACTGGAGCAATCTGGAGACCTCCTCTTTGCAAACACCTTGCTTGGCCTTTGATGTGGCCCTTCGGACAGGCTTCTCAACATAGCCTGCAACCACAAGACAAGTGTTCTGGAATGTCAAGTCAAGCAGCGCCTAGGACCTGGATGCATCCGCCTGTGCCACCATCGTTTCAGGGCCTTAGCTCATGAAGCTGTGCCTTTGTGCACCATGAAACATGCCCAGGATTTCTAAAGTCCCTGGTACCAGCAGAGGTAAGTCAAATCTGCAACACTTGTTCGGATCTCCTCTGGGACCTCTGGATAGGGGAACAATTTCCACATTGGCAAAACACTGGCAAATGTCACAAAAAAAGCTCCTTACAACCTTGTGGGGCTTGCTGAGACCTATGGAACAGCACCACTGTCCAGCCCCACCCATGTAAGTGAGACATTGTGCTTTATAGATCCTCTGCAAAAGGTTCCAAGGACTGGGAGCGCTGTGGGGGAGCGCCCCTCTCCCACCAGTGATCAGTCTCCACTGTTCCTGGGGGGAGGGCACCCTTAGTCCAGCAGGGTTCAGTCTTGAATGGGTACTGTGGGTGAGCACCCCTCACCAGCAGTGCTCAATGTGCTCAGTGTCCTCTGGGTGCACTCCCTGACCCTTGTCAACCATGTACCCTTGCCTCAAGATTTTGCTTGTGAGAGCCCCTGGCCATGAGTGTGGATTGATCCCTGTGTCCTGCGGGTGAGAAGCCCCTGAATTTCCACTTCCCAGTGTACACAGGTTCCTGTGGTGGGGCTACCTGTTGGCCTTGGCCCAGTCTCACCTGGGGCTTGCTGGTGAGGCCCCTCGCCGGCCAGTCCCCAGTGTGCTCTGGCCTTGTGGGTGGGCACCCCCCTGGCAAGCTAGACACCAGTCTCCTCTGGGGCCTGTGGGTGAGTGCTCTTCACCTGTGGGGCCCCAGTGTATTCTGGGTCTTGAGGCTGCGTGCCCCTTGCTCAAGACCACTTGGCTTGAGTCTCTCCTGGGTCCCTGTGGGTGAGTGTCCCTCACCCAACAGTGCCCAGAGGTTCTCCTCTGCCACCTGTGTGGTTGTGCCCTTACCCTGGCCAAGGCTCAGTCTTCCTGGGACACCATTGATGAGCACCCCTCTCCAGCCAATGCCCTAGAGGGTCTTCTTCTGGGTCCTGTGGGTGAGCGCCCCATTCAAGGCCAGGTTTGTCTGAGCCCTATCCCACCTGGGGCCTGGAATGAACTGTGTTGAGTAGATGCCTTTCCCTCTGAAGAAAAGAAACCCTCTTTGGCCTCAGGGTGTGAGGGTCCTCCACCACCACCACCATGGGAAAATGGAGCAATCTGGAGACCTCCTCTTTGAACACCTTGCTTGGCCTTTGATGTGGCCCTTCTGACAGGCTTCTCAACATAGCCTGCAACCACAAGACAAGTGTTCTGGAATGTCAAGTCAAACAGCACCTAGGATGTGGATGCATCCCACCTGTGCCACCATTTCCTGGGCCCTTAGCTCATGGAGCTGTGCCCTTGTGCACCATTGAAACATGCCCAGGATATCTGAAGTCCCTGGGACCAGCAGAGGTAAGTCAAATCTGCAACACTTGTTTAGATCTCCTCTGGGACCTCTGGATGGGGTACAGTTCCCACATTGGCAAAACACATTGGCAAAAGTTACAAGAACAGCTCCTTACAACCATGTGGGGCTTGCTGAGACTTATGGAGCAGCACCGCTGTTTCAGCCCCACCAATAAGTGAGACATGATGCTTGACAGAGATCCTCTGCTAAAAGTTCCAAGGACTCGGAGCCTGTGGGGGAGCTCCCCTCTCCCACCAGTGGTCAGTCTTCAGGGTTTCTGGGGTTGGGCACCCTTAGTCCCGCAGGGCTCAGTCTTGAATGGGTCCTGTGGGTGAGCTCCCCTCACCCAGCAGTGCTCAGTGTGCTCAGTGTCCTGTGGGTGCACTCCCCTGCCCCTTTGCTTCCATGTACCCTTGCCACAAGATTTTGCTTGTGAGGGCCCCTGGCCATGAGTGTGGATTGTTCCCTGTGTCCTTTGGGTGAGAGCCCCTGAATTGCCAGTTCCCAGTGTACTCAGGGTCCTGTGGGTGTCACCTGTGGGCTTTGGCCTAGTCTCTCCTGGGGCTTGAGGGTGATGAGCGCCTCCTCCCTGTCACTCCCCAGTGTGCTCTGGCCTTGTTGTGTGGTGGGCTGCCACTGGCAAGCTAGGGACCAGTCTCTCTCTGGGGGCCCCTCACACACGGGGCCCCAGTGGTGAGGTTGGCCCCTCACTCAAGAGCACTCTGGGTTAGAAACAGAGGGATGGGGCGTGTTTCTCTGAGCATAATCTCCCTTTATTCCACCTGCTCTTCATTGCCTGGTATCTCTGGCCCTATCCCACCTGAGGCCTGGATTAACTGTGTTGAGTAGGTGCCTATCTCTCTTAGGAAAAGTAACCCTCTTTGGCTCATGGTATGAGGGTCCTCCTTCACACCACCTGGGAAACTGGAGCATTCTGGAGACCTCCTCTTTGTGAACACCTTGCTTGGCTTTGATGTGGATCTTCTAACAGTCTTCTCAACATAGCCTGAAACCACAAGACAAGTGTTCTGGAATGTCAAGTCAAATGGCGCCTAGGACCTGGATGCTTCCTACCTGATTTACCATTTTGGACACTTTGCTCAAGGGGCTGTGCTCTTGTGCACCATTGAAATATGCCCAGGAAGTCTGATGTCCCTGAGACCAGCAGAGGTAAGTCAAATCTGCAACACTTGTTCAGATCTCCTCTGGGACCTCTGGATGGGGTACAATTCCCACATTGGCAGGACCCTGGCAAATGTCAAAACAAAAGCTCCTTACAACCATGTGGGGCTTGCTGAACCCTATGGGGCATCACCACTGTCCCAGCCCACCCAGGTAAGTGAGACATGGTGCTTGAGAAATCCTCTGCTAAAGGTTCCAAGGACTCTGAGCCCTGTGGAGGAGCACCCCTCTCCCACCAGTGGTCAGTCTCTAGGGTTCCTGGTGGTTGGCACCCTTAGTACCGCAGGGCTCAGTCTTGAATGGGTCCTGTGGGTGAGCGCCCCTCACCCAGCAGTGCTGAGTGTGCTCAGTGTCCTGTGGGTGCACTCCCCCGACCCCTGTCAACCATGTATCCTTGCCTCAAGATTTTGCTTGTGAGGGCCCTTTGGCCATGAGTGTGGATTGTGCCCTGTGTCCTGTGAGAGAGCCCCTAAATTGTCAGTTATGAAGTGTATTCAGGGTCCTGTGGGTGGTGCCTATGGGCCTTGTCCCAGACTCACCTGGGGCTTGCGGGTGTGCCCCTTCACCTGCCATTCCCCAGTGTGCTCAGGCCTTGTGGGTGGGCGCCCTTCTGGTCAACTAGAGCCCAGCCTCCTCTGGGGCCTGTGGGTGAGCACCCCTCATCTGCGGGGCCCCAATGTACTCTGTCTTGAGGGTGAGTGCCCCTCTCTCAAGCCCACCTGACTTGAGTCTCCTCTATGTCCCTGTGTGTGAGCGCCCTTTGCCCAACAGTGCCCAGAGGGTCTCCTCGTGGGCCTGTATTTGGTGAACCCCCTCCATGGCCAAGGCTCAGTCTCCCCTGGGCACTGTTGGTGAGCACCCCTCGCCAGCCTGCGTCCAGCGGGACTCCTCTGGGTTTGTGGGTGAGCACCCCTGCAAGCTAGGGACCACTCTCCTCTGGGGCCTGTGGGTGAGAGCCCCTCAAACTCCAGGGCACAGTGTCCTATGAGCCCTATCCCACCTGGGCCTGGAATGAACTGTGTTGAGTGGGTGCCTTTCCCTCCCATGCAAGGAAACCCTCTTTGGCCTCAGGGTGTGAGGGTCCTCCTCAGCACCACCTGGGAACCTTGGAGCAATCTGGAGACCTCCTCTTTGAAAACTCCTTGCTTGGCCTTTGATGTGGCCCTTCCGACAGGCTTCTCAACATAGCCTGCAGCACAAGACAAGTGTTCTGGAATGTCAAGACAAAACAGCGCCTAGGACTTGGAATCATCCCGCCTGTGCCACCATTTCTGAGCTCTTTCTCATGGGGCTGTGCCCTTGTGCACCATTGAAACATGCCCAGGATGTTTGAAGTCCCTGGGACCAGAAGAGGGAAAGCCAAATTTGCAACACTTGTTCAAATCTATTCTGAGACCTCTAAATTGGGTACAATTCCCACATTAACTGGACACTGGCAAATTTTGCAAGTACAGCTCCTTACAATCTTTGGGGGCATGCTGAGACCTATGGAGTATGACCACTGTCAGAGCCTCCCCAAGGTAAGTGAGACATGGTGCTTGTGGGATCCTCTGCTAAAAGTTGCAAGGACTCTGAGCCCTGTGGAGGAGCCCTTCTCTCCCACCAGTGGCCAGTCTCCAGGGTTCCTGTGGGTGGGCACTTTTCGTCCCACAGGGCTCAGTCTTGAATGGGCCCCGTAAGTTAACGCTGCTCACCCAGCAATGCTCAGTGTGTTCAAAGTCTGTGGGTGCACTCCCTTGACCCTCCCACCTGTGTACCCTTGCCTCAAGATTTTGCTTGTGAGGGCCCCTGGCCATGAGTGTGGATTGTGCCCTGTGTCCTGCGGGGGAGAGCCCCTGAATTGCCATTTCTCAGTGTATTTATGGTCCTGTGGGTGGCGCCTGTGGGCCTTGGCCCAATTTCACCTGAGGCTTGCGGGTGATCGCACCTCTTGCCTGCCATTCCCCAGTGTGCTCAGGCCTTGTGGGTTGGAGCCCCCCTGGAAAACTAGATACTAGTCTCCTCTGGGACCTGTTGGTGAGCACTCCTCACCCAGCAGTTCCCAGAGAGTCTCCTCTGGGGCCTGTGGGTGGTGCCCCACTCCCTGGCCAGGGCTCAGTCTCCCATGGGCACAGGTGGTGAGCGCCCCTCGCCAGCCAGCGCCCAGAGAGTCTCCTCTGGGTCTTGTGGGTGAGCGACCCTCGCCCTCCACGGCCTAGTGTCCTGTGAGCCCTATTTTACCTGGGAACTGGAATGAACTGTGTTGGGTGGTGTGCTTCCTTCCAAGGCAAAAAACCTCTCTTTGGCCTCAGGGTGTGAGGATCCTCCTTTGCACCACCTGGGAACCTTGGAGCAATCTGGAGACCTGCTCTTTGCAAACACCTTGCTTGGCCTTTGGTGCGGCCCTTATGACAGGTTTCTCCACATAGCCTGCACCCACAAGACAAGTGTTCTGGGATGTCAAGTCCAAGTGTGCCTAGGACCGGATGCATCCCTCCTGAACCACCATTTTAGGGCCTTTTGCTCATGGGGCTGTTCCCTTGTGCACCATTGAAACATGCCCAGGATGTCTGAAGTCCCTGGGACCAGCAGAGGTAAGCCAAATTTGCATCAGTCGTTTGGATCTCCAATGGGACCTCTGGATAGGGTACAATTCCCACATTGACAGGACACTGGCAAATGTCGCAAAGACAGCTCCTTACAACAATGGGGCCTTCGCTGAGACCTATGGAGTACCACCACTGTCACTGCCTCAGCCAGGTAAGTGAAACATGGTGCTTGAGGGATCCTCTGCTAAAGGTTCCAACACTCTGAGCCCTGTGGGGGAGCGCCCCTCTCCCACCGGTTGTCAATCTCCAGTGTTCCTTGGGGTTGGCACCCTTTGTCCCTCTAGGATCAGTCTTGAATGGGTCCTGTGGGTGAGCCTCCCTCACCCAGAAGTGCCCAGTGTGCCCTGGCCAACCCCTGCCAACCATGTACCCTTGACTCACGATTTGCTTGTGAGGGCACCTGGCCATGAGTGTGGGTTGTGCC
>CM046675.1:5865632-5981486 GCA_025594165.1 Tamias sibiricus | reverse complement strand
AAATATATGTTTGTATGTTTGTTTGTCCAGTGTGACGTCACATAGAACAAAGCGCTTATGAAAAAGAAAATATATATATATATGGATCCAAATAACTTTAATTCATTTTAGGTTTAGAGTATTCAATTTAGGTAAATAATTTTATAAATGAAGGTACTTTCAATTTTGATTTATAGGTGTCCCTGGGACTTCTCTTTAGCAAACAATATGACTAGTGCTATATAACCTGATATTTTGGTGTTTTGACTTAAGATTGTTTATTTGTTATTAACTCTTCATTTGTTTAATAGCTCATTAATTTCAATTATCTCAACAGGTAAAAGATTGCTCTGTATACAGAGACTCAAGGGTTCCAGCTAACAAATTATTTCTCTAAAGTGCCTTTACCTTTTCTTTAATCTATCTTTAATGCAGTAATTACCCTCAGTCTTTCTTTGTTTTGTTCTAAATATGATATTTTTCCAACTTATGTTTGTAGAAGCTCAACCAGCGATGTGTGTGAACAAAAATCAACTTTAATTTTCTAATCTAATTATTCTATTTTGTAGTTTTGACAACTCGCCTCTTGACTCAGTGCGTGCAATAGCACTGCCTTTCCTTTAATAATTGATGCTTGAGTTTCTAGGTAGCGGGCCCTGAAGATTTGCCGGTGGCATTGTCTAAACATAAAAAAGACGTCTGCTGCTACAGCTGCAGGGATCGCGGCCGCCGCAAGCATCCCTGCTGCTCAAACATCAAACAACCTCACCAACAGTGTGGCCTCTGCTCTACATGCATGGGGCCTCCTACATCAACATGTTACAACAAATGGACATTTTGATCTTTCATTGTTTGGGACTTTACGGGACAATGCCTTGCGGGTATTTGTCTAGAGAATTCAGTGTGTTACTTGTTGGAACTTAGGGCAGCTGATTTGTTTAAACAATTTGATATGCTATGCAATTTGGCTCATCACCAAAAGGCTTGTCGCCTTAAAGCCGCAACATCTCCTCACAATTGGACGGCTGTTAGTCATCATATATAGTCGATCCTAAAGGGCTCCATTGGATGGCTGGTTAGCCAATGACGGGTAAGATCCCCAGAGGGGGACAACCTAAGACAGGCACAGTCGCACGGGACAGTCTCATGTGGCCGACATATCAATCTTAATACCTGATTTCAAAATGTCATACAGAAAGTTCTTCCCGCGGCTCCGGTGCTTCCGCTCCGAGCGCTTCAGGCGGCAAAGATTTCAAAATATACAGAATAAAAGATAAAGATCAGAGCATATATAAACTAAATGGAAATTAAAAGAACAATATTAGGGATTGGTGAAAACAATTCCTTGAAAAATTAAACAAAATTAAATACACTAACCAAAAGAGACAAAAAACCCAAATAAATAAAATTAGAGATTAAAAAAAAAAGTGGGCATTAAAACAGATACCACTGAAATTTGGGGGATCATTAGAAAAAAAATTTTTGAAACTAAATGCGAATAAACTGGAAAATATAGAAGTGGACAAATTTCTGGACATGTATAATGTACCAAATTGAATCAAAAGGATAGTAAAAAAAACGTAAACAAAGCAATTATAAGTAATGTTGACAAAAACAGCATTGTATTTGTATTAAAACAGGCATGTGGACCAATGAAATAGAATAGAGCACCCAGAAACAAACCCACATATCTATACCTAATTGATTCTCAACAAAGGTGCCAAAAGCACATTAGGGAAAAGACAACCTCCTCAACAAATGATACTGGAGAAACTGGATATCCTCATGGAAAAGATCAAAACTAGACTCTTATTTCCCACTCTATATAATCAACTCCAAATACATTAAAGACCTTAATTTAAGAGCTGAAAGTTTGAAATCACCAGAAGAAAACATAGGAAAAACATTTCAAGATATTTGTACAGGCAACAATTTCCTGACTCCAATAGCTCAGAAAATAAAAGCAAGAATGGAGAAATGGGGTTATATCAAATTAAAAAGCTTCTGCACAGCAAAGGAAACCATCAACAGAGTGAGATAAAAATATACAGAATGGGAGGAAATCTTTGCCTGCTATTTATATGACAGATTAATATCAAAAATATTTTTAAAAACTCGGAAAACTTAACAAAAAAAGAACAAGTGATCCAGTTAAAAAATGGGCCAATTATTTGAACAATTTTTAAAAGGACAAATGGCCAATAAATATATTAAAATTGTTCAATATATTTTTGCTATCAGTTAATGCAAATTGAAACTACATTAAGATTCCATGTCATCCTAGTCATAATGACTGTTATCAAAAAAAAAAAAATAACAACTGCAAGTGAGAATGTGGAGGAAATGGAACCCTTTTATGGTGTTGGTGGAAATGTAAATTATTATAGTGACAATTGAAAACAGTAAAATAGGGATAGCATATGATCCACCTACACTATTCCTGGACATTTATAGATCTAAAACATTATCCCTTTTTATTTTTTTTCAATTTGCTCTGTGTGTGTGTGTGTGTGTGTGTGTGTGTACACGTACATGTGTGGTGCTGAGGACTGAACCCGGGCCTTGGGCATGGGAGGCAAGCACTCTACTATTTGAGCTATTTTCCAGCCCCGTAAAACATTCCCACTTTGACATGTCAATTAAAACAAACCATACAGGAGCTACTGCACATTCTCCCCTTAGAAGGCTGGTGTGTATTTTAGGGTCACAGCACACCTCTAAAATGACAAGCCGCATGCACATTCTGTTGCTGGGGATGGAACCCAGGGCCTTGCACAGGCCAGGCACCTACTCAGAGCTATGCCCCCTGCCAGAGTCACTGCCACTTCAAGGGCTCCACAGCCACATGTGGACAGCAGAGCAGATCTAGGGACCTGGTTGACAGGTCAGTCTGTTCATGTGTCTAAGTGTGTGTTGTTTGTCTTTTTCTATTTTCACAGGACTTTACAGGTCACCTGGGATGCTGTGCTGACACTGTGCTGGAAGCTCACAGGGTGTGACTCGGGAGTAAGTAAGTGAAGCAGCGCAGGGACACGCACACTGGAGACGGCAGCCCCAGCTCTGCCGAAACCACTGCTTACATGTTAATGCCTTGAGCATTTGACTTCCTCCCAGAGAAAGTGACGAATCTGCCCTAGATGGCTTCTAAACCCATTGCAGCTCCAAAGAAAGATGATTTTGTTGCTTTTTAAAACTTAAGTATGGGGCTGGGGCTGGGGCTCAGTGGTAGAGCACTCACCTAGCACTGGCAAGGCCCCAGGTTTGATTCTCAGCACCACATAAAACAAAACAGATAAAATAAGGGTATTGTGTTCAACTACAGCTAAAAAATAAAATATTTTAAAAAGTAAAATAGGGCTGGGATATAGCTCAGCTGGTAGAGTGCTTGCCTCATAAGCACAAGCCCCTGGTTCAATCCCAGCACCACAAAATAAATAAATAAATAGAATTAAATAAATACAGGTCCACCAACAACTAACAAGATATTTTTTAAAAACTGAAGTACTGCTTTTGTATTCTTTCTCAAGTGGAGCACACTACACCATATGTCACAACATGGATCAGAACGCACATATCACCTCTGTAACCAACCAGGCATCAGAGTAAGTAAGTTCAAGGCTGGAATCTAGCCTGACTTATTCCTGGCCCACTCATCAGTGGCTTACATGCTCATGCAGCTCCATGGTGATTTATCAAATTTTCAGTTGGAGAATAAGCGGTCTCTTGGTAGCAATTATCAAATGTCAAGCCCCTGAGAGAGTCTTTAATGACAGAGAATGGTTCACAGTGCTTCCCAAAAAGATTTGAATGCTACACAGTTAACTGCACATGTGACCTTCCAGAGCTGCGAAGGTCACTGATCGCTGCTGACACACAGCGCCCACTCATCAGCCAACACACGAAAACCCGGGATATCCGACGACAATAAGGCACATGACTACAGAAAATGAAGGGAGAGATTATTTTGTATGATTCAAAAGGCCTCTCACCCACTCTGTGGTATACAATTCAATAAAACACCAACTGTACATCAAAATACAACATTCTTATGCTTTTTTTTTTATTTTTAGTTGTAAACAATGCCTTTATTTTTACGTGGTGCTGAGGATCGAACCCGGGCCATGCACATGCTAGGAGAGCGCTCTACCGCTGACACAATGCCCTTTTTTTTTTTTTTTGTCTTAGTTGTACACAATGCTTTTTTTTTTTTTTTTTTTTTAAATGTGGTGCTGAGGATCGAAGCCGGGCCGTGCACGTGCTAGGCGAGCGCTCTACCGCTGAGCCACAACCCCAGCCCCCATTCTTATGCTTTTGACAATTATAGATCTTCCAAACTATGTATTTTAATATCACAAATAACATTTTACTTTATAAGAATGGTGTGAGTTGATGTTTTTGATGCTTTTAGAACAATGCCTTACACAATATTCAATCACCAAAATTAAAAATGTTTTTATATTTTGCTAAATAAGCCCAGAGGAAGGAAAAATTTATCTGTGCCCTAAAGGAAAAGAATTAAATTTAAGGAAACAGTGTTTTATTTCCATTTCCCTAACTATAAAACCTTGGAGATGTTTATATAAAAGCTAACACTATATACTTTGCAAACTATTATTCATTATCAATAAGTTCATTCTAGGGGCTGGAGTTGAGGCTCAGTGGTAGAGCACTTGCCTGGCATATGTGAGGCCCTGGGTTTGAATCTCAGCACCACATATAAATAAATAAAATAAAGGTCCATCCACAATTTAAAAACATCTTTCTTTTTAAAAAATAAGTTCATTCTATAAGCCTGCATAGGACATTCAAAGAAATTCTAGGGTTTTCAATGGATAAATCTTGTAACTTTCGGGATAGCTGAGAACATTTCTTTGAGCATTGTTATTTCTTTAGTATCCAATAATGCTTTAGTGTACACATGCATTATATTTTACGTCAGAGGCAGTTATGCTAGGCAAACCAAACCACATCCCAGCCCCTGTTATTTCTTGTATCCTTTGTGATAGCTCAGAGGAAAAAAAAAAATGTTAGTCCTTTGTACTCTAGGAAAACTTACAGGAAACAGTCTTGTCTACACAGATGCAGGTTCTAGACTATTCCACAGGACATAGCTGGACCCTTGGCAAGGTGGGGGGGGGGCACAGGGGATTGACACTCAGGGGCCCTTGACTGGACCCCTGTATTTTATTTAGAGACAGGGTCTCACTGGTTGGGGGGCTGAGGCTGGCTTTGAACTCGCAATCCTCCTGCTCACAAGTGCTGGGATTACAGGCTGTGACCACGCCCGGTGGGGGGGGGCGCATCTTGCTACAGCATACTGTGACCTGTGCGTTGCATGTGCTTCTGGTTGGGGCACAAATTTCCTGAGCCTGAGGTCCCAGCTTGTTCAGCGTGGGTGATGCTGTGCATACTTCACACTGCTCCTGTGGGAAGCACAGGGTACAGGGTGCGCTAAAGTGCTCAGCCATGTTCTGGGTTGAATAATATCCCCTCAAACTTCCTGTCCTTCCTGGAACATCAGCTAATCACCTTATTTGGAAATGAGGCCTTTGCAAACGTTAAAGTCATGGGGAGGCCATAGTGGATTAGGGTGGGCTTTAATCTGATGGCTTGTGACCTGGAAGAGGGAATCTGAGCTGGTAGCCCTGTGCAGAGAGAACACCATGTGATAATGGAGACAGAGAATGGAGTGGGGGGTCTACAAGCAAGGTATGCCAAGGGTTTTCCACAACCACCAAAAGCTAGAAGAGGCAAGCAAAGTCCCCGCCTAGACCTTTCAAAGGAGGTGCTTGCTGACACCTTCGTTGTGGACTCCTACCCTCCACACCTGTGGAACTGTGTATTTATCCTCTTTCCAGGCACCCAGTCAGTGGCACTTTTCAGGGTAGCCCTAGAAATCCACAGGCCTGGCTCCTCAGTAGAGGGGTAGTCCTGGACAGGAAAGAGCCTCTGACCAAAGGGAAAAAGAGGAATCCCAACATGGTCAGCCACCCCCTGTGTCCACAAAGTCCTGGCTGAGATATGGTGAGAACCCAATGTGGAATTCTAAGAGTAAATGACATTCTAAAATTCACATGGAACTCAGCGATCCAAAAGCTCACATTCTGAAAACTGATGTAGACACTGGTTGGATGGAGTTTAGAGGAAGGGCTTGCTGACCTCACACAAAAGATCTGCAACTGAAGAAGGCCCATCAGACTGGAGAATCCCAACTGCCCTATTTCACTGTGAACACAAAAAGGTGGAATCTAGGGGCTACAGGTGTGTTGGGGTGTGGGGGAGTGAGGATCGAGGCAGGTGAAGACTAGGCCCCAGGAACCCTTTATGTACCCTTTTATTCCCCCTGAAGGATTCTACACCAGGGCCCATCAGTGGCAAGTGTGTGGCCAAAAACATCAGCAAACCCTGGGGGCTTGGTAGAAAGTCAGAACCTCAGGCCCCACCGGAGAACCCAAGCCAGACATTCTGGGTCTGTGTTTGAGCATCTCTCCCAGTGATTTTCATGCACCCTAAAATTTGGGATGCACCTTTCTAGTCCAGAAAATAGACAGCTATGAACAGATGTGGCCTGGGGAGGGAGCTTGAGTTCATTCTCCACAGGGAAACCCAGACACTGCAGACCATACAATTGTAGCTTCTCTCTCTCTTCAAGGTTTCTGACCCCACATCCCGGGCTCCCTTAAAATCAAGTCATCTCTCCTTTCAATTTCCACCACCATGATCCAAAACCAAACAGCACCGCTAGCAAGATGGGTGATGGCAGACTGGAGGAGCTTAACAGGGGCCTGGAGACCCGAATGTGCTCCACAGAACTGCTGTGTGAGATCAAAATGCACTCAGTTAGCTTCCTCAGGACACCCTTCACTTGCACTTTGGGGGATCCTAAATGGCAAAAACTATGCAATCGATTTACACATAGATAATCAAGTCTTAGAATGGCACTCCACATAATTGAAAATTGAAAGGTGACAGGATTTTAGTTAGCAGTAGTCAAACTAAAAGAAGACAACTTGGTGGCATCCAGATGTTTTTTGTGGAGCTGCTCCACACAAACCATCTCTCAGGGGTATTCCTCAGGCCTTTCTTAGTCCCGTGGTGAAATCACGAAAGCAAAAGAGAACTGTTTTTACTGGTGCGTGTTAATGTGCTGCTAATATTCTTAATTTTCTAGTTAGATGTTCACTTTTACAACCCCAGAGTAAAGGCTGGTTATGGCACAGGAGCTCATAGTAGAAATGAGTGTGAACCCTAACTTGACTATTTGCTTTTATCAGAATGGAATTAATATATTTAGTAAACCCATATCTATTGAACATGGACAAATGTTCAAATACATCAAATGATACAGAATAAAAGAAAAACATTCTTTTACATAAACACATAAAAACTGTAAAAAACCAAATTGGCAAGAAGACATGCACTTAGGAACTGTACGTGCCTCAGTAGAGCAACGCGTCATCAGAAAACATCAGGAAAACACCTTAAAAAAAAACAGACCATTTCAGCTCCAAAATGGCTATCTCCCATTTTCTATCTTATCTCTTAAGACAAAACAGATAATTTAAGTTTCTATGAGACATAAGACACATTTAACAAAACGCACATCAGAGTATTTCAGCACATTCACTTTACACAACAGAAAATGTTGATGAAAAGTAATTCTACAGCCGGGCGCGGTGGCGCACGCCTGTAATCCCAGCACTTGGGAGGCTGAGGCAGGAGGATCATGAGTTCAAAGCCAGCCTCAGCAATGGCGAGGCACTTAGCAACTCAGTAGACCCTGTCTCTAAATGGACCCAGAGGAATGAATTCAATCCCTGTGAAAAAAAAAAAAAAAGTAATTCTAATATTGGGAAATGGTGAAATAAAAAGCAAAGTAAGGAGTGCAGTTGTGGCCTAGTGGTAGAGCACTTGCCTAGCATGTGTGAGGCACTGGGTTGGATTCTCAGCATCGCATATAAATAAATGAATAAAATGAAGGTCCATCAATAATTCAAAAAAAATTTTTTAATCAAAGTAAATGGAGACCTACAAACATGGTTTTCAGAAAATTGTTTCTATTTGAAGATACGGAAGTCAAGCCAGGCGCAGTGGCACACGCTGGTAATCTCAGCTGCTCTGAGGCTGAGACAGGAGGACTGAGAGGTCAAAGTCAGCCTCAGCAACTCTGTGAGACCCTGTCTCTAGAATAAAAAAAAAAGGGCTTGGGATGTGGCTCAGTGGTCAACTGCCCCTGAGTTCAATCCCCAGTACAAAAAAAAAAAAAAAAAAAAAAAAAAGATATAGAAGTCAATTGACATATAACCAATGAATTATTACGAATCAGTTAATTGCTATAAAGTATAAGTAACATCCATAAATTAAATGTGTCCAGTGTATCCAAAGACTTACACTGAAAACGTGCAAGTTACCCCTGTGTGTGTGTGTGTGTGTGTGTGTGTGTGTGTGTGTTATGTGTGTGTGTATCACTGGCAAATTTTTTTCCCTACATTTAAAATTTTCTTTAAATTGCTCAGCTTTTTAAAATATGTGTTACTTATAATGTTTAATATATAACACTTTTCTCCTGTTCTTAATTTTCACCTTCTTTTTCTAAACTGATTTTAACCTTTTTTAAAAAAAAAAAAAATTTATTTCTTTATTTTTAGATATGATAGTAGCATGTATTTGGACATATATCACAATGGAATATTACTCAGTCATAAACAATGACATTATGGCATTTGCTGGTGAATGGAACTGGAGAATACCATAAACCACTCCGAAAAACCCAAAGGCAGAATGTAGTTTACAACATAGAACATCTCCACACTTTTAATATTGTAAGCAAGCTCCCCTCAGATCCAGGTGCAGGGCTCTTATCCCTCCATCTCTCCCCCATTCATCCCAGCCTCTCCACCCCCACCAACCTCCCCACCCACACCCACTGGGCAAGCTGCCTGCCCCAGCACCCAGGTATGTGCCCTATGATCACTGTCGCACCACCCAGACACCCCAATAGCCACCCAAGAATGGCACCCTCATGCCTTAGCCGCCATATGCTCCCCCCACAGCCTCAGCACAAACCTACACCTCCCCCTCCCTCCCTCCCTCCCACCCATCTCCTGGTCCCCTAAAGCCTCTCAAGGCAGCACCCATACAGCACCCCTGCATTCTGGAGCCTTCCCTACCTGCGGCGCTCCACGCTGGGGCTCCACAGAAACACTCCCAGATGGCCACCAGAAGCCTGGTGGCCCAGGCCACATGGCCAGGATGGCTGCCTGGAGTCCTCCCCAGGCCTGGAGAGGGTGAAGGTTCTGCCTCCCTGGAGAGCAGCAAAGATGGGATTTCTTTAGCACCAGGCAGCCAACAAACTGCTGGACCTTGGGGACCATAGAAGACCCCGCTTCCCCACCGCTGCTTCTCTACTGCTTGGTGGCCTCCTCCAGGAACACAGCATCACGTGGCACCAGGAGCAGCAGAACTGCCAGCACGTGCGCAGGCATCTGTGCGTGGGGCGGGGCTCTGCGGCTGGGCGGCAGGGCGGGGCTATGCCTCGGGGGCGTGGCCTGTGGGTACCTCCTAGGGGGAAAATGTCCTTGGAAGAAAGACCCAGGGGGTTGGACTCTGGTCCCAGGGTTGGGTCCCTGGGAGGCCTCGGAGCCATGAGAGTGGACAATAGATGAGGCCTAGAGATACCAAGGCCCCCAGTGCTCATCCTGTCCACCAGGGCTCAGGCTGCATCATTTGATGGTAACCTGACACTCATTGCAGCCTTTCTCTTTCATGCTATGTGCATCCTTGCTCTAAAGGGAGTATTTACAGACAGTTATGTAGTCAGATTCTAAGTCTCCTTTTCTGTATGTCTTTTGTTTAGTGAGTTCAATTAATTTTCATTTCATTATTGATAGAGGAAAAATAACTTGCAAGTGACCCCTTTGGGACAAAACCACTTCCAGATAAAGATCAGAACATAATTTCTTAAGCATTTATTTGTTTTAGCTGTACACAATGCTTTTATTTTTTATGGGTGCTGAGAGAACCTGGGCCATGCATGTTTTAGGCAAGCCCTCTACCGCTGAGCCACAACCCCAACCCCAGAACATAACTGTTTAAAACACAACACCTCCACACATTTAATAATGTAAGTAAGCGCCTCTATAATCCCGGTGCTGTGCTCTCCTCAATACACCCCTCCTCAATTCTGGCCAGGGGCCCCACCCCCAACAGACTCCCCACCCATATCCACCCCCAACCTCTCCCTGGACCTCCCCTCCCCCCTCTGCCCCACCCAGTCCTGGTCCCCTAACTCCTGTCCCGCCAGGGCCCACCCGCCCTACACCACCCCTGCACACTGGGCTTCCCTACCTGCGGCTCTCCTCGCTGCTCCAGGGGAACCAGCTCATGACGGCCACCAGGGGTACTGTGGAAGCCCACGATGGCAGGACCAAGTGTAACCTCTGAGCACCACGGAGAGGTGGAGAGGATGGCAGCTCTGTCCCCCATGAGGGCGGTAAAGACTGGGACAGAGCAGCCGACACTATCCCTGCACTTCTACCTTGGGGGAACACCGCAGCTCAGCAGGAGTGAGTGGATCCTGCGCATGTGCGTGCGTGTACGTGCCTGCGCTGTGCGTCAGGGGTGGGGCCAAGCTGTGGGGTGTGTGGGCGTGGCTTTGGTTTGGGGCGTGGCTTGTGAGTGGGCCCTGGGTCAGGATTTAAAAACAGAATGTCCCGCAAGACTAGACCCAGGACTACTGGACTGAGGGTTCAGTGACGGGTCCCTAGGGAGGCCACAGAGCCGTGGCGATGGGTAGTGCATGAGGCCCAGCGAGACCAGGGCAGGTAGGACTCATCCTGCTGCCCTGGCTCAGGCTGGGATGTCCTGGGCAGGGTCCTCTGGGCTGTGTGGGGCTGTTGGGTGAGGTCACCCACCATCAGGGTACAGGAAGCCTGGGCCACCAGGAACCCCCAGGGTCCACTGGCTGCTGGCCCTGCCACCAGGTCCCTGATCAGACTATTCCTGCAGGGAATTAGGGTGAAGGGGAGTGTTTGTGGTGCTTAGGGTGGTCATGAATTTGAGTGGCAGGTAGGTTCTTGGTTGAGTTAGGATTAGAACTTTGATTTTTAGGACCATGATTTTCTTAAGGAAGATGGTGGTATTGGGGTTAGGTCATAAAGTTTAGGTCATAAAGGCCTATTAACTTTGAATAATTTGGGTTGGGATTGTGCTTAGAGGTAAGTGACTAGGGTTTAGGGAGGCAGGCTGGGGAGGGGACCCGACAACTCCCCAACTGAGGAAGTGCAGCCTAGACCTAGCTCTTGTCCCTATTACTGTTGTTCTGTGTGTCTTTCCATGAGCTAACCTAAACTACAACTAGGCCTCCACCTTGCCCCACTCCTTCAACCTGGAAAATCACATGCCAGCCCTCCACCTCCCTCCCTCCACTACATGTGTCTCCACTTCCTGCCACCATTTGCCACCCAGACCTCCATCTGATGGACAAGCACGGCCTGTCTGTCCACCTGGGATGCTTCTATTGCCTGCCTCCCCACCACAGGGGCGGGCACCTTGTCTGTCCACTGTTATAATTAATCAATATAGGGGCCGGGGTTGTGGCTCAGCAGTAGAGCGCACGCCTAGCATGTGTGGGGCGCTAGGTTCCATCCTCAGCACCACATAAAATAAAATATAGGTACTATACACAACTAAAATATGATATTTTAAATAATTAATCAATATGCTTTTATTTGAGATAAGTTATAGATTATTGATCAGTCATAGATTATACGTAAGTCATAAACTATAGATTAATAGATATAAGTTAATAAGATAAAAACAATAAAGATAAAATCAATGTTAAAATGCTTAAGTAAGCTTTACTTTTAATATAGAAATAACAATACAGTAGCACAAGCATATGGCCTCACATAATACATAGATATAGAACAGTGCTCTCCAGCTGTTCCCCATGGTGTCCTGTTCCTGACAGCTTCCTTCCCAGACCATGGTTCCTTGGCCCGAGTTGGAAAATGCCCAGTCCAACCCCATCGAAGGGGCCACAAGTCATCAGTCCACAGTAGCCAAAGGCAAGAAGGGCGGCAAAAATGACAGCGGTGTTCCTGCAACCAAGACTGAACTTCTGCCCTCGTACTCCACTACGACTCTGATCGAGGAGCCCGCCCAGGTGGGAGACCCCTGGGACCTGCCCGAACTCCAGGACACTGGGATCAAGTGGTCAGAGAGAGACACCAAAGGGAAGCTCCTCTGTGTCTGCCAAGGGATCGGGAAGTCCATCCTGCTCCTGGGATTCCTCGACTTGTTCCTGTGTTCCTTGGACGTCCCCAGCAGCGCTCCCAGCTGGTTGGAGGAAAAGTGGCCGGGCAGTTCTTCAGCTACAACTCCATCATGTCCAACCCCGTGGTGGGGCTGGTGATGGGGTGCCGGTGACCATCATGTGCAGAGCTCCAGCACCTCCTCCTCCATCATCATCAGCATGGTGGCCTCCTCACTGCTGACCGTGCGGGCGGCCATCCCCATCAACACAGGGGCCAACATCAGGACCTCCGTCACCAACACCATCGTGGCGCCCACGCGGGCTGGAGACCGGAGCGAGTTCAGAAGGGCTTTTGCAGGGGCCACCGTCCATGACTCCTTCAACTGCTGTCCGTGCTGGTGCTCTTGCCCCTGGAAGCCGCCACCCACCACCTGGAGATTCTGACCTACCTGGTGGTGGACACCTTCCGCTTCAAGAATGGAGACGATGCCCCGGCACTTCTGAAAGTGATCACACATCCTGTCACGAAGCTCATCACACAGCTGGACAACAAGGTCATCCACCAAATCCCAATGAATGACGAGTTGGCCCAAATCAAGAGTCTGATCAAGATTTGGTGCAAAACTTTCACGAACACGACTCAGATGAATGTCACCGTCCCCTCGCCTGAGAACTGCACTTCCCCTGGGCTGTGTTGGACAGTCGGCATCTACACCTGGACCATCAAGAACGTGACCGACACAGAGAACATGGCCAAGTGCCAGCACATCTCTGTGAACTTCAACCTCCCGGATCTTGCTGTGGGCATCGTCCTGCTGATCGTCTCCTTGCTGGTCCTCTGTGGCTGCCTGATCATGATCGTCAAGCTCCTGGGCTCCCTGCTCAAGGGGCAGGTCGTGGTGGTCATCAAGAAAACCATCAACACTGACTTCCTGTTTCCTTTTGCCTGGGTGACTGGCTACCTAGCCATCCTCGTGGGGCCGGCCTGACCTTCATCGTGCAGAGCAGCTCCGAGTTCACGTCTGCCATGACCCCGCTGGTCGGTATTGGTGTGATCACCATCGAGAGGGCGTATCTGCTCACGCTGGGCTCCAACATCGGCACCGCCACCGCCATCCTGGCCGCCTTAGCCAGCCCAGGCAACACTCTCGAGAGTTCTCTCCAGATCGCCCTGTGCCACTTTTCTTCAACATCTCTGGCATTTTGCTCTAGTGCCTGATCCCGTTCACCCGCCTGCCAATCCACCTGGCCAAGGGGCTGGACAACATCTCCACCAAGTACTGCTGGTTTGCCGTGTTCTACCTGATCTTCTTCTTCTTCCTGACCCCACTGACGGTGTTCGGCCTCTCGCTGGCCGGCTGGCCGGTGCTGGTGGGCGTGGGGGTGCCCATCATCCTCGTGCTGCTGCTGGTGGTCTTCCTCAGGATGCTGCAGTCCCACTGCCCCCGCGCCCTGCCCACCAAGCTCCGCAACTGGAACTTCCTGCCCTTGTGGATGCATTCCCTGAAGCCCTGGGACCACCTCATCACCCTGGCCACCGGCTGCTTCCAGCGATGCTGCTGCTGCCGCCACGTGTGCTGCCTCATGTGTGGCTGCAGCAAGTGCTGCGAGGACACGGAGGAGGCGCAGGAGGGGCAGGGGTCCCCATAAAGGTCCCCAAGGCCTTCGACAACGTAGCCATGAACAGAGAAGCCCAGGGTGAGGTCAAGGCCCAAGCTGATGTCCCGGGCACCAAGGCCATCTCCAACAGCACCGCCTTCTAGGGACCCCCCAGAGGTTGGGAGGACCTCAGGTCCCAGTGCTCCGCCCTTCTTGCTTTGTGTGCCTTCCGCTGCCTCACGGGGATTTGCTCCCCAGTAGGAAACCTGACGTCAGTCCTAGCTCTCCTTCCCCTCACTTAGGCTGTCAGCTTGCAGGGCAGTTTTATGTGGGCTCCTGCGCCCTTGCCCCCCCCCCAGAAGGCACAAGGCAACACCGAAGGAGTGTGGACAACCAAGCTGACCAGGCAGGTGGCCACAGCCACTCCTGCACACAGGTGAAATCGGATCTGTTCAGACTGAATCTGCTTTCCAGAAAGAAAAGCCTTCACCCCCCCCCCCCCCGGATTTATGGAAGGTTCTGGAAGGTACCCAGGTAAGGGTGTGTATATACATATGTACAAAGCTGTCCTCGATTGTGACAAAGCCCGAGGGCCTCTTTCTTAGCAAAGACTGACTTCCCCCAAGAGTTCTTGCTCGCAGGCATCCCTGGCCCGGAGCAGCCCCGTTGAGGGCAAATAGCCATTGTTTGGACACTTGGACTAGGTCACTAGGTGGTGACCTTCCTGCTTCTCAGTGCTCCCCACCCCCTGTCAGGAATTCCCTACCTGGGCAGGTGTGGGTGGTCCTAGCAGTTTACCCGCAGCGACCTTGTCCTCAAATTTTCAGGATGGGAGCCAGGCCTGAGCTACAGAGAGGGTTAGGATGCATTTGGTGCCCCCCCCACATGCACACACACACATGGGGGGGGGGTTGATTGTTGGTTGAGTCTGTTCCTGAGCCGGGCTGGTGGAGGGCGGGAACAGGGAATGGTTAGCATTTGGGAGCTTTGGATCTGCCAGAGGACCCCAGGTTAATTAGAAGTCAAATTGATTGACAATCGTTGAGGCCACATTGATGCTACTTCCTTGGCCAGATAGAAATAGTTCCTGCTGGAGCTCTTGGACTAGGATATGCAAGTCCACTAGGCTCACCCGCTCCACTGCTGTCACCTCTAGTGCCAGGAGTCACCTGCTCTCTTTGCCTCCACCTCCTCTTTTGTGTAGGATGACTTTCTGGGCCAGTGGTCAAACTTCCACCCAAGCGCTCACCCACCCACGCATGCCCTGGAGTCTCTTTTCAAACATTTGCCCACAGATGACCTTTGATCTCCCGCCTCTCCAGGCCTGTGAAGCTCCAAACTTTTCTAGGAAGAAACCCGGGTGCAGCTAGACTGCCCCGGGAACCACGACCATGCGTGGCTCAGGGTGAAGGGGTGCCCTCCATGTCCCAGGTGCCTTCTCTCTGCCTTCCAGAGCCCCCTGCTTCATTTACACCTCTGCTGCTCACCCCAACTGTTGTCATCCTTCCCTGGAAGGTGAGTTTCCAGCTTACCTGGGACTGAAGAACCAGGGCAGCTCTGCCCCAAGACCCTGTCCCCCCCCCCATCCAGGCATTTCCATCTTAGTGGGTTGGGAGACCAAGCTGAGCCCTCTCTGACCTCCCCGCTGTAGATACCAATTCCCACAGAAGAGCCATTTATACTCTGTATTTATAGTCACACACCTGCACAGCATTTTTCATAAGTTATATAGTAAATAGTCTGTGATTTGTGTTTTATAGTGCCTTGTTTGGAAATGAGACAGGGTTCTAAGATGGAAAGCGCAAAAGACCACCTTTGTATATATTTTGTAATACCACCTTAAACCTGCCTCTGTGGCCACGCCCCCCTGCACACTGTAAATAAGTTAAACCTGGGCAGTGGCCGTGGCCCTCGTTGCACTCTGATTTTTAAAAATGGAATCCTTGTACCTGAGTTGATTGTATTTTTTTAAACTGCTTTAGTTATGGGAAGGGAGAAATAAAAGATGATGGCGACCGCCCCCCCTGAGTTGATTGTATTTTTTTAAACCGTCAAAAATACATAGATATCAAGACTTAATAGATATAAGATTTAAATATATAAGATAATAAATAAATAAAAGTTACAAATATGTGTGGGGCCCATGTGTTAACGATAATAATAAATAAATGTTAAGATAGTATAAGTTAAGTTGCAAGATAAAAATAGTGAAGTAATAGTCCTATTAAAGTCAAAATGCTATAGGCCAAGCTTAGCTACAGTGACTCCATTACTATTCCAGTTCCCTAAAAAGAGTTATGTTTTGTGCACTTTGTACCCTGCAATGAACTAAAACCTAAACTGCACGCCCACCTTTGGGGGTCTCTAGTTCTTCTTAGGGCCCCTCAAGTTCCGCTTGTGCCCCCAATGTGCTAAAACCCAAACTGTACACTCACCAAAGGGGGTCCCTAGTCCTGCTTGGGGGCTCCATAGTTCTGCTAACTGCTATTTTGGCTTCTGTGATTGGCTTGCTTGCATGATGCTGAGCAAAGTCCCCAACTGTGGTTCTCATCCTTAAATTCTCAGGGCTCAGGCCAGGAGGCTGCTGTCCTCCCTAGGGACAAAGTCTCCGTGTCTCTGTGGAAAACAGTCCCTGGCCAGGTATTGCTGGACTTTGCTGGTGGGGGGCAGATACTGGGGGTTGAAGTCAGGGGCACTCAACCACTGAGCCACATCCCCAGTCCTATTTTGTTTTGTATTCAGAGACAGGGTCTCAATGAGTTGCTTAGTGCCTCGCCCATGCTGAGGCTGGCTTTGAACTCCAGATCCTCCTGCCTCAGCCTCTCCAGCTGCTGAGATTACAGGTGTGTGCCATCACACCCAGCTCAATTTGGACTTTGATTCAGACTGGGCGTGTTCCTTGGGGGGGTCTCCCCATAACACCACAATGACTCAGTGTCCCAACTCCGTATATGGTGGATGATTTCTTGAGATGGCCTGAGGAGACCAGTCCATGACTAGTGCCCCTCATAACAAAACTTCTAGTTGGCCTGTGGGCAGGAAACTTTGTGTGCAATGGCCTCCTTGTTTTCTTTTTGAGGTTGGTGTGGCCTTTGGTATTGGACTTGGTACTTACTGTGAAGGTTAGTGTATAGAATGTAGTATAAGGGTTCTTCTTAAGATTTTTGCCTAAGGGTTGGGTTGAGGGTTAGTGTTAAGAATTTAGAGGCTACAGAAAGGCTTAGTGTGATAGTGAGTGTTTGTCCATTTGTGTGGTGGGTTAGGATTTGGTTGGATATGAGATAACGTGTGAGTGGTTGTTGTACATTGTATATGGAATAATGCAATGGTTAGCCTTAGCTCCTAAGTATTAATGTGGTGTTGTGTGTATGGGTTAAGGAAAATAGGTTCAGGTTTGGGATAGAGTGAGGGGTGATGGGGTTTGATGGTGAGATGTCATAAATGATTGGGCTGTAGTTGGGATTGGGAGTTAATGATTTAACCTGTTATAGGGATAGGGAAATTTTAAGAGCAAGGTTTAGGGATTAGTTTGGTTTGATTTTAGGGGTTGGGGGTTAGGTTGGGGTTTGGGGTACATTTTTGGTTCAGGTCTGTTTAGAATCTTGGTATTGGTTTTAGCAATGGGTTAAGATATGGTTGGTGTCAGGGTTTTGGTTGGGTTTGGTTGTCAAAGTACATGGTAGGGTCTAAGGTTTGGGGTTGAGATTTGTCCCAGAGCTAAAATGTAGACTGAAGCTTACGGTTAGGGTTAGAGTTAGAATTTGGGTTTTGTCTGCTGTCTTGAGCTATTTGGGATACAAATCAAGTAATCCTTTAATTTCATGTATAAACCAGTATGCGATTAAGTCAGGGTAAGTGAAAACCAAGACAACAGTAGGAAAATTGGGAGAGATAATCACCATATGAGTCACCAGGGGTGGAAGGGGCCTCAGCTGAGGACTAACAGAGAAAATGCCAGGTTTCAGCTGAGCAGAGCAGCAAAGTGAGTTGAGGGAAATCACGGGTGTAGGCGAGTAGCTGGCCACAGTGTGCTGCACAAGGCAGGGTACTCAGCAATAGAAACAGGTCATGAGGCAATAGAGAGAAGAGTCAACAGAATTAGTGTGAATGGATGAAAATAAGACAGAACAGACTAACTCACCAAAAGTGTCAACCACCTGAAACTTTAAATAGCATTTTAAAAAAATTAAATAAAGCACTTTCTTATTTTGAGGCAGTTTATTCTACATTTCTCTTCCTAATCTTTCAGCTTTCAATGGTCTGTCAACTCATGCTTTAGGTAGTGGTGCATTGTTAATTACTCTCCCCTGAGGCAAAAAAAAAAAAAAAAAAATTTTTTTTCTTCTTCTACTTGGAAAACGTCTTCTATTTGATTATGGAAATGAAATATGTTTAAATTTTATAGTGGCTAGCAGAAAAATCAAATTACCCAGCTCTTTGTTCCCACTCAAATATGCTACATTTTTTCTGGAATTTTATTTTGTAACTTCTTTTATTTATTTATTTATTTATTTATTTTTTTAGTTGTACACAATGCCTTTATTTTTACGTGGTGCTGAGGATCGAACCCGGGCCGCGCACGTGCTAGGCGAGCACTCTACCACTGAGCCACATCCCCAGCCCCATTTTTTTTTTTTAACTTCTGAGTTGTATGTTTATTTGGAGTAGACTTCTTTGCAGTGTTATCATGAGACACAACTGTCTCCCTGATACAGTCATAAAGTATGTAATGTGGTTTTTTTCTTTACTCAAATTTGTGTTTCTGTGGTGTTGTACACATATAGTAGGCACTCAACACATAATTTTGGATTTGTCTTTTCTTTTTCAAAGATATGAATTGATTGAATATATCTACAACTTATTATTTCAATTCTCTAATTTTTCTTTTCCTTTTAAAGATTTGTCTATTCAAATTGTAAAAAAAAAAAATCATTATTAGATAAATGGGGCCAATTCCATTTAAGATATTACTTATCTAGGTTGTGGGTTGTGAATTTTATAGCTCAGGCTATTCTGGGCAGAATAATGTCCATCTTTTGTTGTGTCTGCCCCCTACTTTCTAAGTCCTATTAGTATTCTACTGTATGTAGAAAAAGAAACTTTATAGATATGATTAAGAAAAGGTTTTGCATTGGGGAGATTGTCCTGGATTATCCACATGGGTCTAGTGTAATCACAATGTAAGAGAAAGGAGGCGTCAAAATCACAGATGTGACCAGAGAAGCAGAGGCTGGAGAGATGCAAGCCAGGTTAAGGAAGGGTGCGGCCTGTGGAGGCTGGAAAAGCCAAAACAAGCTGTCCTCTGGAGCACCCAGAAGGACCATAGTCCTGAAAACCCATTTTAAACTCCTGACCTCAGAACGGAAGGAAAACAAACCTGTTTTGGTTTAAGTCACCAAACTAGTGGTGCTTAGTTACAGCAGGCTGGAGACTAATGCCTGCTGAGACTCACTAGCAAATTCCTGGAAGCTTGCACAAGAACACAGAGAGAAGGCCCTGAATGCACAGATAGGACCACCTGGGACCACATCCAGCGTCTGCCCCGCCCTGGGGTGGCTCCATTTTTGCATGTTTTTAATCTCTTTTTTGGCTCTAAAATTTCTTATCTGCAATTAGGGGATAAAACACGATCATCAAAATATCATAAAATAGAACTAATCTAAGAGGAATTTGTGATGTTTGAAGTAAGTTTGTACATATCAGGCTTTTAAAATCATTCCTAATACAGAGGAAGAAATTATGAAACTAGCAATTAGGACTATTGCAACACAAACCAGTTAAAATACTAGTATCTTTTGAAGTTGTTTGATGGCACTAATAATAAGGAAAACGAATGCTGAAACTTTAAATTTAGGGACAGTGTGCTCCTGTTCCCTGTCTGTCTTTAGTGCTGTAGAAGTCACTGGCGTATTGAATCAATATGGAAACAAGGGCAATATTTTCCTTACTCCTGAGAGGTTAGACAAAATTTAATACTTTTCTTTGACTGACATCAGAGAATTTCCTTTCAGTAGTATCTCACAATAAAATAAATATCTGCAGCAGAACAGGATTTGTAGTTCTGCAGAAAATGCAAACATCAATTTTAAGACATGTTTATATAGAATACATTTCAAAAGGAACAATAAAACTTGAATGTCTTGATTCAACTTTTGATTCTAGCAAATAAGACAATAATGAGTGTAGCCAATGAACTCAAAATCTTTCAAATAGTTCATTTTAAGTTGTGGAAATTTTGAAATGCATAACAGATTCGTAAGAACCTTGCTATGGCTCCAGAGATAGGCAATACTTAGGTGTTTAAAAGAAGTTTGCTTTGAGCCATTTCCTGGCAGTCTCTTCCTACCACTAACATTACAACAGATTGAACAAGTGGAAAAGAAAGAAAAAAAGAAAAGGGAAGACTTCTGTCTAATGAATAGCAGTCCATTCCACTTATTTCCCTCTTGTGTTCTCAGCATTATACTTACCATGGATATTAGTTGTTATTTTACATGAGATTTTATGTTCTAATCTCTATGAATGTTTTTTTTTTCCTTTAAAATAGCAAATGGACAAATACAGATCGTATGTATTCAACATTGTACAGCATGATGATTTAACATGAGCATATATTCTGTAGTTATTACAGTCCACTCAATATCACATCCTTCCCCACCCATGCTGTCGTTAAATCCCAGCACTTGTTTGTCGTGGGATGGGAAGTTGGCATCCTCTTACCAACACGTCCACATTTCCTCCATTAATCAGCCCCTGGCATCACCATCTACTCTAAGCATCCATGAACTGAACATTTTTAGACTCGGCACATACATGAGATGGCACGGTATTTGTGTTATTCACTTAGCGTGATGTCTTCCAGGTACGCCCATGCTGTCACAAATGTCGGGATTTCTTTCTTTTATGTGGCTGAATAAGACTGTATTGGCCATGGATGCCACATTTTCTTTCCAATCCATTCTTCTATTAGTAGACCTGAGATTGTTCCCATATCTTGGCTATTATGAATAATGCTGCAATGAGCAGGGGTGGAGATATCTCCCCAATGTGCTGATTTCATTTTCATTTTATAAATACCCAGAAGTGGGATTGCTGGATCTCATGATAGTGCTATTTTTAATTTGGGGGGAAACATATGTTTCACTTCTTTTGAAGTGCAAAAATGAGCTTTCTAGTGGTTTGACTTTGACTATTTTATTTTAACAAAATTTGACTGAAAAGTTTCTGATGTTTACCTACATAGGTCTTCATACAACCAGTAAACACTGACATTTTTACTGATATTGACTGGCACATTAGTGAAACCGGAGACTACTCAACATGAACTTGAATATAAAATGAAATGATTGAATTCTGGACCAAATGTTTTATTGCCCTAAAACCAGATGGCATAGAATAAAAGTGGCTTATTACATAAATGCTGTATTTCTTCTCATTACTTCTTTTTACAAAGGAATGCATTTAAATATATTAAATATGCAGAAAAATATTTCTAGAATGCTTTTCTGTCAAATATAAAATATGCTGTTTTATTTCTATAATTCTATGTGGACAACAAAAACTTCAGTAGGCAGATTTTTCAAAATGCTAAAATGCTGTCAAATATCACACTTTCTACTATTATATACTTTTTCCTAAAATGTAAACTTATATGGTGTTAAATCAATTATCGTGACACAGTTTTCTACCACATTTTTATGAACTCTAAATCTTATAAGATAAACACTTGACATTTAATGTGTTATTCTGTTCCTGTAAGAATATAAAAATAATAATATATTTTGTGTTGATATACAGCTTAAAGACATATCTCTTACTGACAGGGATAAGGTCACTTGTCATAAAATTGTACTTGCTGTCTGAAAATTGATATGTAACCAGTGAAAATGTGAAACCATTTAAAACTTTAGGTGTGTGATAGAGATACTGATCTTTCCGTCTATTGGGTTATATATATTTATATATATAAACACTGATTGACTTACTTTCTGTTTTCTCAAACAGCAAGCTGTTTTAAAATAGAACTTACATCACTGTGAATACTATGTTGCTTTTATTCTCTTGAAATAATAAATGTATTTTAATTTTCATTTTTAATGTTTGAGATAGTAAATAAATAACATAGGTAAAAAACTGAAGAAATTCTGAAGAATGAAAATTTAGATGAAAGATAAATTTAAAATTTTATTTTTTAAGTAATCTAAATCAAAATACACACAATGTAGTAAAACTTGTAAAAATATGGATAATGAAATTAGGAAAAATGGCAGCCCAAATAACTGAGGATACAGTGTTTTCCAGTAATAATATTTTTTCTAAATAAATTATCATAATTTTTATGCTTCAGTTACACATATCAAGATGTTACATAAATCTGTAAATATGTGTGTCCATAATTATTATCTCTGATCCGTGATATTATGTTAATATTTTTACTTTTACTTAATTATATCTTAGATTTCTGTAGTCAGCAAATGTGGGGTTTATAATTAAAAAACAGTATATCAATGCAAATTATAAACAGACCTATTTTAAGATAATGAAATTTTGTGTTTGACATTTAACAGGTTTTCAGGATCTACTTTAAATTGTATCTTAATTTTTCCATGTCCTTGAGATTTGGATGGGACAAGGTTATGATAATTCAGCTGGGAATTAAAAGTCCCCAGTTGGTGTCTTAAGTTACTTGTGTTTTGGGTGGCCCTAGATGAAACTTAGATTCATACAGATTGAATTTAAAGCCGAAAAGATTACTTTTTAACATCTCAGTGCTTCTATAATTGTTTAGTGTTTTTAAGAGACATTTTTGTGAAAATAAGTAATAGGTTATTTTAGGGAAAATTATGTGTGTGTGTGTGTGTGTGTGTGTGTGTGTTTGTATGTGAGCATGTGTATAAAATTAGCCATGATCTACTTGTACGTAACTAATGGTATAGTCCCTTAAACTTCCTTCCTTATATTTTTAAAAAGTAGTGTGATACTGAAGGCAGAGCCTTCTGTGTTGTGTTTTATTTCCAGATACACCACAGCACCTGGAAACACATCTAACACATGATACATGGACAGCAAAATGGGTCAAATTTAGGAAATAAATACTTTCTTCTTACTTCCCTCAAAGGTAAAGGATTTCCCCAAATCTATAAATGTTCCTCACATCCATTGCTTTAAAGGGAACATTCCCTACTTCCCCATTCCAGTTCCACCAACACAGAAACAGTACCAATAGTTTGTCAATCACCATAATTTCTGACACAAATCCCAGACAATCCAATGTAGGATGTTCAAAGCAAGAGAAGCAATTAATTGGTTCCCATATATGGAAACTCAAGTACCCCCTCCTGTCACGTCTCTTTCTCTGCTTCTGTGTGTTTTCTCAATTCACACTATTGGTTAGGGGTCAACCTCATTTTCAGGCTGATCCTCCTTATAATAGCAAAAGTCCAGAAACATCTGTATATGACAGATTCCAGAGCAAGAAGAACTCCTGCAGACACTCAAAAGCAGATGGTGGTCACCAGGGATGAGGAGCTGGGATGGGCTTGAATCAGTAAAGGATACAAAAAGATACCAAGGCTACAAAATTACATCCAGGAGGAACGTGTTCAAGGGGTCTATTGTATAACATGGTGACTGCTATTAATAATAAGGTCCTATATTTAAAAGAAAATATTTGTTTTTTAATTAGTTATGCATGACAGTAGAATGCATTTATGCGCTTTGATATATCATACATAGATAGGGTATAATTTCTCATTTTCCTGATTATACATGTTGTAGAATCACCTCAGTCATGCAGTCATATATATACATAAGGTAATAACATCTGTTTCATTCTGTTATCCTTCTTGTCTCCATATCCCCTCCCCTTCCTTCATGCCCCTCTACCTAATCTAAGGTAACTGTTTTTCCCTAGTGCCCCCCCTTTGTGAATTAGCATTTACATATCAGAGAAAACATTCAGCCTTTGGCTTTTTGGGATTGGCTTATTTCACTTAGCATGGTATCCTCCAACTCCATTCATTTACCAGCAAATGCCATAATTTCATTCTTCTTTAAAGTTGAGTAATGTCCCATTGAATATATATACCACATTTTCTTTATCCATTCATCTCTTGAAGGACACCAAGGTTGGTTCCATAGTTTAGCTATTGTGAATTGAGCTGCTACAAACATTGACATGACTGCGTCACTATAGTATGCTGATTTTAAGACCTTTGGGTGTAAACCGAGGAGTGGGAGAGCTGGGTCAAATGGTGGTTCACTCTAGTCAGAATGTACTTCATTTTTAAAAAGTGCTAAGACAGTAGGTTTTACATGTTCTCACACAAAAAAAAAAAAAAAAATAAAATGATACATTAGCCTGACTTAACCCACCCCCAATGTTTATGCATTTTTAAACAAATAGTTGTGTGCACTAAATATATACAACATTTAGTTGGCAATTAAAAATTATTATAATAAATTTGAAAATAAGATTATACATTCCACTTTTAGGATGGAGAGGCCCCGTCTTTACGTAGCCTAACTATCAGGACTTAGAAAGTAATCTGCCTCTTAGACAGGAGTTGTCTCTGTTCCAAGAATTTCTTGCCCTGGAACATAGCTCTGTAAACCACTAAATAACATCATTGTTTGCTGATAGATTACTCAAAGTGTTTTCTTCTTGGAGAAGTATTTTGTTCATTTGGGCAAACAGCTTCTCTCTCAGCGGGTCACTTACTGAACAAACTGCTCACATATCAAATCACTGCACGTCACCAGGGCTTGCTCCAGGCCCCCACGCTGGCTGTGCATTCCTCTTGTAGGACTGGATATGAACCTTGCCCAGGTGCACTCAAAGGCCTGCACTGGAAGATCTGGTTTGCACAGCCCAGACCATGAAACCCAGCTCTGATCCTGCTCTGAAGACCCCGACAGTATCCTGAGTATCTTGGGGTGAGCTCAGCTTTCAGGAACAATGGATATTCTAGGCAGTCTTTCAGAAAACCAGCTATTAATAGATTTGATTAAACTGTAACCACAAATTCAACACACAGATTGATCAGCCTATCTATCCAGACTTAAGTATCCCTTGGATAAAGGGCATGGAATTACCTTGGGCAACCACAACATTTTATCTTTAAAGTTCTCAATTACATCACAGCTATATCTCCAATTTTATGCTAAAATTAACTGAAGTTTGAAAAGAACATATCTGTGTACTAGAACAAGTTCCGCAGAATGCTGTTGAAATTCCTAGGAACAGGATGTAAACCTAAATGCCTTTTAATGAATTGCTTTTCTAACTCATTCAAAAAAGATTGAAATATTTAAATCACATGCTATATTGGTTAATTGGTTTATACTCACTCATTAAAATATTGGCTTGAAATATTTTCAAAAAGCTTTGAAATTTTGTTTCCAATGGTCTTTTCTTCAAACCAGGATCTCATATATTTTCCAAAAATTAAATTGCATTATATCATTGAAAGCTTGAATCCATTTGACTTATAAAATGGATTAGGTTTGATTGACAGCCAAACTTGAGTGTTTCCAGCCATCCTTGCTATTGAAGCTGGTGAATGCAAGACGTCATATTCAGTGCAGAGTTTTAGATTTGGTGTGAAATGTATCATGAATGAACAAATAAACTTCATTGTTTATATATACAACTTAGTGGCATTTTAAATTCATTTTACCACATTTTGAAGCATAGAAAATTTTTTTCTAGATGATATTTTCCATTTTGGTGCTGGGACTATGTAACCATTATATAGATGTATGGCAGAAATACAGGAAAATTTAAAGCCGGGCGCTGTGGGGCATGCCTATAATCCCAGTGGCTCAGGAGGCTGAGACAGGAGGATTGCGAGTTCATAGCCAGCCTCATCAATGGCGAGGCACTAAGCAACTCAGTGAGACCCTGTTTCTAAATGAAATACAAAATAGGACTGGGGATGTGGCTCAGCAGTCAAGTGCCCATCAGTTCAATCCCCAGAACAAAAAAAGAAAAAGAAATATGCAAAAATTTAAAAATAGCAAAGCTATCATTTATCTTCTTTGACCTTCTCATTTCTCAAAGGCAACTTTGGAACATGAAGGAAATCACAGCTGATGACCTTCTTATGGTTTCTCTTTGCCCTTCACCATGTTGAGAAAGTGTGCAGTTGCTTAAATGGTTGGGATAACATTCAGTTTAGAAGTAGACATTTATCTAAAATCTGCCATCTTTTGGGGATAAATTTATATCTCTTGGAAAAAACCCAGTCCCTGCCTTCAAAGATCTCATGATTCATCCTTTAGAAGCAAAAACCCCAACATGTTTTAAAATTAAAAAAAAAAAAAAAAAAGCAATAGAGGGCTGGGGTTGTGGCTCAGTGGCAGAGCGCTCGCCTCGCATGTGTGTGGGGGTTCGATCCCCAGCACCATGTAAACATAAATGCATTGCATTGTGTACAACTAAAGTAAATAAATAAATATTTTTAAAAAAAAGCAATAGAGAATATACAAGTTGCTTTGGGAAAATGTAAAAAGGTTATTTATTAGAATATGGCACAGACAACAAATCTTAGAGATTCTTCTCCAGAAGCCCCTACTTTTACAGAGGAGTAAAGGCAGACCATAGAAAGTCCGCGTTTGCTTGATGTGATAAATTTAGTTCACGGCTGCTATGTAGAACCAGCACAAACCCCAGGATTCATTTTTTTGTTAAACTTCAGCCCCATGTGAACTTGTGAGGCTGTATCCTTTCCCAACCCTGTCTTCAGGTTTCAAAGTTGTGTTCTAGTCTGTGAGGATATCAGCACCAAGAAGGCCTTAGAGAGATAAAACACGCCCAGTACCTAAGTGAGGTTTACTCATGTGTGTCCAGCAAAGGGGATGAAGACAGTAAGAACCACGAGATCAAAACAATCCTATTTATCACTGTACAGTAGAACATCTTGCTTCTCTGTGGAAGGGTGAATTAATTGCCTTATAGATAGATCACTGGTTCTTTTGCCCTCTCTCTCTCCCCTTGTGGACTGAATATGAGGTGTCTTTCAAGAGCACCTGTGCTAAAGCAAGAATGTTCAGAAGTGAAATGATCAGATTATAAGAGCTGTTACCTAACCCATAGGCTGATCCATTTGACTGATTAATAATTTGAAAGAACTGCTACACTGGGTGGTAACTGTAGCCAGGGTGATGGAGGCTGGATGAGATGGGTCCCTGGGGCCTTGTCCTTGAGGACACCCTGTCACCTCCCCCGCTAGCCTTTCTTTCTCGCTCTCTGTTTCTTGGCTACCACGAGATGAGTAGTGTTTACCTGCTACACCTCTGCCACGATGCTCTGCCTCACTTGGGCCCAGAGTGGGGAGATCAGCCAACCATGGACTGAACTTCTGAAACCAGGAGCCAAAATAACTTTTACACCTCTAAGTTGTTCTGGTCAAGTATTTTGGTCACAGTGATGAAAACTTAACTAATACATCTCCCAGATGACACAAACAAACAAACAAAATATTGAAAATGAGCAACCTGAGACAACATTCAGAAATGTGATTCTATCATGCCTCCAGATAATTAATATAAAGTATCAGCAGTGTTAAATATGCTTTTGTGATTATGTCAAAATATTGTTTTAGCAACCTAAGTACAATAAGAGCTGTTTAGATATGAGGTTGCTTGTGGTTGTGTGCTTGGCTCTACATTCGCACATACACATATTTGTCAAATAAACCTTGTTTGCACACTACACATGAAGATTTAAATACTAAGTTCTAAAAGAAAACTTGACCAAAAAATACAAAATTATGCCAAGACTATACCTTCAAAATCCTAGAAGAAATATTTGTGAAATTTCCTTAAAGGAAAACAGTAATTCTGAAACTCACAGTTAGTTAAATAAAGATATACAAATTAGTAACAAAGTTAGTTAAATAAAGATATTGCAAATTATTCCAAGTAGTATATAACATTAAATGATAAATTTTGTAAAATTAAAGTTATAATTTGTACATGTAATACCAATAACTTGTTTCCAAATACCACATGTATTTTAATAATATGCCTATATATATGCATTTACTTTGAGTAGAAAAAACATAAAAAGTGTCAATATATACATAAAAATATAAATATATACCTTATTTAAGTATATACTTTGTTCATGTGAGTTCACAGAAAACCTACAAAATATAGTATACATAGATTTTATCATTATGCAAATGTTATAGCAATGCAAGCAATTTCTTCACATTGTTAAAAAAAAAAAAAAACCTTAAAACTCAGCTTGATAATTACTAATTTGGTTCTGTGACAATTTCCTATTGAGATATTAAGTACATGATATTCCACCTTTTCAATTACAAAAATTAATATTAAAATAACTGAGATGTAGATCATGAATATCCTGATAAGAATCAAATGTAATCAGAAAGTTATTGACTGAAATATTATCAACCAATTTAACAAAGTTTTATTGAGTCTCCACTGTTTAGCATGTACAATTCTGGGTGCTAAGTCAAATACTATATAAAACAGTATAAAAGTTTGTAAAATGAAAATTATAATTTGTACATGTAATGCCAATAAATTGTTTCCAAATACCTCATATATTTTGATAGTTTGCATAATCATAAAAAGCATATATATATATACTTTGAGTAGAAAAAACATAAGAAAGTGTCAATATATACATACAAATACAAATATGTGCCTATTTAAGTATATATTTTATTCATGTGAGTTCACAGCAAACTTAAAAAATATAGTATCATGTAGATTTTATCATTATACAAATGTAATAGCAAAGGGAAAATTCTTTCCCTGCAAGGAGCTGACACTATCTAATAGTAAGTCATTCTATTATTATGACAGGATAGTGTTAAGTAGATGGAAGTCATTTGAAGAAGTGTACGCTGGAAATTCTTATGCCAAATCCTAGAACCATAGACCATGTGGCCTAGGGTGGATTATCTAAAAATATTGCAGTTAGGTGAAGTAGGGAATGGTCCAGGTGAGAATAGAAACTGTTCCCTTTGGTAATTTTCCTAAAGGAAAGCCTTTGAAAAAGAGAATTGTAGCTATAGAGTTGCTTACACAGAGGAAGGAAAGGAAAATGTAATTTTAAAGAAAATGTATTAAATATGCTATATGAATTATAGTAGAGATCAGTGAGATGTTTCTGTTGAGTGAAATTGGGCAAAGGGCCTGTAGGATTGTTCTGTATTATTTTTCAGAAGTGCATATAAATCCAAGCTGATCTTAAAATAAAAAGTTTAATTAAATGAATGAATGTGCTTTTGTAAGAAAGCATTCTTTATGTGGTACGATCATTACAAGATAAAATTTATTGGAGATCATTCCTCCCAGAGAGCCAACTTCACTTAGCTAAATGTGATGTGTGACTTATTAGCCAATTTGGGTTCAAATTCATTGATTCCTTGCCCACACTTCCATCTTCACCTCCTTTGCCCTTGCTTTCAGATTGCCTGGGGCGTTCACTTAAAGTGAGTCATTGTTGAGAAAGAGAGAGCTTTCAGAAATTTCTGCCCTTTTCTATTCACTTTGGATTCATCTCACATGTCTAGGTCACCAACATTCAGGTCCATCCTGAGTCCATCTGCACCTGGTGACTAGCTTCTGGCTTCTGGTAACATTGCTTGCTCCTACAGTTTATTAGCAACCTAGAGGAGTTGGTTGCTAAATGTGGGGCTGCCTCGTACTATGATCTGAATGGGTCCCTCAAAATTCATGAGAAACAGTCTGGGACGGTGTTAGGAGATGGGAAAATGAAGTAAAGCCTCAAATTTCATAAAGGGCTGCACAAAAAGGGCATATTCCAAGGACTGGGATGTGAACTTGGAGCCTCCCACACTGGGCAGAGTGCCCCTGAACTTGTTCAAGCCCTTGAGCATGGTACAAAAAAAAAAAATTTGCATTTTCCTAAGTTCCCAATGGTTCTGTACTGTAGCTCTTGCTAAAAAAAAAAAAAAAAAAAATAATCTCTAAAAGTTGAGTGTGTCATAAATTTAAATAAATCAAAAACTTTACCTTAAGACCTAGCCCAAATGCCTTGCTGTGAAATGATGAATTTTGGAGAAAATGGATATGTTTAAGCTTAAATATTACACAATGTATACATGTATTGAAACAGATAACATGCATGGTATCATTTAAAAACAATTTTGATTACAGCATGAAGGTGTAATAAATCAAAGCAGGTTTTGAAAAATCAAATTAGCTATGATTCTGTTTAATTATTTTATCATTGTAAAGAGCCATTGCACAGGATCAGGAAAATGAGAAAATAAGCAAAAAAATATGATAAAAAAATACTTTGAATTCAGATTGACATGGCCTGCCTCATCACATACATTGATCCAAATCAATGATCAAGAAAGGGTCTCATCAACTGTTAGATTTACCAGCACAGTCATATCAAAGCCCAAAGTGGTTCTTTTTTCAGTTTTAAGTTCAATCACACAACAGAAACGTGAGATGGGCAACAGGAAGGACCAGCTTGGCTCATGGGTCCTCCAAATTGGCTGTATGACCGCCCTTAATAAACAGACTCTCACAAATTAATGAAAGATGGGGAAACAAGTTGAGAAGTAATTCTCACTTATTTTAAAATGCATCCAACGTTTAATTTGGGGAAAACTTGCATAATTGGCATCTGTTAATCATTTCAGAATTAAATATGACAGTGAAGGCAGAAATGGGCATTTTCAGGGGAAATTAATTTTGTTTGGCTTCCTTGGCAAAGGGATGATTAGAAAATGAAAAGCCTGGCTAGAACAATGATTAAAAAAGAAATTTTTCTTATTAGAAGGTTTAAATAGTTGGAAATGTCTTGAAAATATTTAAGGTTAAAAAAAATCAGTCCAAAAAAAGGCAGTCGAACCCTCAATAGGAAGGTTGGATAGAAAGATTTCCATAATTTTAAAATCATGTTGAAAATATGGACACGTCTTCCTCTTGGCACAAAGGTTCATACACAGTGTTAGCTGCCGGCTTGTTGAGTACTTGGCCTTCCCAAAGCAATCCATTATGTGTAATGTGTAAGCAGTGGCAAATGGTAACTATCATTACCAGGTGGTTATTTGCAATGCAAATTCTAAACCCTACCTCATAACTGGTTAGCTCTGGCAGTTGCCAAACAGCTGGGTTTTGAACCCTGAACCCATGGTAGAGCCAACACTTATAATTTCACAAGAATTTCTCTAAACATATTAATTTTTCCCCAATGTCACTTATCATGAACATCCACAGCATCTGCGAGCTCACTGCACGGTTAGAAACACTGCACAATTGAGTTAGAAAGGCACATTCCATAGAAGATGATTTTGAAAGGGAAAAAAAAGTCACATGTAAAATTATCAAGATTATGTATTAAATAAATTTACTAATTTAAAGTTTATTTTCCATACAAACACTCCATATCCACTTAGATCTGGTGTTTGGCCTTACAGGGTTTTTTTTTTTTTTTGTTTGTTTTTTTTTTTTTTTTTTTTTTTTTTTGGCATAAGGAGACTTTACTAAACACAGAAAACGGGCGAAGGAAGGATTACAAACAGGAATGTGGACTCATAGCAAAACAAAAACAAAAGAACAAAAAGGGCGGGAGGGTTGTCGAAGGACAGAAGGGGGGTAGCGAGAGCTAAGAGGAAAAATGAGTAGTGTATTTTTTCTTCTTCCCATTTCTTTAAAAAACCAACACAAGGAAACACACACACGCACACACATCCATTTGTTCCCGAGTAGAAACATAAATAGGGCAGAATCCGACACTCTGTTCTTCTCTCTTCCAAAGGAAAAAAAAAAAAAAAAAGAAAAAAAAAAGAAAAGAAAGAAAAAGAAAAGAAAAGAAAAGGCAGGCTGGAGGCTGCGCCCCACAGAGCCCCCTTCCGCAGCGGTGTGTGTACACGCAGGGGCGGCCGGGGCGCGCGGGTCTGTGCAACACAGGGCGGCCGCGCACGGGGAACAGAGGCATTGCGAGGAGGGGGGTCATGCGCTCGCCCTCCCAAGGTGCAGGGGGTCCAGCTTGTCGAAGTCCAGAGCGCCTCTCCAGAGTTCCGGGCACCCCCGGGGATATCCCTGGGGACCGCGCCCTCTCCAAGTCCTAGGCACCTTCGGGGAAGGGGGTCTCGGGGGCCGCACCCTCTCCAAGTCCGGGGCGCCCACGCCCCCCCCCCGCGAGCCCGCCCCTCAAAGAGGGGGCCGCGCATGCGCCCCGTGCTGGGGCTCAGTACGCGGGGGCCTGGTGCTGGGGCAGCCGCTGGCAGCCGCTGTTGACGCGGCTGAGGACTTTCTGCTTGAGCTGTGCCACCTGCTCGCGCAGCAGGCTCGCGGTGGACGCCAGCTCCGTGTTCTGGCTCTTGAGCGTCTTCACTTTCTCCTCCAGGCCCGAGATGCGCTCCGGCTTGCGCTTGTGGCACTTGGAGGCGGCGATGCGGTAGCGCAGCCGCTTGCGCTCCGCCTAGATGAGCTTCTGCGTGTCCACGTTGATAGGGGACAGCGGCGGGCTCTCGCCGAAGCTTGGCACGTCGGGCACTGTATGTGGCTCGTCCTTGAGCGCGGCCAGGCGCGGCGGCCCCAGTGCGCGGGGGCGGCGGCGGTGGGAAGGGAACGGGTTCGGCGGCGAAGGCGACAGTCGCAGCGCCCCCAGCACCCCTGGCGCCACCCGCGTAGCTGCCCAGATTCGCGTAGACGGGTGCCTCCGGCGCGGCCAGGGCCAGCTCACGGGGGCTGGGGGTTGGGGTGCGGCGTCCGATGCCGTGCCAGAGGGTCCCCCGGGCGGCCGCACCCGCGCCAAGCTGATTCTGCTTGTGCAGATCCTCCAGGGCCTTACACAGCCCTCGGGAACTCCTGTTCCTCGCTGGCCGCCACCTTGGGGTAGAGGAACTGCAAGCTCGTCGGCGTGGTGGTGACCAGCCCGCTGGACTGCATGATGAGGCGCTCGAGCTCGGGAGAGGCGAGCTGCGCAGCCCTAAGTCAGGCGACGAGAGGAGTAGGCCGTCGGGGGCGCCTCGCAGGGCGCCGTCTGCGCGCTGGGGCCAGAGGTGGCGCCGCCGCCGGCTTGAGCGCCGCCGCCACCTGCTGGCTCAGGCCCAGCGTCAGCGCGTCCTTCTTCTTCATGCTGCTGGCCGACGCTGTCGGGGGCGCCCCCAGGGCAACCAGCGGTACGCGAAATTGCCGCCCGCTGCCACTGGCGCCGCCGCCCCCGGCCGCTCAGCGCCTCTTCGCTGTAGAAGGGTGTTTCCATCCTGCGCCCGCCCGGGGCCATGGCCGCTGCACCCGGCCCTCCGCTGGGGGGGGGGGGCGCCCCCCGCTCCTTGGCCTTACAATTTTAATGAAATTACCTTCAAAGATTACCAATGACCTAGTTTTTTTTTTTTTTTTTTTTTTCTCATCAGCATTCTTCCTTCTAAATCAATTGAAACATGCTGCTGTTGACCCTAAATCTATATACTTGCAAATATATATGTGTGTATAAATATGTGGGCATGAACATAATTTTTTTTCTTAGTACACTATAAACTTTTTGAACATGGGTCTACATAGTAGTATTTACATATTCTGCATGGTATAAATATATTGAAAGACAAAGGCATTAGCAAGCTATGAATTGGGCACGTCAGGGGAAATATTTGAGAAGGAAAGAGGATGATAAAATGAATGGAAATCCAAGAATGTAAATGCACAGGATTTTTATTAAAGTTCTTAGGAATTGAGAAAAGACTGCCATCTACAATCATCCTAAGAAATTTAATTGTATTTTATTTCCATCAATGGCAGATACTTAAATTCAATAAGTAAATATTTTGTGCTTCATGAATCCCTTACTTACTGGCAAATAACAATACAATTAGGAAGTCTTGTGCATCTACTTGTACTATGATTATCAGGTGGGAATTTGATGTCACTCTGAGATAGAAATTCTCTTCTGGCTTCACCTTTTAATTGTTTTGTCACTTTGTGTGAATTACTTGTATTCTTAACTTCAATACTCTCATACATTAAGTAGGAAAAATAATAATAGGTACATCCCTGAGTGTTATTTGCTTGTTTGTCTTGGAACAAAATAAACTCTTTAGCATAAGTTGAGCATCAAATCGGTACTCGGAATGGTAGTTATTACATGGTCAGAGTTGTTACTAGTGATCAGCCAGCACTGATCCAAGCGTACCATGCACATTCTCTATTAAGTAACTCTTCAGGGCTTACTGGAATCACTTATTTGGAGTCACCAGAATTACACTCTGTGTTTATCCAGGCATCTGCATTAAGCACAGAGCCTGACACCTGATCAGTGGGAGAAGTTCAATGAAGAATTGCTGGAAAACTACCATAAGACAATAAGTAAGATATTATATGTATATAAATACCTTTATATTTATTCTACATTACACTTACATTCATCACATATATTTGTAACTAGTCTATTTCATATTTAATATAAATGTATAAGAAATATATTAATATAAATAAATACATAAGCATAAGAAATGTATAAATTATGAATGCTTAAAATAGCCATATACTTATTACTCTCCGTTTTCTCCATTTTTCCTTTAATGTTCTTCTAGAAAAAAAAAAAAAAACAAATGAAAGACTGGTCATGGTGCACAAGTCAACATTCTTTATGTTGTGTTTACAAGGCTAATGCCAAGAGGTACTTAGCCAGTCAGTTAATGTAGCATTCACAAAGTCCATTTAAAAAAATAAATCATGCTAATTTTTCTATAAATTCATATAAATTTCAATCAACATGTCATGTCCAGACCAACCATTAAGTTGTTCTTGGATGTAGCTTGCAATTAGCATTCAGCATTTGAATGAAAGTTGTTGTTGAACAATTCATTTTTTAGATACATTATACCAATAGAGCCATAATATAAAAGGCATATTTAGTCAGGTCAATTCAACCAAGGTGTAAATACAGCCTTGAAGCCATCGATCCTTGTGTGGTATGGTATATCCACTCTGCTTATCTAGGTAAGTTTCTACGTGAGTTCTGTGGAGGTGTGCATTCTTTTTTTAATAATTCCTTTCCACCCCTGACGTTTTTTAGAGAGCATCATCCAGTGTGATTTTTTTGCTTTTAGAATCACATCCTCAGTTAGAATCTAAAAGGGACTGTTAGGTTACTACAAATATTTGTGAACTCCTTTAGTCCTTGTAAATGCAAAACAGAAAATGCTTTCATTACAAAATCATGAAAATGTAGTGTGTGGGTTTTCACCAATGGTACCTAATAAATGCACATACCGTTTTTGGTTTCTTTGCAATGGGAAAATATCAAAATACATACTATTACTAATTAATCTGTTCAGGATGAGATATTAAAGGAAATTGTCAGATATAAGTAATCCCATAGAAAATCAATTGATTCATTTGTATTAGCACATACCTATTATCATTTGAAAATAACTCTTAACAATGAATTCTATATGTGAATTTCCTCCCTTCTTCCCTCCCTCCCCTTCTGATTATATTTTTTCTCTCTTATTTATTTATTTATTTAGTGGTACCAGGGATGAACTCAGGGGCACTCGACCACTGGGTCACATCCCCAGCCCTTTTTTGTATTTTATTTAGAGACAGGGTCTCACTGAGTTGCTAAGTGCCTCGCCATTGCTGAGGCTGGCTTTGAACTCGCGATCCTCCTGCCTCAGCCTCCCAAGTGCTGGGATGACAGGTGTGCGCCACCACGCCCGGCTCTCTCTTTTTATTTAAAAATCTAACTTTCATACAATTTATGGTTTGGGGAAGAGATCAGCAATTTTTATACATGAAAGATTTTAAAACATTTACTATTGGATAAAAATGAGTAAATATTACTTTAAATGTTCATATAACATATGCTGTATATCATCAATGGAAACTTGTCCCTTCTTTCCTCACTGGTTCCTAATTACTGGTTCTAAGCATTACATGATAACAATTTTTGAAATTGTTTCATGAGTCTCTTTCATTCCAATGTGGTGTTAAGATACCCTGAGCCCCACCACCAAGGAAATTGGCAGTGCAAGTATTTTTTTTTTTCCCCTACAGGGAGATGTCCATTCTCTCTCCCCAGGTGCGTGTTGAAGGCCAGTCAAAGGGAGAATTGGATCACAACATTTGAAAATGTAGCAGCACTGATGAGGTTAAAACATTAGAAAAAACAAAGAACTTTAAAAACTGCTAATTCTAATACAAATCAGGTATGCTTTGCCAAAACATCAGCTACTCTGCTTACTATATAAAATTTCCTAAAATTAAAAATACTAGCGTAATATTTATGCAAGAGACTCAATTCCTTTGCTTTCATATTTGATTTTTTAAAATTTCTATTGTGGTTATAAAGGCATACCTAAAATGATCATATCCATATTGAGGTTTACTCAATAATTAGTGTCCTTTTAAATATGAGTTTTGAACCAACATTTTTTTTTCTTTTCTTTTTTTTTTTTTTTTTTTTTTTTTGGTACCAGGGATTGCAAGGGCACTAGACCGACCACTGGGCCACATCTCCAGCCCTTTTTTTGTATTTTATTAGAGACAGGGTCTCACTGAGTTGCTAAGTGCCTCGCCATTGCTGAGGCTGGCTTTGAACTCGCGATCCTCCTGCCTCAGGCTCCCAAGTGCTGGGATTACAGGCGAACAATTTTTAATGATTGCTATATCATTTCAAATAAAAACCCAAATTTATCATTTACACTCAACATATAGTTATTACATTCTCTAATTCCTTTTGCGCCTACTGATTTTTCTTTCACTAGAATTACACACACACACACACCTTGTACAGCTCCAGCTAGGAGTTCAGAAGCAAATGGAGATAGAATTAAATATTCATCCTGACAAAGTGCTAGATTTTTTAGCTTGCCATGTTTTTTTTTAAAATTAAAAAGAAAAAAAAGGAGCCGGGCGCGGTGGCGCACGCCTGTAATCCCAGCACTTGGGAGGCTGAGGCAGGAGGATCGTGAGTTCAAAGCCAGCCTCAGCAACGGCGAGGCACTTAGCAACTCAGTGAGACCCTGTCTCTAATAAAATTCAAAAAAGGGGCTGGGGATTTGGCCCAGTGGTCGAGTGCCCCTGAGTTCAATCCCTGGTACCAAAAAAAAAAAAAAAAAAAAAAGAAAAAAAGATGCAAAGTCTCAAGCCAGTTATAACGTCAAAATGATTCTCAGATGTTGACAGCTATGCTTTTTAAAATGAATATAAATCTCACCAAATAAATGTCAGTACTCGATATGCGTTAGAGCCTAAAATTTATATCGCAAAGTGAAGGAAGTGATGTGAGATAATGATTTACACCACCAGATATGGGATTCTTTGCTGGAAAAAGTGAGGGGCATTCAGTGGAAAATAGAAGAGTATTCAGATGACTGCTGACACAAACGATTGAGAAAACATCTATTTTATTTTATTTTTTACTTTAAAAGTCACCCAACATTAATCTGATTACCCCTCCTGGGGAGGGCATGATAGATCACTAACACTGCACTGCTCAGCTCCTTCAGGTCCCTGGCACGGGGTCTTCCTACTGCAATGGCAACCTGTTTGCTACATCTTGATCTATTTCATGTAACGTTTGTATGTCGGAAGTGCTCTATCAGAAATAAAAACGGTAATTGATTAATTTTGTGGACATATTTATTCTTCAGTCATTTTAATTAGTCCTCTGCTCTTTTCTACTCTCTTTGTATCTCCCAGCAGAAGCATATCTAATTAAATTATCTTTTTTTTATTATTCTGTATTTCAAAGCAGGAGCAGAGAGAGAACTTTCATTTCATTCTGAGAGAAATGCCAAGTAAATCATACTATTTCTTAGGCACACTCAGTTTATTAAATGTCTATTTTAAGCATTTTTTTTTTTACTTCTTTGATTTCTGGACACACAGAAACACACACATATGTATACACACCCTTGCTTGTACAGACACAGTGTTCAATGATAGGAGTCTACATTGCCATAAATAAAATGAGGAAGTTTGATTTTTATTATCTAAAAACAAATCCTATTTCTTTGTCCAGACCACTGCGTGAGATAACTTAATTATTCTGAACCATGAAATCATCCCCACTGATTTATACAGGAACTTTTCACATATATGAAAAGAAACTTCTCTCTCAAGGTAGGATGTAACTAGTTGATTATTTATCTTTACTTCACAAGGAAACTAATACAAAGATTTCTTTTTCTTAGAAACAAAGTATAGTATGTTCACTATAAAATGTATAGAAATATCCCAGAAAATTACTCCAGAGATTGACTGGGTAGATTAAGTATTCCTGCATTCTCTGTTATATATGTAATGAAGGTTCTTAGGTACAAATGTTGCCGAAAAAAAAAAAAAAAAACAAAACAAAAAAAAAACCTCATCTTGATGAGAATGTGCAACATTCTCAGAATCAAATAGGCATCAGATGTTTTGTGGGTGTCTGGTGGTGCTGGGTAACTTTGTGGTAAGACGGATGCCATACCTGTGGGCAAAAGGAAAAAGCACAAGGGACAAATACCACTTCTTTCTGCACACTGTGCAGTTCCAAAGGTTCTGTCTCTCCTGAGGACAGTCAATGCACTGAGTGTTTCATTGCCTTCACGTGGATCCTGTGCACTTTCTTACATTTTCCACCTCAACCAAGGGGAGAGGTGCTAACTGACACAGGGCGAAGCCTTAGTCCGTAAGCACCTCTCCATTGTCCAAACACGTACAAACGATCCACAGCTACCTGCTCTAAAGAATGCAGCTCCTGGACACCAAGGCCATCTCGTCCCACATTCTTACTTCCCAGGATGGACAGAGCATTCATTTCTATTAAGATCTTTTCATTTTAACATTTTTATTTAGAGCAAGTGACACCAAGCTTAAAGAATTTATTCTCAATGCAGGCCAAGTTTGCCTCCCCTCCCCAGAGCAGACATCTGGCAATACTGGGACAACTACTTGGTTGTCTTTGCTAGGAGTGAGTGCTATTGGTATCTTGCAGGTAGAAATCAAGGATGCTACTAAACATCCTATAATGCAGAGGACATCCCACTTACACAAAGACTTACCTGGCCCAAAATATCAATCCTGCCATAGGGTCGTATCTGAGACTCAAGATGACAAACATAAAAGAAGGTTTTCAAGGAGGGAATGTGGAGTGAGATGAAGCAGGGAGAGGAAAGGAAGAGAGAAAGGGAGGAAGGGAGGGAAGAGCCATCACCATTGATAGGTGACTAATAAACGAACATCAGTACTTCCACACAGAGGAGCAGGTTAGCAGTGAAAAGAAATGAGCGTCAAACCTGGAAGACATGGAGGTCACAAAACAGATGCTGCTAACTGTAAGTACCCTATCATCCCAACAATATGCCATTCAAGAAAAGATTAAAATACAGAAAAACCGTGAAAAGACTAGTGGTTGCCAGGGTTCAGTGGGACAGAGGGAGGTAGAGGTGGGTGGAGCAGAAGGGGATCTCAGGATGCTGGAACTGCAGATCACTGATGTGCCACAAGGCCACCTCCCAATTAAACTCATTGTAAGTTGAAAATATCCTAAGTCCAAACATGCAATTAATATACCTAACTTACAAACACCCTAGCTTAGCCTAGCATACCATCGATGTCCTCAGAAAACTAACCTTAGGCTACAGTTGGACAATATCATCCAACACACGACCTATGTCACAGTAAACAGCTGCAAATCCCATGTAATTTATTGAATGCTGAACGTGAAAATCGATGGTTATTCACATAACGCTCTTGCACCATCCTGGAGTTGGACGGTCACAATTGGGACCATCAGTGTTCTACAACAGTGGCCATCATTAATTGATCAAAACTGGAGTATCCATCTCAATAGTGAAAATTAATGTAAGCTAATGTCTGTTAGCTAATAATGATGTGTCAATGTTGGCTATCAATTTTAACAACTTTATCACACTAATCACATGTCAACCATGTAGGCCTCAGTGGAGTGGTGAAGGGGTACGTGAGAATGCTCTGTACTTCCCAACGACTCTTCCTAGGAACCTACAACTGCTCAAAAAATAACATCTATTAAATTTTTTAAAAAGTACTGCTTTATGCCATTAATAGATGGTCTTCCAGAAAGGGCTGTTCTCCTATAATAACCTTGTCACTGTATCCCCAGAAATCCCACGACAAACCCATCGAACTTCTCTGCCCTTCAGAGGTTAAACTTGGCCAGTCATCAAGATATTATATGCTGCATGTGAGCATGTGTCTGGGAAGATATTGAAGACACTCTCTGCCCCTGTCCTGTGGTGGCATTTATAGTTCATGCTGCCAGTGGCTAAAGCAGTTTTTTATGAAAAAATAACCAAATAAACATTTTTTTATGTTTGTTTCTTGTTCTTGTTTTAATTCATATTAAATTCATATTAATTCATATTAAAATGTCAATGTTAGGATTGTGATAATAGACTATATTCAACGGGAAGTGAAAACTCCGCTAAACACAAATTCATACCTTCAAAGGTAAAACAAACACAAATATTCTAATTAGAGGTTTTCTATTAAGAAGAGACGATCTATTAGAAATGATTCAACCAATTACTACAGTAACATCTGTTTTGCAGCTAACATAAATTCTGAGTTATTTACTTACTTTTACAACTAATAGATGAATTCAGCGAAGTAGCAGGATACAAAATCAATACCCATAAGCCAAGCATTTTTGTACATCAGCGACAAAGCCTCTGAAAGGGAAATGATGAAAACTACTCCATTTACAATAGCATCAAAAAAATAAAATAAAATAAAATACCTGGGAATCAACTTAACAAAAGAGGTGAAGGACCTCTATAATGAAAACTATAGAACACTAAAGAAAGAAAGAAATAGAAGACCTCAGAAGATGGAAAGACCTACCATGTTCTTGGATAGGTAGAATTAATATTGTCAAAATATCCATACTACCAAAAGCATTATACAGATTTAATGCAATTCCAATCAAAATCCCAATGACATTTCTCAAAGAAATAGAAAAAGCAGTCATGAAATTCATCTGGAAAAATAAGAGACCCAGAATAGCTAAAGCAATCCATAGCAAGAAAAGTGAAGCAGGTGGCATCACCATACCCGAATTTAAATTATACTATAGAGCAATAGTAACAAAAACAGCATGGTATTGGCACCAAAACAGACGGGTAGACCAGTGGTGCAGAATTGAGGACACAGAGACTAATACATATAATTTCAGATATCTTATATTAGACAAAGGTGCCAAAAATGTACAGTGGAGAAAAGATAGCCTCTTCAACAAATGGTGCTGGGAAAACTGGAAATCCATATGCAACAAAATGAAATTAAACCCGTACCTCTCACCATGCACAAAATTCAATTCAAAGTGGATCAAGGACTTAGGAATTAGACCAGAGACAATACGCCTAATAGAAGAAAAAGTAAGCTCCAATTTCCAACATGTTGGATTAGGCCCCAAGTTCCTTAATAAGAATCCTGTAGCGCAAGAATTAATATCAAGAATTCTGCATGGGCAAAGGTGACCCTATTTGGAACACCTGCTGGGGTCACTGCCAGTGATACCCTAGCAACCGGCAGCGCCTCCTGGCGGGACAGTCCCTGCTCCCATTCCTAGCTAGTGCAGTATTCCTGGCCAGGCAGTGGGGGCTGGCAAACTCTAACCCCATTCACTGCCCACAGTTGGACGAGGCCGGTTCCTGGATGGAAATGGGCTGGCCGGGTGTGCCAGAGGCTTGGAGAGCATCCTCCTACAGGGCTCCCCTACCACTGAGCAGCGCCCCCAGCCCTGTTCATTTTGAGAGAGGGTCTCCATTAGTTGCACAGGCTGGCCAGAACTTGGGATCCTCCTGCCTCAGCCTCCTCAGTGGCTGGGATCAGAAGCGTGGCCAGGAGCAACAGGCTCAAGAGCAGAGGTGTCCTGTCAAGCCAGCGCCCTGCTAGGTCCGACGCCTGGGGCAGGGGGCTGCAAGCCGCCCTGTCTTCATCCCTTGTTGGTGGCGCCAAACCTTCTGCAGCCCAGCCTCCTTGTGAAGCCTGAGCAAGCGCCTGCAGAAAGCCCTCCACAGCGTCCAGAGGGAGCAGGGAAACCGGTCGCCCGCGTGCTCCATGCCTGAGCGCCCCTAAGGTTCCCAAGGAAACCTCGAGCGCCCCCAACCGTCAACAAGGACACCTCGCAGGCAGGAGGTGGTGGAAGAAGGCCAGAGCCCAGCTCAGGAAGGAACCTTGGGGGCTGGGTCCGCGACGCCAAGGCAAGTTGTGGGTTTATCTTTACTACTACTTATTTATTATGTTTTGGAATGGAAAATCAGAGAACTTAAGAGAACGTCCTGTTTTTTATTTTAAAAATATAATTTTTGTAATTAGTCAGGCATGACAGACAGTAGAATGTACTTTGATATACATACCTGGAGTATGAGTTCTCATTCTTCTGGTTGTCCACGATGTAGAATCCCACCGGTAGCATAGGCATGTAGGTACATAGGGTAGTAATGCCGATCATTCTACTGCCCTTCCACCTCCATACCCCCATGAGCTACAAGTCAGGACAAGATGCTGAGAATTCTTTAAAGAGCCATCAATCATCAGGTGGCACAGGCCTGTGATCCCTGCGCCTAGGGAGGCTGAGGCAGGAGGATCACAAGTTTTAGAGTAGCCTGGGCAACGTCAAGACCCTGTCTCAAAATAAAATAAAAATAGGTCTGTAACTCAGCGGTCACCTGCCCCTGGGTTCAATCCTCAGTACCAATCAATTAATTAATTAAATAAATTACATAAAAATAAATAAAGAGGAAAATCTTCTGGCGCTGAGTTGGTGGCAGTGCTGCCAGGACAAAGAGGATGTTGAGCCCCACAAGTGGCTGCAGGACTCCTGTGGACCCAGCAGGGCATCAGGGGCACCTCTGTCACTAGAGGCAGGAAGCCCAGGCCTCTGGGCAGGCCCAGCTTCAGAAGCCTCAAGGGTTATTGTGAGGCCAGAGATCCCCTTTCCTGTGAAAAGACTTTTACCTCTCATCCCACAGCCTCTAGTTGTGACCTTCCTCTCAACGCTCATTCAGGTCCCATACAGCCACGCAATCCAGGTGACACACAGTCATTCCAAGATGCTGTGTGGCCCTCTGGGTCCTTGAGGCCCGGCAGGAGCACCTCCTCCATCGGGGTCAGCCGCATTTCCTTGGCGTTGCCCTTGTGGTGGTCGTCCTGCCCCTTGCGGCGGCTCTCAGAGTTGTCCTCCCCGCTGCCGCTGCTGCTTCCTGCTGCTGCTCCTCGTTGGCGGCCTTGGGGAGGCCTCGGGGGCGCCGCTGCACCAAGACTGAACTGCGCTGGGTCAGCAAGGTCATGGCTGGGGCCAAGGAGCCGCCGAGAGGGACACTGGACTGACCTTGTCTTCTTCCTCCTCTCTCCTCCTCATCCTCTTCCCTCCCCCTCCCTTCCCCTCACCCCTCCTCTCCCTCCTTTCCCCCCTCCCCTCCCTCCTCCCTCCTCCTCCCCTCCTCCTCCCCCTCCTTCTCTTCTCCCCCCTTCCTCCTCCCCCTCCTCTCCCCTCCTTCCCCACTCCCCCCCCCCCTCCTCCACACCTCTCGTGGACCCACCCCCCCGCCGACCCAGGCTTCCAGGTTAAATCCCTGCTCTGGAGCGACATCTGTAGGTAAAGGCCGGGACAGTCATGAGGAGAGGTCCGGGTGCAGGGGGGGGGGGGGGGGGGGGGGGGGGGGGGGGGGGGGGGGGGGGGGGGGGGGCTGGCGTCGGCAGGGCGGGACAAGGGCACCTCCTGCCTGAGGCGCTGCCCAAACACGACCCAAGGTCCCCAGCAGTGGCTGCAGCGGCTCCAGGCTTCTTTCAATCAGTCTAAAAATACTTTCTGTAGAGTTTGCAGGCGCTAAATACCTGGCCTTACAGGACCCCAAGTCATATAGGAACGTGAAAGAATCCAGGCCTGGCGGAAAACCGGCCTAGGGGTGAAGGGGAGGGCCATCTTTTAGGTACAGAGCTGCAACCCCATTTCCTTCCCTATTTCTTTTCTTTTCTTTTTTACATAATTTTTTTTTTGTATTTAAGAATTTATTTGAATAAAAAATAGTAATACGATTTTAAAAATACCTTTGTGAAAGTAACTAATACAATAGAACTGAAGGGCAAAGCATCACACCGGGGACAGCCATGCAGCCAAAAGATTTATTTAACAGCCTTCGTAGCCAGTAGCGAAAACCGGAGAAGAGGTGCTCTGGTCGAAGGTCGAAGAGGTGGGAGAGGGGAGTCAGGGAGAAGGGAGTGTGCTAGCTCTGGTGGGAGAAGGGAGTCAGGGAGAGGGGAGTGTGCAAGCTCTGGACAGAAGGTGGGTGCTTGGTTGCACCGGCTGGGATCTCTGGAGCTGTCGGCTAAAGCAGCTGCTGTCTGGCTGGAGGCTGGAGCTGTCAGCTGGGAGCGGCCGTCGGGCTGAAGGTGGTCGGTCTGGAGCTGTCAGCTGGAGCAGCTGCCGTCGGCTGGAGGCGATGGGTCTGGAGCTGTTGGCTGGGGCAGCTGCCATCGGCTGGAGGCGATGGGTCTGGAGCTGCTGGCTGGGGCAGCTGCCATCGGGCTGGAGGTGATGGGTCTGGAGCTGTTGCAGTGGCTTCCTCCTCTCTGCAGCGACGAGCCGATGTATCTGTCTTCCTCCTCTCAGCAGCGACGATCCGATGTTGTGTCCGTGTCTCTCTCTCTCTGGCTGTCTGGCTGTCTGAGTCTCTCAAACAGGGCCTTATATAGGGATTTCTGGTGGGGGGTGCACTAGAGCAACCCCAACACCATTGGCTAGAACAGGATGCCCTTTAAGCCTATTGGCTCTTGCCTGGGGAAAAGAAGCATTCTGCCTGGGGAAGGAACATCCTGTCTGGAACATCTTGAAACAAGGTTGCTTCTCTTAGGGTGTGGAAAACTCTGAGGGCGGGGGAGGGTAACATATCTATCATTCCCCCCTTTTTGTTTTCTTAGGAAGTGGGACGTCGTATGTCAGTCTGGCTACTTCCTGCTGAAACGGGGCGACGTGGGGTGTTATGGGGGGGATATGATAAGACAGGCAGGTCAGGCTTGAGGGTGAAAAGGATTCCTAGGAGGTTGGCACCAAAAAATGAATTCGCCCTGAGGTGATGAGAAGTGACAGATGATCCCTAAGGAGAAACTGGTTAAAGGTTGAGAACAAGAAAGACATGAGCTGTGGAGAAGGAAGAGCTGCAAAGGAGAAGATCATCTACATATTGCAAAAGAGTGGAGTCAGAGAATTCAAGGTCTTTGAGATCGGCAGCTAGTGTCTGTCCAAAGATATGAGGGCTGTCTCGAAAACCCTGAGGGAGGACTGTCCAGGTCAATTGTTGGGACCGTTGAGTATCAGGATCAGTCCAGGTAAAGGCAAAGATGTCTTGTGATTCCTGAGCTAAAGGGACAGTGAAGAAGGCATCCTTAAGGTCAATGACCGAGAAATGAGTAGATAAGGAAGGAATTAGGGAGAGAATGGTATAAGGATTTGGGACCAGCGGTGTATGGGCCTAACAGCCTCATTGATGAGACGAAGATCTTGGACTAACCGGTATGACCCATTGGACTTCTTGACTGCCAATATGGGAGTATTATATGGGGAATGGGTGGGTCGGAGAAAGCGTTTCCGCAGAAGGTCTGAGATAGTAGGTTGGAGACCTCTGAGGCTAGTGGCTGGGAGTGGGTACTGGGCTCTATTAGGGAAATACTGGGGATCTTTAAGGTGTATTCGTATAGGGTCACAGTGAGCAAGGGATGGAGTCTGGGTGTCCCAAACTTTGGGGTCTACCAGATGGGAGGGGGCAGGGTAACAGGAGGTTTCCGCATCAGGCTCTAAAATGCTAAGAAGGAAGACAGAAGAGGAGACGGAGTGAGACGAGTCGGGGAGAAGAACTGAGCGAGGCGGGTCAGAGAACACAACTGAGGCCTGAAATTTGACCAGTATATCTCGGCCCCAATAAAGGCACAGGACATTGAGAGATTACTAGAAACTGGTGGGGAAATGAATGGAGGTGGAGGTGGGACAAAAAGTAAGTCATAAGGACATGACGTCCCCCTGGAGATTCAGGATCTAAATTGGTGTACTGTTGGAGAGCTTTTGCTAGTCGATCTAGAAATTCAGAGGGGGTGTCTTCCCTTTTTTGTATGATTTCCTGCAGCTTGTCAAAATTAACTACTTTTTGTGCTGCACGCTTAAGACCAGTTAGTATACAAGTGGAAAACTGATCTCGCAAGGCCACGTCCCCTGGGGAATTATAGTCCCAGTTAGGGTCCCTTTCGGGGACAGCCTGAGGTCCAATGAGATGGTTAGGGTTGGTTCTATGGTTCTCATCGGCATAGGCCCGTGCCTGCTCCCAGACTCGCCTACGCTCCTCAGGGAGGAGGGTATTTGCCAAAATCATATAGATGTCATGGAAGGTAAGGCTATAAGCTTGGAGGACCCATTGAAATTCCCTGAGGTATGTAGTGGGGGTCAGTGCTATAAGAGCCCAATCGTTTCTCGATTTGCACTACCTCAGTCATTGGGAAGGGAACATGGACACGGACAATTCCTTCTGGACCCGCAACTTCCCGGAGTGGGGTCAGGACTTGGGCAGGAGTAAGTGACAGAGGGTGAGCAGACATTGTGCGAGATCGCGTAAGGGGTGGGCTGGAGGAGAAGGTGGCAGGAGTGTGTAGAAGTGGGGCTGGAGGGGCCGAGGGAGGCGGAGAGGTTTCAGATTGGTATGGGGGCGGCTCATCCGCGGGATCAAAATCAAGAAAGGAGGGGGATGGTAGGGGAGCAGCCGGTTGGCAGGCTAGGAGGCTATTGTTGGAGCTGCAGCAGGTACAGAGTGAGGGATTCGAACGGAGGAGGGAGAAAGCCTGAACATACGGAATCTCTGCCCATTTTTTTGATTGCTCGCAGAAGTTGAAAAGATCTCTCAGTATAGAGGGATCCAGGGACCCAGAAGCAGGCCATTTGTTTTGGTTATCTAAGGGGTATGTGGGCCAATCTTGGGTGCAAAATTTGGTAAGTCTTGTTGGTTGTATATCGGGAGTTAGGCCAAGAGTGGCTAGGTTGTTTAAGAGGCACTGTAGAGGACAGTTGGCTGGGAGGGGTCGGAGTGGGTACAAGAGTGACAAATAGTGAGTGATAGCAAAACCAAAGAAGAGAGTGAGGACAAGAGCAAAGAAGAGAGTGATCGGAGGGTAGTCAGCCAGGAGGGATAGGAGTGAGTCAGCCGGGAGGGGTGAAGAAGCAGCAGCAGCAGAAGAAGAAGAAGAAGCCCCCATTTTCCCGTTCCGAACGGGACAGATATATTGTCCTGAGGAGCGTCCTCCTCAAGATATATATATCAGAGAGATCCAAGTCTGTGAGACCCAGTCGTCACTGGAGTCAAACAGAGATGGGGTCCAAAGGGACCGAAGAACAATGGGTCACCTTGCGCAAGGATTTTCCGTGTCCCGTCCTGGACGGGAAGGAGAGACCCAAGTCCGGAGGCCAGAGGCCGAAAAAGGGCTTTTTTCAACTACTCCCAGGAAAGGGAGAGGGAGAGAGGGAGGTAGAGAGAGAAAGAGAGAGAGAGAGAGAGAGAGAGAGAGAGAGAGAGAGAGAGAGCCAACGGTCAGTTCCCACTGTACAAGGCCTGACGGGTTTAGGCGCACTGGGGATGAGGAGACCTACCTAGGAAAAGGAGAAAGAGACAAAAAGAGAAAGAGCTCCACGAGGTCCACTGTGACCATGAAGGTCTAGGTGGGGTGCGATCCTCCCTGTACAGGCCACCAGCGGGGCTGCCGGACGATCAACGGTCAGTTCCCACTGTACAAGGCCCGACAGGTTTAGGAGCCCTGGGGCGGGGGGGGCTTACCAATCCGATGACCGGTGGTGGATGCGTCGGAGCGGCGATCAAAAACCGGGCGAAGGCTGAGGCAGTTCCGGGTGATTATGCCCTCCGGCTCAGATAGGATCCGAGTCCCGGCACCAATGAAGGGCAAAGCATCACACCGGGGACAGCCATGCAGCCAAAAGATTTATTTAACAGCCTTCGTAGCCAGTAGCGAAAACCGGAGAAGAGGTGCTCTGGTCGAAGGTCGAAGAGGTGGGAGAGGGGAGTCAGGGAGAAGGGAGTGTGCTAGCTCTGGTGGGAGAAGGGAGTCAGGGAGAGGGGAGTGTGCAAGCTCTGGACAGAAGGTGGGTGCTTGGTTGCACCGGCTGGGATCTCTGGAGCTGTCGGCTAAAGCAGCTGCTGTCTGGCTGGAGGCTGGAGCTGTCAGCTGGGAGCGGCCGTCGGGCTGAAGGTGGTCGGTCTGGAGCTGTCAGCTGGAGCAGCTGCCGTCGGCTGGAGGCGATGGGTCTGGAGCTGTTGGCTGGGGCAGCTGCCATCGGCTGGAGGCGATGGGTCTGGAGCTGCTGGCTGGGGCAGCTGCCATCGGGCTGGAGGTGATGGGTCTGGAGCTGTTGCAGTGGCTTCCTCCTCTCTGCAGCGACGAGCCGATGTATCTGTCTTCCTCCTCTCAGCAGCGACGATCCGATGTTGTGTCCGTGTCTCTCTCTCTCTGGCTGTCTGGCTGTCTGAGTCTCTCAAACAGGGCCTTATATAGGGATTTCTGGTGGGGGGTGCACTAGAGCAACCCCAACACCATTGGCTAGAACAGGATGCCCTTTAAGCCTATTGGCTCTTGTGCAACTCTTGAGCCCACTGGCCATATTAAAAATACCTGTTGGAACTGTCCTCACAGGCATTGGTCACCCTATGCTACTTTCCAAGTTTGACTGAACTTCTGCATGGGCAAAGGTGACCCCCTTTCCAAGTTGGACACTTGCTGGGGGGGTCACTGCCAGTGATACCCTAGCAACCGCAGCGCCTCCTGGCGGGACAGTCCCTGCTCCCATTCCTAGCTAGTGCAGTCTTCCTGGCCAGGCAGTGGGGGCTGGCAAACTCTAACCCCATTCACTGCCCACAGTTGGACGAGGCCGGTTCCTGGATGGAAATGGGCTGGCCGGGTGTGCCAGAGGCTTGGAGAGCATCCTCCTACAGGGCTCCCCTACCACTGAGCAGCGCCCCCAGCCCTGTTTATTTTGAGAGAGGGTCTCCATTAGTTGCACAGGCTGGCCAGAACTTGGGATCCTCCTGCCTCAGCCTCCTCAGTGGCTGGGATCAGAAGCGTGGCCAGGAGCAACAGGCTCAAGAGCAGAGGTGTCCTGTCAAGCCAGCGCCCTGCTAGGTCCGACGCCTGGGGGAGGGGGCTGCAAGCCGCCCTGTCTTCATCCCTTGTTGGTGGCGCCAAACCTTCTGCAGCCCAGCCTCCTTGTGAAGCCTGAGCAGGCGCCTGCAGAAAGCCCTCCACAGCGTCCAGAGGGAGCAGGGAGACCTGTCGCCCGCCCGCGTGCTCCATGCCTGAGCGCGCCGCTAAAGGTTCCCAAGGAAACCTCGCGCGCCCCCAACCGTCAACAAGGACACCTCGCAGGCAGGAGGAGGTGGAAGAAGGCCAGAGCCCAGCTCAGGAAGGAACCTCGGGGCTGGGTCCGCGACGCCAAGGCAAGTTGTGGGTTTATCTTTACTACTACTTATTTATTATGTTTTGAAATGAAAAATCAGAGAATTTAAGAGAACGTCCTGTTTTTTATTTTAAAAATATAATTTTTGTGTTTTTGTAATTAGTCAGGCATGACAGTAGAATGTACTTTGATATACATACATGGAGTATGAGTTCTCATTCTTCTGGTTGTCCACGATGTAGAATCCCACCGGTAGTATAGGCATGTAGGTACATAGGGTAGTAATGCCGATCATTCTACTGCCCTTCCACCTCCATACCCCCATGAGCTACAAGTCAGGACAAGATGCTGAGAATTCTTTAAAAAGCCATCAATCATCGGGTGGCACAGGCCTGTGATCCCTGCACCTAGGGAGGCTGAGGCAGGAGGATCACAAGTTTTAGAGTAGCCTGGGCAACGTCAAGACCCTGTCTCAAAATAAAATAAAAATAGGTCTGTAACTCAGCGGTCACCTGCCCCTGGGTTCAATCCTCAGTACCAATCAATCAATTAATTAATTAAATTACATAAAAATAAATGAAGGGGAAAATCTTCTGGAGCTGAGTTGGTGGCAGTGCTGCCAGGACAAAGAGGATGTTGAGCCCCACAAGTGGCTGCAGGACTCTGTGGACCCAGCAGGGCATCAGGGGCACCTCTGTCACTAGAGGCAGGAAGCCCAGGCCTCTGGGCAGGCCCAGCTTCAGAAGCCTCAAGGGTTATTGTGAGGCCAGAGATCCCCTTTCCTGTGAAAAGACTTTTACCTCTCATCCCACAGCCTCTAGTTGTGACCTTCCTCTCAACGCTCATTCAGGTCCCATACAGCCAAGCAATCCAGGTGACACACAGTCATTCCCAAGATGCTGTGTGGCCCTCTGGGTCCTTGAGGCCCGGCAGGAGCACCTCCTCCATCGGGGTCAGCCGCGTTTCCTTGGCGTCGCCCTTGTCGTCGTCCTCGTCCCCCCCGCGGTGGCTCTCAGCCTTGTCCTCCCTGCTGCCGCTGCCGCTTCCCGCTGCTGCTCCTCCTCAGCGGCCTTGGGGAGGCCTCGGGGCGCCGCTGCACCAAGCCCGAGCTGCGCTGGGTCAGCGAGGTCATGGCTGGGGCCAAGGAGCCGCCGAGAGAGGGACACTGGACTGACCTTGTCTTCTTCCTCCTCCCTCCTCCTCATCCTCTTCTTCCTCCCCCTTCCCCCCCCCTCCTCCTCCTCTCCCCCTCCTCCTCCTCCCCTCCTCCTCCCCCTCCCCCTCCCTCCCTCCTCCCTCCCCTCCTCCTCCCCCCTTCTTCCCTCCCCTCCTCCTCCCCCTCCTTCCTCTCCTCCTCCTCCCCTCCTCCCCCCTCCCCCCTCCCTCCTCATCCCCTCTCCTCCCCCTCCTCCTCCTCCTCCCCCCCCTCCTCCTCTTTCTCCTCTCCCTCCTCTTCCTCCTGGCCCCCCCCCCTCCCACTCCTCTCGTGGCTCCTGACCCAGGCTTCCGTGTTAAATCCCTGCTCTGGAGCGACATCTGTCGGTAAAGGCCGGGGCAGTCATGAGGAGAGGTCCGGGTGCAGCGGGTGGGCCTGGCGTCCTCAGGGCGGGACAAGGGCGCCTCCTGCCTGCAGCGCTGCCCAAACACGACCCAAGGTCCCCAGCAGTGGCTGCAGCGGCTCCAGGCTTCTTTTAATCAGTCTAAAAATACTTTCTGTAAACTAACAGAGTTTGCAGGCGCTAAATACCTGGCCTTACAGGACCCCAAGTCATATAGGACCGTGAAAGAATCCAGGCCTGGCGGAAAACCGGCCTAGGGGTGAAGGGGAGGGCCATCTTTTAGGTACAGAGCTGCAACCCCCCATTTCCTTCCCTATTTCTTTTCTTTTTTTTTTACATAATTTTTTTTGTATTTAAGAATTTATTTGGATAAAAAATATAGAAATACATTTTAAAAATACCTTTGTGAAAGTAACTAATACAATAGAAGAAATGTGTGGTGCATTTACTGGTGATTAACACAGTAGTAATACTTTTTTTCTTTTTTCTCCAGGTCCTTATTTCCTCTATGCTACTTCGCTTTGCGCCACAGTCCACTGACTAGTGCAACTCAGCCCACTGGCCCGTTGGCTGTCCTCACAGGCATTGCACCCCACTTTCCAAGTTTCTGAACTTCTGCATGGGCAAAGGTGACCCCCTTTGGGACACTTGCTGGGGTCACTGCCAGTGATACCCTAGCAACCGCCAGCGCCTCCTGGCGGGACAGTCCCTGCTCCCATTCCTAGCTAGTGCAGTCTTCCTGGCCAGGCAGTGGGGGCTGGCAAACTCTAACCCCATTCACTGCCCACAGTTGGACGAGGCCGGTTCCTGGATGGAAATGGGCTGGCCGGGTGTGCCAGAGGCTTGGAGAGCATCCTCCTACAGGGCTCCCCCTACCACTGAGCAGCACCCCCAGCCCTGTTTATTTTGAGAGAGGGTCTCCATTAGTTGCACAGGCTGGCCAGAACTTGGGATCCTCCTGCCTCAGCCTCCTCAGTGGCTGGGATCAGAAGCGTGGCCAGGAGCAACAGGCTCAAGAGCAGAGGTGTCCTGTCAAGCCAGCGCCCTGCTAGGTCCGACGCCTGGGGGAGGGGGCTGCAAGCCGCCCTGTCTTCATCCCTTGTTGGTGGCGCCAAACCTTTTGCAGCCCAGCCTCCTTGTGAAGCCTGAGCAGGCGCCCGCAGAAAGCCCTCCACAGCGTCCAGAGGGAGCAGGGAGACCTGTCGCCCGCCGCGTGCTCCATGCCTGAGCGCCCCTAAAGGTTCCCAAGGAAACCTCGCGCGCCCCCAACCGTCAACAAGGACACCTCGCAGGCAGGAGGAGGTGGAAGAAGGCCAGAGCCCAGCTCAGGAAGGAACCTCTGGGCTGGGTCCGCGACGCCAAGGCAAGTTGTGGGTTTATCTTTACTACTACTTATTTATTATGATTTGAAATGGAAAATCAGAGAATTTAAGAGAACGTCCTGTTTTTGATTTTAAAAATATATTTTTTATGTTTTTGTAATTAGTCAGGCATGACAGACAGTAGAATGTACTTTGATATACATACCTGGAGTATGAGTTCTCATTCTTCTGGTTGTCCACGATGTAGAATCCCACCGGTAGTATAGGCATGTAGGTACATAGGGTAGTAATGCCGATCATTCTACTGCCCTTCCACCTCCATACCCCCATGAGCTACAAGTCAGGACAAGATGCTGAGAATTCTTTAAAAAGCCATCAATCATCGGGTGGCACAGGCCTGTGATCCCTGCACCTAGGGAGGCTGAGGCAGGAGGATCACAAGTTTTAGAGTAGCCTGGGCAACGTCAAGACCCTGTCTCAAAATAAAATAAAAAAATAGGTCTGTAACTCAGCGGTCACCTGCCCCTGGGTTCAATCCTCAGTACCAATCAATTAATTAATTAAAATAAATTACATAAAAATAAATGAAGGGGAAAATCTTCTGGAGCTGAGTTGGTGGCAGTGCTGCCAGGACAAAGAGGATGTTGAGCCCCACAAGTGGCTGCAGGACTCTCTGTGGACCCAGCAGGGCATCAGGGGCACCTCTGTCACTAGAGGCAGGAAGCCCAGGCCTCTGGGCAGGCCCAGCTTCAGAAGCCTCAACACTTGGGGCCTGTGTCCAAGCCTCACCAGAGCCTGGCAATGCAAAAGGGTTATTGTGAGGCCAGAGCCTCCCTGCCTCCCCTCTGCTGTTGAGGTCCCCATCACCATCATCACGAGGCCTTCACCAGAACTGTGCCACTGTCCACTGACACTGCTGTTAGGACCCTGGCCTGTCAGCACCCTGGAGGGAGCATCTGTCTCTTCTCTTCAGAGTCCCAGGAGTATCAAGTGGATAAGTTTTCAGCAGGACTGTTGCCACCAGTCGTCAATTCCTCTAGCCTCCGCCAGCCCAGCACCCAAGGTAAGAGGGCACTTAACTTGGTGCAGGAGACCAAGGTGAGCTTTCAGATCTGCAGCCCCCATGCTGCAACCACCAAGCCATGCTGTGCTGAGTCACAGGTCCACATGAGCCAACGGGAACTCTCTGGGGAGCTGGGGTATGGAATAGGTTTTCCACCTTCCTGCAGATGGACACAGAGGTCCTGGAGCACACCAGGTTGCTCTTTCTCTCTCCTGTCTGCCTGCAAACAGCGCCACAGTGACACACAGGCACCCAATGGCCCTTTCAGAAAAACTGTGCAAAAAGAACCCCTCATAGATGCGTGAAAGAAAGGCCCTAAATGGGCTCAAAGAGAGACCCAAAAGCAAGGAACAAGGAGGAGGGCCCCTGTGACCTGCTCAGAAGGGTTTATTAGGGTCAAACGTTGGGACCATAGTAAAACATTCACCTTTCCATCTTATCAGAAGCAGTGATGGAATCAAGAGTAGCTCTAAGGGACAGATAGTCAGGAAACAAGACTGACTTTTGTAGCTGTAGGGACCCTCTTTACTGTTCCTTATCTTGGGCCAGCAGCCTTGGGCGAAGCCCTGGGAACTGTGTCCAGTGACTCCAGCAGAGGGCCCTGGTCCTGCCAGCTTGGCTAAATTCTGTCCTGGGGCCCAGGCCAGAGGCCTGAATCTGGGGTCCCTACTGACTGGATTCTGTGGCCTGCCTATATCAGGAACCACAGAAAAACAACACAAAAAGGAAAAAGAAGTTGAACAACAGCTTGGTCTTCCTGGGAATACAGCAAATCTGCCCCCAGTCTTACAGAAGGGGTCATTTAAGGTAGAGGCTGTTGTCCAGGGGAAGCAGAGCCTAGGATGGGGCTGCAGTCCTCTGGGTTCTGCTGCTTCCTCCTGGCCTCAGGGCCAGGGCTTTGGGGGCAGTTGTGGCTCCCAGTCTCAGCATGACAGCATTGCCTGTGGGAAGCCCTGGCAGAGACAATAAGGAATAGGTCAGTAGGACAATGGTTAGGACTGGGAAAAAGCAATATGAGGCTTCTTGAAAATTCCATTTTAAGGGAGCCTATTTCAAGAGGAGCCTGGACAAAATTTGGTCAAGGACAGACACATAGGCTGGGCACAGTGGCCCAGGTACTCAGGAGGCTGAGGCAGGAGGGTCAAGTTTGAAGCCACCCTGGGCAACTTAGAGAGATCCTGTGTCAAAATGAAAAACAAAGAGGGCTGGGGGGTAGCTCAGTAGTGGAGCCCTCCTGGTCCAGGCCCCAGTGCCCTCCCCACCCTGACGAAGGGGATGAGCTAAGGGCAGAGGGACTCAGGGCAGGGTCCAAAGCAGGGTGGGCGCAGGCTGCGAGGAGCTCCTGAGCCAGGCTCTGAGGCTGTTCCCGGGTTGTGAACACACCATTCGTTTGGTCCTGTGAGGAGGTTGGGGTGTGGGAACACTGCCCTCTGAACCATCACCCCAAACTGAGGGAGGAAGAAGAGTGAAGTGGAAGAGGAGAAAGCACCTGGGCCCCCCTGTACCCGGCATCCCCAGCTGGTGCTGCTGTCCTGCAGCCAAACCACTGTCCCAGTCCATCCCCATGGGGCCCAGAAGCCCAGAGCTTCTTTAAGACCACAGCCCCCTGAGGAAGTCTGTGGTGTGTGGAGGGGGGGCAGGTTGGTAATAAGGACGTGGCCCAGCTCCGTAGCACTGGGGACACTGGGGCTAGCCTGGGGGGGGGGCAGGCTCTGCCTGGTCACAAGTGCCCCTGGCTGAGGAGCCCTGGTGACTATGAGAGATCGCAGGCCTGTGCTGGGACTTTCTTCCCACCCTTCAATGAGCACCACACAGGAGCCTATGGGACCCCTGTCAGGGCCAGAAGACCCAGTACTGCACGGCTGGGGGGATTCCCAGCAGGGCCAGGCACCAAGCAGGCTGCACGTGCCTGGGAAGGGCTGGAGAAGGGGAGGAGAGAAAGGGGAGAGCCAGGCTTCCCTGGGCTGAGCACAGAGGAAACAGGGTTTACAGACTAGGCCTCGGGTCCCTATTGAGAAAGCAGGGACAAAGAGGCCCTGGCTCCAGCAGGAGCTAGACGGGAAACTGAGGCTCTCATACTCAAACTCCACAGTCACATTGTGACCCCAAACCCCTGATGCCCAGGACAGCACCCCCAACCAAATTATTCAAGTCATGGGACAAGAGTCAGAGACAGAACTTGACCAAGGCCCTTCAGGTCTCTGACTTGCACCAGTGGGGGCAGAGGTTGTCAGGTCCAAGGAAAGGTTGGACTGGAGGACACAGTCATGAGGGCAGTGACACCCTCTCCCAGCAGCTGTGCCTGCCCCTCCCCCAGCCCCTTATGACATCAATAACATCCTGGATATGAAGGAGAGAGGGTGGGCAGCCCCAGCACACTACCTGGGGACGCTTCTCAGACCAGCAGGGGAGAGGACACAGTGAGGCTCAGGGCACGGTGCCCCATTTCCATGAGCAGAGAAGAACCCATGAGACCTACAGATCAGGACCGATGTCACATCAGAACAGGACACACCTGAGCACAGTGAGTGCTACACTCACTTGAGTAATAAGACACTGACTGTCTGGTGACACAGGACACCTTGCCCGGGGATGCTCAGTCCTGCAGGGGAGTGCCCTTTGTGCAGGAGTGCTCAATCTCCTCTGGGACATTGGGGACAGAGCCCGTTGCCCAGCAGTGCTCAGTCTCCTTGGGGCACATGGGGGGTGCGCCTCCATCACCAGAGCTCAGTTTCCTCGTGGTCTTGGGGGTGAGCGGGTTGTACCTAAAAGTGCTCATTTTCCCGTGAGGTGTCCCTACAGCACCAGTCCTCAGTCACTCTGACGGGAGAGACTCCGCGGGTGAGCACCATCACTGCCCCCAGGGCTCGGTGCTGTCTGGGTCCTATGGGTGAGCTCCCCTCGCCCCGCAAGCTCAGAGGGACCAGAGTGTTGAGGTGAGCACGCTGGCCCGGCAGCGCAGTCTACTCTAGTTCCTGTGAGTGAGCGACACCACATCACCTGAGCGAGTGTGTCCTGGTGCCCATGGGTGAGCTCCTCTTGTTCCCCAATCACCAGCGTCCTCTGGGTCCCATGGGTGAGGGCCCATTCCTGAGCAATGCTCAGGACTGAATGTTGAGGGTAGGAACCCCTGGCCCACGAGGGCTCAGTTTCCCGAGTTCCTTGGCCCCTAACTCAACAGTGGTGACTCTGCCCTGGTTCCTATAGGGGAGCTTTATTAGCAGTGAGGATCCCAGTGTGCTCTGGGTCCTGTGAGAGAGCAGCCCTTGCCCAGCAGTGATCAGTGTCCTCAGGGTCCTCCAGGTGCTTGGCTCACACCCACCACTGTTCATTTTAGTCAAGGACCTGTTTTTGAGGACCCTTGCACATTGTTCATTCTGCACTGCAGGCTACGGGTAAGCACCACTAGCCAAGCAGGGCTCAGTCTCAGGGTCATGTGGAAGGGCGGATTCTGTCGCCCTTCACTATACAGTCTCCTCTGGGTACTGCCAGTAAGCGCCCTTCGCACACCAGTGCCAATGTCCACTGGGTCATGAAAGTGAGCAGCCATTGCTCAAGCCCACCCCTGTTCAATTGCCTCTGGGTCCTGTGGGGGAGACCAACCTCCCCAGCAGAGCTGAGACAGACTGGAGTGTTGAGGGTGAGCAGAACTGGTCCCCGGTAGCTCCGTCTCCCCTAGTTCCTGTGAGTGAGTGACTAACTCACTGGTGCAGGGTGTGCCCTGGTCCCTGTGGATGAGTGCCACTGGCCCTCCACTCCCCAGTGTACTCAAGGCCCAGCGGGTGAGTGTCCTAGACCCAGCAGTGATCACTGCTCAGGAAACTCCAGGTGCAAAGACCCCCCCAGCCCCTCCCTTCACCCCGTTTTCAGTTTCTTCAAGATCGTGCTTTGGGGGCGCAAATCCTACTATATGACATTCTGTATGGTGGTGATGCAGGTGACCATTACTGCCCAGGACCTCCCAATCCCCTCAGGATCCTATTGGGGGCTGCTGTGATCTGAGGGCGACTGCTTTGCAGGTGGTACTGGGTCCTGCAGCTGAGCGGGCCTCGCCCATGGGTCCCAGTGTGCTCAGGCCCTCTGGGAGAACACCTGGCTCAAAATTAATCAGCCTACTCTGAGGCCTGGAGAAGAGGGCCCAAGGGCCTCTGGCCCCCAGTGTCCTCTCAGTCTGAAGGCTTGGTGCGCTTTGCTCCTGGTACCCAGGTGCAGTTTCCCTGGGTTAGGGGGTCAGCGCCCACTGACTCCCGGTGCCCAGCAAGGCTCCTCCATGTGTGTCAGTGAGCGCCCCTCGCCCGACAGTCCCCAGTGTGCTCAGGCCCTATGGGAGGGCGCCCCCTGGCAAGCTAGGGACCAGTCTTCTCTGACGACTGTGGGTGAGCGCCCCTCGCCCTTGGGGCCCCAGTGTACTCTCAGTGCTGAGGCTGGGGGCTCCTCAATCAAGCCCACCTGGAGCGAGTCTCCACTGTGTCCCTTTGGGACAGCGCCATTCGCCCAGCAGTGCACACAGGGTCTCCTCTGGTGCCTGTGGGTGGTGCCCCTCTCCTGATCCAAAGATCAGTCTCCCCTGGGCACCCTTGGTGAGCGCCCCTCACCAGCCAGCGCCAAGTGGGTCTTCGTTGGGTCTTGTGGGGGAAACGCCCATCGCCCTCCAGGGCCAGTGTCCTCTGAGCCCTTTCCCACCTGGGGCCTGGAATGAACTGTGTGGAGTGGGAACCTTTCTTTCAGAGACAAGGAAACCCTCTTTGGCCTCAGTGTTTTTCGGTCCTCGTCCGCACCACCTGAAAAATTGGAGAAATATGGAGACCTCCACTTGCAAACACCTTGCTTGGTCTTTGGTGCGACCCTTCAGACAGGCTTGTCAACACAGCCTGCAACCACAAGACAAGTGTTCTGGGATGTCAAGTCAAACAGCGCCTAGCACCCGGATGCATCCCTCCTGAACCACCATTTCAAGGCCTTTTGCTCATGGGGCTGTGCCCTTGAGCACCATTGAAACATGCCCAGGATGTCTGAAGTCCCCGGTACCAGCACAGGGTAAGCTACATTTGCAACACTTGTTTGGATCTCCTCTGGGACCTTTGGATTGGGTACAATTCACACATTGACAGGACACTGGCAAATGTCACAAGGACAGCTCCTTCACAACCATGGGGGACCCTTGCTGATGAGACCTATGAGTACCACCACTGTCCCAAGCCTCACCCAGGTAAGTGAGACATGCTGCTGGAGGGATCCTCCGCTAAAGGTTCCAAGGACTCTGAGCCCTGTGGGGGAGCGCCCCTCTCCCACCAGTGGTCAGTCTCCTGGGTTCCCGTGGGTGGGCACCCTTAGTTCCGCATGTCTCTGTCTTGAATGGCTCTTGTAATTGAATGTCCCTCAGCCAGGAGTGCTCAGTGTGCTCAAAGTCCTGTGTGTGCAAGCCCCAGACCCCTCTCAACCATGTACCCTAGCCTCAACATTTTGCTTGTGAGGGCCCCTGGCCATGAGTGTGGATTGTGCCCTGTGTCCTGCCTGTGAGAATCCCTGAATTGCCATTTCCCAGTGTCCTAGGGTTCTGTGGGTGGCGCCTGTGGGCCTCGGCCCAGTCTCAACTGGGGCTTGCAATTAGCACCCCTCGCCCGCTACTTTCTAGTGTGCTCAGGCCTTGTTTGGGGGATGCCCCCCTGGCAAGCTAGGGACCAGTCTCTTCTGGGGTCTGTGGGTGAGCGCCCCTCACCCTCAGGGCTCCTGTGTACTCTGGGTCCTGAGGGTGAAAGCCCTCGTTCAAGCCTACCTGGCTTTGGTCTCAGCTCTGAGTTCCTGTGGGTGAGCGCCCCTCGCCCTCCAGGACCCAGCGTCCTCTGAGCACTAGCCCACCTGGGGCCTGGAATGACCCGTGTTGGGTGGGATCCTACCCTACCAGGCCAAAAAAAAAAAAAAAACCTCTGTGGCCTCAGGGTGTGAGAGTCCTCCTCTGCACCACCTGGGAATCCAACAATGGAGACCTCCTCTTTGCAAACACCTTGCTTGGCCTTTGGTGCGGCCCTTCTGACAGGCTTCTCAACATAGCCTGCAACCACAAGACAAGTGTTCTGGGATGTCAAGTTCAACAGCGCCTAGCACCCGACGCATCCCTCCTGAACCACCATTTCCGGGCCTTTTGCTCATGGGACTGTGCCCTGGTGCACCATTGAAACGTGCCCAGGATGTCTGAAGTTTCTGGGACCAGCACAGGTAAGCTATATTTGCAACACTTGTTCGGATCTCCAATGGGACCTCTGGATGTGGAACAATTCCCACATTGACAGCACACTGGCAAATGACACAAGGACAGCTCCTTACAACCACGGGGGACTTGCTGAGACCTATGGAGTACCACCACTGTCACAGCCTCACCCAGGTAAGTGAGAGACATGGTTCTCAAGGGATCCTCTGCTAAAGGTTCCAAGGACTCTGAGCCCTGTGGGGGAGCGCCCCTCTCCCACCAGTGGTCAGTCTCCAGGATTCCTGTGGGTGGGCACCCTTAGTTTCTCAGGGCTCAGTCTTGAGTGGGTCCTGTAAATCAGCACCCCTCACCCAGCAGTGCTCATTGTACTCAGGGTCCTGTGGGTGTACTCCCCCGACCCCTCCCAACAATGTACCCTTGCATCAAGACTTTGCTTGTGAGGGCCCCTGGCCATGATGTGGATTGTGCCCTGCATCCTGCTTGTGAGACCCCTCGAATTGCCATTTCCCAGTGTAATGGGGTACTGTGTGTGGCGCCCTTGGTCCTTGGCCCAATGTCACCTGGGGATTCTGGGTGAGCGCCTCTCGCCCACCAGTCCCCAGTGTGCTCAGGTTGTTTGTGGGCGCCCCCCTTGCAAGCTAGTGACCAGTCTCATCTTGGGCCTGTGGGTGAGCGCCCCTCGCCCAGCAGTGCCCAGAAGGTCTCTTCTCGGGCCTGTGGGTGGTGCCCCACTTTCTGGCCAAGGCTCAGTCTCCCCTGGGCACCACTGGTGAGCGCCCCTCACCAGCCAGTGCCCAGCAGGTCTCCTCTGGGTCCTGTGGGTGAGTGCCCCTCGCCCTCCAGGGCCCAGTGTGATCTGAGCCCTATCCCACCTGGGGCCTGGAATAACCTGTGTTGGGTGGGTGCATTTCCCTCAGAGGCAAGGAAACCTTCTTTGGCCTCAGGGTGTGAGGGTCCTCCTCTGCACCACCTGGGAATCCAGGAGCAATCTGGAGACGTCCTCTTTGCAAACACCTTGCTTGGCCTTTTGCTGTGGCCCTTCTGACAGGCTTCTCAACAGAGCCTGCAACCACAAGACAAGTGTTCTGGGATGTCAAGTCCATCAGCGCCTAGCACCCGGATGCATCCCTCCTGAACCAACAATTCTGGGTCTTTTGCTCATGGGGCTGTGCCCTTGTGCACCATTCAAACATGCCCAGGAGGGCTGAAGTGCCCGGGACCAGCACAGGTAAGCTACATTTGCAACTCTTGTTCCGATCTCCAATGGGACCTCTGGATGTGGAACAATTCCCCATGGACAGGACACTGGCAAATGTCACAAGGACAGCTCCTTACAACCATGGGGCCCTTGCTGAGACCTATGGAGTACCACCACTGTCACAGCCTCACCCAGGTAAGTGAGACATGCTGCTGGAGGGATCCTCCGCTAAAGGTTCCAAGGACTCTGAGCCCTGTGGGGGAGCGCCCCTCTCCCACCAGTGGTCAGTCTCCTGGGTTCCCGTGGGTGGGCACCCTTAGTTTCGCATGGGCTCTCAGTCTTGAATGGCTCCTGTAATTGAATGTCCCTCAGCCAGGAGTGCTCAGTGTGCTCAAAGTCCTGTGTGTGCAAGCCCCAGACCCCTCTCAACCATGTACCCTAGCCTCAACATTTTGCTTGTGAGGGCCCCTGGCCATGAGTGTGGATTGTGCCCTGTGTCCTGCCTGTGAGAATCCCTGAATTGCCATTTCCCAGTGTCCTCAGGGTTCTGTGGGTGGCGCCCTGTGGGCCTCGGCCCAGTCTCAACTGGGGCTTGCAATTAGCACCCCTCGCCCACCACTTTCCAGTGTGCTCAGGCCTTGTGGGGGGATGCCCCCCTGCAAGCTAGGGACCAGTCTCTTCTGGGGGTCTGTGGGTGAGCGCCCCTCACCCTCAGGGCTCCTGTGTACTCTGGGTCCTGAGGGGTGAAAGCCCTGGCCGTTCAAGCCTACCTGGCTTTGGTCTCAGCTCTGAGTTCCTGTGGGTGAGCGCCCCTCGCCCTCCAGGACCCAGCGTCCTCTGAGCACTACCCCACCTGGGGCCTGGAATGACCCGTGTTGGGTGGGATCCTATTTCCCTACCAGGCAAGGAAAACCCTCTGTGGCCTCAGGGTGTGAGGGTCCTCCTCGGTACCACCTGGGCAACGTGGAGACCTCCTCTTTGCAAACACCTTGCTTGGCCTTTGGTGCGTGCCCTTCTGACAGGCTTCTCAACATAGCCTGCAACCACAAGACAAGTGTTCTGGGATGTCAAGTTCAACAGCGCCTAGCACCCGGATGCATCCCTCCTGAACCACCATTTCCGGGCCTTTTGCTCATGGGACTGTGCCCTGGTGCACCATTGAAACGTGCCCAGGATGTCTGAAGTTTCTGGGACCAGCACAGGTAAGCTATATTTGCAACACTTGTTCGGATCTCCAATGGGACCTCTGGATGTGGAACAATTCCCACATTGACAGCACACTGGCAAATGACAACAAGGACAGCTCCTTACAACCATGGGGGACTTGCTGAGACCTATGGAGTACCACCACTGTCACAGCCTCACCCAGGTAAGTGAGAGACATGGTTCTCAAGGGATCCTCTGCTAAAGGTTCCAAGGACTCTGAGCCCTGTGGGGGAGCGCCCCTCTCCCACCAGTGGTCAGTCTCCAGGATTCCTGTGGGTGGGCACCCTTAGTTTCTCAGGGCTCAGTCTTGAGTGGGTCCTGTAAATCAGCACCCCTCACCCAGCAGTGCTCATTGTACTCAGGGTCCTGTGGGTGTACTCCCCCGACCCCTCCCAACAATGTACCCTTGCATCAAGACTTTGCTTGTGAGGGCCCCTGGCCATGATGTGGATTGTGCCCTGCATCCTGCTTGTGAGACCCCTCGAATTGCCATTTCCCAGTGTAATGGGGTACTGTGTGTGGCGCCCTTGGTCCTTGGCCCAATGTCACCTGGGGATTCTGGGTGAGCGCCTCTCGCCCACCAGTCCCCAGTGTGCTCAGGTTGTTTGTGGGCGCCCCCCTTGCAAGCTAGTGACCAGTCTCTCATCTTGGGCCTGTGGGTGAGCGCCCCTCACCCAGCAGTGCCCAGAAGGTCTCTTCTCGGGCCTGTGGGTGGTGCCCCACTTTCTGGCCAAGGCTCAGTCTCCCCTGGGCACCACTGGTGAGCGCCCCTCACCAGCCAGTGCCCAGCAGGTCTCCTCTGGGTCCTGTGGGTGAGTGCCCCTCGCCCTCCAGGGCCCAGTGTTATCTGAGCCCTATCCCACCTGGGGCCTGGAATAACCTGTGTTGGGTGGGTGCATTTCCCTCAGAGGCAAGGAAACCTTCTTTGGCCTCAGGGTGTGAGGGTCCTCCTCTGCACCACCTGGGAATCCAGGAGCAATCTGGAGACGTCCTCTTTGCAAACACCTTGCCTTGCCTTTGCTGTGGCCCTTCTGACAGGCTTCTCAACATAGCCTGCAACCACAAGACAAGTGTTCTGGGATGTCAAGTCCTACAGCGCCTAGCACCCGGATGCATCCCTCCTGAACCAACAATTCTGGGTCTTTTGCTCATGGGGCTGTGCCCTTGTGCACCATTCAAACATGCCCAGGAGGGCTGAAGTGCCCGGGACCAGCACAGGTAAGCTACATTTGCAACTCTTGTTCCGATCTCCAATGGGACCTCTGGATGTGGAACAATTCCCCATGGACAGGACACTGGCAAATGTCACAAGGACGGCTCCTTACAACCATGGGGCCCTTGCTGAGACCTATGCAGTACCACCACTGTCACAGCCTCACCCAGGTAAGTGAGACATGCTGCTGGAGGGATCCTCCGCTAAAGGTTCCAAGGACTCTGAGCCCTGTGGGGGAGCGCCCCTCTCCCACCAGTGGTCAGTCTCCTGGGTTCCCGTGGGTGGGCACCCTTAGTTCCGCATATCTCTTGTCTTGAATGGCTCTTGTAATTGAATGTCCCTCAGCCAGGAGTGCTCAGTGTGCTCAAAGTCCTGTGTGTGCAAGCCCCAGACCCCTCTCAACCATGTACCCTAGCCTCAACATTTTGCTTGTGAGGGCCCCTGGCCATGAGTGTGGATTGTGCCCTGTGTCCTGCCTGTGAGAATCCCTGAATTGCCATTTCCCAGTGTCCTCAGGGTTCTGTGGGTGGCGCCTGTGGGCCTCGGCCCAGTCTCAACTGGGGCTTGCAATTAGCACCCCTCGCCCGCTACTTTCCAGTGTGCTCAGGCCTTGTGGGGGGATGCCCCCCTGGCAAGCTAGGGACCAGTCTCTTCTGGGGTCTGTGGGTGAGCGCCCCTCACCCTCAGGGCTCCTGTGTACTCTGGGTCCTGAGGGTGGTGCCCCCCTCCTGTTCAAGCCTAGTCCTGGCTTTGGTCTCAGCTCTGAGTTCCTGTGTCCTGTGAGCGAGCGCCCTCGCCCTCCAGGGCCCAGCGTCCTCTGAGCACTATCCCACCTGGGGCCTGGAATGACCCGTGTTGGGTGGGATCCTACCCTACCAGGCAAAGAAAAACCCCTCTGTGGCCTCAGGGTGTGAGGGTCCTCCTCGGTACCCACCTGGGCAACAATCTGGAGACCTCCTCTTTGCAAACACCTTGCTTGGCCTTTGGTGCGGCCCTTCTGACAGGCTTCTCAACATAGCCTGCAACCACAAGACAAGTGTTCTGGGATGTCAAGTTCAACAGCGCCTAGCACCCGGATGCATCCCTCCTGAACCACCATTTCCGGGCCTTTTGCTCATGGGGCTGTGCCCTGGTGCACCATTGAAACGTGCCCAGGATGTCTGAAGTTTCTGGGACCAGCACAGGTAAGCTATATTTGCAACACTTGTTCGGATCTCCAATGGGACCTCTGGATGTGGAACAATTCCCACATGGACAGCACACTGGCAAATGACACAAGGACAGCTCCTTACAACCATGGGGGACCCTTGCTGAGACCTATGGAGTACCACCACTGTCACAGCCTCACCCAGGTAAGTGAGAGACATGGTTCTCAAGGGATCCTCTGCTAAAGGTTCCAAGGACTCTGAGCCCTGTGGGGGAGCGCCCCTCTCCCACCAGTGGTCAGTCTCCAGGATTCCTGTGGGTGGGCACCCTTAGTTTCTCAGGGCTCAGTCTTGAGTGGGTCCTGTAAATCAGCACCCCTCACCCAGCAGTGCTCATTGTACTCAGGGTCCTGTGGGTGTACTCCCCCGACCCCTCCCAACAATGTACCCTTGCATCAAGACTTTGCTTGTGAGGGCCCCTGGCCATGATGTGGATTGTGCCCTGCATCCTGCTTGTGAGACCCCTCGAATTGCCATTTCCCAGTGTAATGGGGTACTGTGTGTGGCGCCCTTGGTCCTTGGCCCAATGTCACCTGGGGATTCTGGGTGAGCGCCTCTCGCCCACCAGTCCCCAGTGTGCTCAGGTTGTTTGTGGGCGCCCCCCTTGCAAGCTAGTGACCAGTCTCATCTTGGGCCTGTGGGTGAGCGCCCCTCGCCCAGCAGTGCCCAGAAGGTCTCTTCTCGGGCCTGTGGGTGGTGCCCCACTTTCTGGCCAAGGCTCAGTCTCCCCTGGGCACCACTGGTGAGCGCCCCTCACCAGCCAGTGCCCAGCAGGTCTCCTCTGGGTCCTGTGGGTGAGTGCCCCTCGCCCTCCAGGGCCCAGTGTATCTGAGCCCTATCCCACCTGGGGCCTGGAATAACCTGTGTTGGGTGGGTGCATTTCCCTCAGAGGCAAGGAAACCTTCTTTGGCCTCAGGGTGTGAGGGTCCTCCTCTGCACCACCTGGGAATCCAGGAGCAATCTGGAGACGTCCTCTTTGCAAACACCTTGCTTGGCCTTTGCTGTGGCCCTTCTGACAGGCTTCTCAACATAGCCTGCAACCACAAGACAAGTGTTCTGGGATGTCAAGTCCAACAGCGCCTAGCACCCGGATGCATCCCTCCTGAACCAACAATTCTGGGTCTTTTGCTCATGGGGCTGTGCCCTTGTGCACCATTCAAACATGCCCAGGAGGGCTGAAGTGCCTGGGACCAGCACAGGTAAGCTACATTTGCAACTCTTGTTCCGATCTCCAATGGGACCTCTGGATGTGGAACAATTCCCCCATGGACAGGACACTGGCAAAGTCACAAGACAGCTCCTTACAACCATGGGGCCCTTGCTGAGACCTATGCAGTACCACCACTGTCACAGCCTCACCCAGGTAAGTGAGACATGCTGCTGGAGGGATCCTCCGCTAAAGGTTCCAAGGACTCTGAGCCCTGTGGGGGAGCGCCCCTCTCCCACCAGTGGTCAGTCTCCTGGGTTCCCGTGGGTGGGCACCCTTAGTTCCGCATGTCTCTGTCTTGAATGGCTCTTGTAATTGAATGTCCCTCAGCCAGGAGTGCTCAGTGTGCTCAAAGTCCTGTGTGTGCAAGCCCCAGACCCCTCTCAACCATGTACCCTAGCCTCAACATTTTGCTTGTGAGGGCCCCTGGCCATGAGTGTGGATTGTGCCCTGTGTCCTGCCTGTGAGAATCCCTGAATTGCCATTTCCCAGTGTCCTCAGGGTTCTGTGGGTGGCGCCTGTGGGCCTCGGCCCAGTCTCAACTGGGGCTTGCAATTAGCACCCCTCGCCCGCTACTTTCCAGTGTGCTCAGGCCTTGTGGGGGGATGCCCCCCCTGCAAGCTAGGGACCAGTCTCTTCTGGGGTCTGTGGGTGAGCGCCCCTCACCCTCAGGGCTCCTGTGTACTCTGGGTCCTGAGGGTGCCCAAAGGGTCTTTCTCAGCCCCGTTCAAGCCTACCTGGCTTTGGTCTCAGCTCTGAGTTCCTGTGGGTGAGCGCCCCTCGCCCTCCAGGACCCAGCGTCCTCTGAGCACTACCCCACCTGGGGCCTGGAATGACCCGTGTTGGGTGGGATCCTACCCTACCAGGCAAAAAAAACCCTCTGTGGCCTCAGGGTGTGAGGGTCCTCCTCGGTACCACCTGGGCAACTTGGAGGAGACCCTCTTTGCAAACACCTTGCTTGGCCTTTGGTGCGGCCCTTCTGACAGGCTTCTCAACATAGCCTGCAACCACAAGACAAGTGTTCTGGGATGTCAAGTTCAACAGCGCCTAGCACCCGGACGCATCCCTCCTGAACCACCATTTCCGGGCCTTTTGCTCATGGGACTGTGCCCTGGTGCACCATTGAAACGTGCCCAGGATGTCTGAAGTTTCTGGGACCAGCACAGGTAAGCTATATTTGCAACACTTGTTCGGATCTCCAATGGGACCTCTGGATGTGGAACAATTCCCACATGACAGCACACTGGCAAATGACACAAGGACAGCTCCTTACAACCATGGGGGACTTGCTGAGACCTATGGAGTACCACCACTGTCACAGCCTCACCCAGGTAAGTGAGAGACGGATCTCCATGGTTCTCAAGGGATCCTCTGCTAAAGGTTCCAAGGACTCTGAGCCCTGTGGGGGAGCGCCCCTCTCCCACCAGTGGTCAGTCTCCAGGGGGGATTCCTGTGGGTGGGGCACCCTTAGTTTCTCAGGGCTCAGTCTTGAGTGGGTCCTGTAAATCAGCACCCCTCACCCAGCAGTGCTCATTGTACTCAGGGTCCTGTGGGTGTACTCCCCCGACCCCTCCCAACAATGTACCCTTGCATCAAGACTTTGCTTGTGAGGGCCCCTGGCCATGATGTGGATTGTGCCCTGCATCCTGCTTGTGAGACCCCTCGAATTGCCATTTCCCAGTGTAATGGGGTACTGTGTGTGGCGCCCTTGGTCCTTGGCCCAATGTCACCTGGGGATTCTGGGTGAGCGCCTCTCGCCCACCAGTCCCCAGTGTGCTCAGGTTGTTTGTGGGCGCCCCCCCTTGCAAGCTAGTGACCAGTCTCATCTTGGGCCTGTGGGTGAGCGCCCCTCGCCCAGCAGTGCCCAGAAGGTCTCTTCTCGGGCCTGTGGGTGGTGCCCCACTTTCTGGCCAAGGCTCAGTCTCCCCTGGGCACCACTGGTGAGCGCCCCTCACCAGCCAGTGCCCAGCAGGTCTCCTCTGGGTCCTGTGGGTGAGTGCCCCTCGCCCTCCAGGGCCCAGTGTTATCTGAGCCCTATCCCACCTGGGGCCTGGAATAACCTGTGTTGGGTGGGTGCATTTCCCTCAGAGGCAAGGAAACCTTCTTTGGCCTCAGGGTGTGAGGGTCCTCCTCTGCACCACCTGGGAATCCAGGAGCAATCTGGAGACGTCCTCTTTGCAAACACCTTGCCTGGCCTTTGCTGTGGCCCTTCTGACAGGCTTCTCAACATAGCCTGCAACCACAAGACAAGTGTTCTGGGATGTCAAGTCCTACAGCGCCTAGCACCCGGATGCATCCCTCCTGAACCAACAATTCTGGGTCTTTTGCTCATGGGGCTGTGCCCTTGTGCACCATTCAAACATGCCCAGGAGGGCTGAAGTGCCCGGGACCAGCACAGGTAAGCTACATTTGCAACTCTTGTTCCGATCTCCAATGGGACCTCTGGATGTGGAACAATTCCCCCATGGACAGGACACTGGCAAAAGTCACAAGACGGCTCCTTACAACCATGGGGCCCTTGCTGAGACCTATGCAGTACCACCACTGTCACAGCCTCACCCAGGTAAGTGAGACATGCTGCTGGAGGGATCCTCCGCTAAAGGTTCCAAGGACTCTGAGCCCTGTGGGGGAGCGCCCCTCTCCCACCAGTGGTCAGTCTCCTGGGTTCCCGTGGGTGGGCACCCTTAGTTCCGCATGTCTCTGTCTTGGATGGCTCTTGTAATTGAATGTCCCTCAGCCAGGAGTGCTCAGTGTGCTCAAAGTCCTGTGTGTGCAAGCCCCAGACCCCTCTCAACCATGTACCCTAGCCTCAACATTTTGCTTGTGAGGGCCCCTGGCCATGAGTGTGGATTGTGCCCTGTGTCCTGCCTGTGAGAATCCCTGAATTGCCATTTCCCAGTGTCCTCAGGGTTCTGTGGGTGGCGCCTGTGGGCCTCGGCCCAGTCTCAACTGGGGCTTGCAATTAGCGCCCCTCGCCCGCTACTTTCTAGTGTGCTCAGGCCTTGTGGGGGGATGCCCCCCTCGCAAGCTAGGGACCAGTCTCTTCTGGGGTCTGTGGGTGAGCGCCCCTCACCCTCAGGGCTCCTGTGTACTCTGGGTCCTGAGGGTAAAAGCCCTCCGTTCAAGCCTACCTGGCTTTGGTCTCAGCTCTGAGTTCCTGTGGGTGAGCGCCCCTCGCCCTCCAGGACCCAGCGTCCTCTGAGCACTACCCCACCTGGGGCCTGGAATGACCCGTGTTGGGTGGGATCCTACCCTACCAGGCAAAGAAAAACCCTCTGTGGCCTCAGGGTGTGAGGGTCCTCCTCGGTACCACCTGGGCAACTTGGAGCAATCTGGAGACCTCCTCTTTGCAAACACCTTGCTTGGCCTTTGGTGCGGCCCTTCTGACAGGCTTCTCAACATAGCCTGCAACCACAAGACAAGTGTTCTGGGATGTCAAGTTCAACAGCGCCTAGCACCCGGACGCATCCCTCCTGAACCACCATTTCCGGGCCTTTTGCTCATGGGACTGTGCCCTGGTGCACCATTGAAACGTGCCCAGGATGTCTGAAGTTTCTGGGACCAGCACAGGTAAGCTATATTTGCAACACTTGTTCGGATCTCCAATGGGACCTCTGGATGTGGAACAATTCCCACATGGACAGCACACTGGCAAATGACACAAGGACAGCTCCTTACAACCATGGGGGACTTGCTGAGACCTATGGAGTACCACCACTGTCACAGCCTCACCCAGGTAAGTGAGAGACATGGTTCTCAAGGGATCCTCCGCTAATGGGACCTCTGGAGGTTTCCAAGGACTCTGAGACACCCTGTGGGGGAGCGCCCCTCTCCCACCCAGTGGTCAGTCCTCCTAGGATTGAGCCTGTGGGGGAGCGCCCCTGGGCACCCAGGATTAGTTTGGCTCAGGGCTCAGTCTTGAGTGGGTCCTGTAAATCAGCACCCCTCACCCAGCAGTGCTCCTTGTACTCAGGGTCCTGTGGGTGTACTCCCCCCGACCCCTCCCAACAATGTACCCTTGCATCAAGACTTTGCTTGTGAGGGCCCCTGGCCATGATGTGGATTGTGCCCTGCATCCTGCTTGTGAGACCCCTCGAATTGCCATTTCCCAGTGTAATGGGGTACTGTGTGTGGCGCCCTTGGTCCTTGGCCCAATGTCACCTGGGGATTCTGGGTGAGCGCCTCTCGCCCACCAGTCCCCAGTGTGCTCAGGTTGTTTGTGGGCGCCCCCCTTGCAAGCTAGTGACCAGTCTCATCTTGGGCCTGTGGGTGAGCGCCCCTCGCCCAGCAGTGCCAAGAAGGTCTCTTCTCGGGCCTGTGGGTGGTGCCCCACTTTCTGGCCAAGGCTCAGTCTCCCCTGGGCACCACTGGTGAGCGCCCCTCACCAGCCAGTGCCCAGCAGGTCTCCTCTGGGTCCTGTGGGTGAGTGCCCCTCGCCCTCCAGGGCCCAGTGTTATCTGAGCCCTATCCCACCTGGGGCCTGGAATAACCTGTGTTGGGTGGGGTGCATTTCCCTCAGAGGCAAGGAAACCTTCTTTGGCCTCAGGGTGTGAGGGTCCTCCTCTGCACCACCTGGGAATCCAGGAGCAATCTGGAGACGTCCTCTTTGCAAACACCTTGCCTGGCCTTTGCTGTGGCCCTTCTGACAGGCTTCTCAACATAGCCTGCAACCACAAGACAAGTGTTCTGGGATGTCAAGTCCTACAGCGCCTAGCACCCGGATGCATCCCTCCTGAACCAACAATTCTGGGTCTTTTGCTCATGGGGCTGTGCCCTTGTGCACCATTCAAACATGCCCAGGAGGGCTGAAGTGCCCGGGACCAGCACAGGTAAGCTACATTTGCAACTCTTGTTCCGATCTCCAATGGGACCTCTGGATGTGGAACAATTCCCCCATGGACAGGACACTGGCAAAAGTCACAAGACGGCTCCTTACAACCATGGGGCCCTTGCTGAGACCTATGCAGTACCACCACTGTCACAGCCTCACCCAGGTAAGTGAGACATGCTGCTGGAGGGATCCTCCGCTAAAGGTTCCAAGGACTCTGAGCCCTGTGGGGGAGCGCCCCTCTCCCACCAGTGGTCAGTCTCCTGGGTTCCCGTGGGTGGGCACCCTTAGTTCCGCATGTCTCTGTCTTGGATGGCTCTTGTAATTGAATGTCCCTCAGCCAGGAGTGCTCAGTGTGCTCAAAGTCCTGTGTGTGCAAGCCCCAGACCCCTCTCAACCATGTACCCTAGCCTCAACATTTTGCTTGTGAGGGCCCCTGGCCATGAGTGTGGATTGTGCCCTGCGTCCTGCCTGTGAGAATCCCTGAATTGCCATTTCCCAGTGTCCTCAGGGTTCTGTGGGTGGCGCCTGTGGGCCTCGGCCCAGTCTCAAGTGGGGCTTGCAATTAGCACCCCTCGCCCGCTACTTTCTAGTGTGCTCAGGCCTTGTGGGGGGATGCCCCCCTGCAAGCTAGGGACCAGTCTCTTCTGGGGTCTGTGGGTGAGCGCCCCTCACCCTCAGGGCTCCTGTGTACTCTGGGTCCTGAGGGTGAAAGCCCCCGTTCAAGCCTACCTGGCTTTGGTCTCAGCTCTGAGTTCCTGTGGGTGAGCGCCCCTCGCCCTCCAGGACCCAGCGTCCTCTGAGCACTACCCCACCTGGGGCCTGGAATGACCCGTGTTGGGTGGGATCCTACCCTACCAGGCAAAGAAAAACCCTCTGTGGCCTCAGGGTGTGAGAGTCCTCCTCGGTACCACTGGGCAACGTGCAATCTGGAGACCTCCTCTTTGCAAACACCTTGCTTGGCCTTTGGTGCGGCCCTTCTGACAGGCTTCTCAACATAGCCTGCAACCACAAGACAAGTGTTCTGGGATGTCAAGTTCAACAGCGCCTAGCACCCGGGCGCATCCCTCCTGAACCACCATTTCCGGGCCTTTTGCTCATGGGACTGTGCCCTGGTGCACCATTGAAACGTGCCCAGGATGTCTGAAGTTTCTGGGACCAGCACAGGTAAGCTATATTTGCAACACTTGTTCGGATCTCCAATGGGACCTCTGGATGTGGAACAATTCCCACATTGACAGCACACTGGCAAATGACACAAGGACAGCTCCTTACAACCATGGGGGACTTGCTGAGACCTATGGAGTACCACCACTGTCACAGCCTCACCCAGGTAAGTGAGAGACATGGTTCTCTCCAAGGGATCCTCCGCTATGTGGAGGTTCCAAGGACTCTGAGCCCTGTGGGGGGGGAGCGCCCCTCTCCCCTCACCAGTGGTCAGTCCTCCAGGATTCCTGTGGGTGGGGGAGCACCCTTAGTTTCTCAGGGGGTGGCTCAGTCTTGAGTGGGTCCTGTAAATCAGCACCCCTCACCCAGCAGTGCTCATTGTACTCAGGGTCCTGTGGGTGTACTCCCCCGACCCCTCCCAACAATGTACCCTTGCATCAAGACTTTGCTTGTGAGGGCCCCTGGCCATGATGTGGATTGTGCCCTGCATCCTGCTTGTGAGACCCCTCGAATTGCCATTTCCCAGTGTAATGGGGTACTGTGTGTGGCGCCCTTGGTCCTTGGCCCAATGTCACCTGGGGATTCTGGGTGAGCGCCTCTCGCCCACCAGTCCCCAGTGTGCTCAGGTTGTTTGTGGGCGCCCCCCTTGCAAGCTAGTGACCAGTCTCATCTTGGGCCTGTGGGTGAGCGCCCCTCGCCCAGCAGTGCCAAGAAGGTCTCTTCTCGGGCCTGTGGGTGGTGCCCCACTTTCTGGCCAAGGCTCAGTCTCCCCTGGGCACCACTGGTGAGCGCCCCTCACCAGCCAGTGCCCAGCAGGTCTCCTCTGGGTCCTGTGGGTGAGTGCCCCTCGCCCTCCAGGGCCCAGTGTTATCTGAGCCCTATCCCACCTGGGGCCTGGAATAACCTGTGTTGGGTGGGTGCATTTCCCTCAGAGGCAAGGAAACCTTCTTTGGCCTCAGGGTGTGAGGGTCCTCCTCTGCACCACCTGGGAATCCAGGAGCAATCTGGAGACGTCCTCTTTGCAAACACCTTGCCTGGCCTTTGCTGTGGCCCTTCTGACAGGCTTCTCAACATAGCCTGCAACCACAAGACAAGTGTTCTGGGATGTCAAGTCCTACAGCGCCTAGCACCCGGATGCATCCCTCCTGAACCAACAATTCTGGGTCTTTTGCTCATGGGGCTGTGCCCTTGTGCACCATTCAAACATGCCCAGGAGGGCTGAAGTGCCCGGGACCAGCACAGGTAAGCTACATTTGCAACTCTTGTTCCGATCTCCAATGGGACCTCTGGATGTGGAACAATTCCCCCATGGACAGGACACTGGCAAAGTCACAAGACGGCTCCTTACAACCATGGGGCCCTTGCTGAGACCTATGCAGTACCACCACTGTCACAGCCTCACCCAGGTAAGTGAGACATGCTGCTGGAGGGATCCTCCGCTAAAGGTTCCAAGGACTCTGAGCCCTGTGGGGGAGCGCCCCTCTCCCACCAGTGGTCAGTCTCCTGGGTTCCCGTGGGTGGGCACCCTTAGTTCCGCATGTCTCTGTCTTGGATGGCTCTTGTAATTGAATGTCCCTCAGCCAGGAGTGCTCAGTGTGCTCAAAGTCCTGTGTGTGCAAGCCCCAGACCCCTCTCAACCATGTACCCTAGCCTCAACATTTTGCTTGTGAGGGCCCCTGGCCATGAGTGTGGATTGTGCCCTGTGTCCTGCCTGTGAGAATCCCTGAATTGCCATTTCCCAGTGTCCTCAGGGTTCTGTGGGGGGGCGCCTGTGGGCCTCGGCCCAGTCTCAACTGGGGCTTGCAATTAGCACCCCTCGCCCGCTACTTTCCAGTGTGCTCAGGCCTTGTGGGGGGATGCCCCCCTGGCAAGCTAGGGACCAGTCTCTTCTGGGGTCTGTGGGTGAGCGCCCCTCACCCTCAGGGCTCCTGTGTACTCTGGGTCCTGAGGGTAAAAGCCCTCGTTCAAGCCTACCTGGCTTTGGTCTCAGCTCTGAGTTCCTGTGGGTGAGCGCCCCTCGCCCTCCAGGACCCAGCGTCCTCTGAGCACTACCCCACCTGGGGCCTGGAATGACCCGTGTTGGGTGGGATCCTACCCTACCAGGCAAAGAAAAAACCCTCTGTGGCCTCAGGGTGTGAGAGTCCTCCTCGGTACCACTGGGCAACTTGTGGGAGACCTCCTCTTTGCAAACACCTTGCTTGGCCTTTGGTGCGGCCCTTCTGACAGGCTTCTCAACATAGCCTGCAACCACAAGACAAGTGTTCTGGGATGTCAAGTGCAACAGCGCCTAGCACCCGGGCGCATCCCTCCTGAACCACCATTTCCGGGCCTTTTGCTCATGGGACTGTGCCCTGGTGCACCATTGAAACGTGCCCAGGATGTCTGAAGTTTCTGGGACCAGCACAGGTAAGCTATATTTGCAACACTTGTTCGGATCTCCAATGGGACCTCTGGATGTGGAACAATTCCCACATTGACAGCACACTGGCAAATGACACAAGGACAGCTCCTTACAACCACGGGGGACTTGCTGAGACCTATGGAGTACCACCACTGTCACAGCCTCACCCAGGTAAGTGAGAGACATGGTTCTCAAGGGATCCTCCGCTAAGGTTCCAAGGACTCTGAGCCCTGTGGGGGAGCGCCCCTCTCCCCCAGTGGTCAGTCTCCAGGATTCCTGTGGGTGGGCACCCTTAGTTTCTCAGGGCTCAGTCTTGAGTGGGTCCTGTAAATCAGCACCCCTCACCCAGCAGTGCTCATTGTACTCAGGGTCCTGTGGGTGTACTCCCCCGACCCCTCCCAACAATGTACCCTTGCATCAAGACTTTGCTTGTGAGGGCCCCTGGCCATGATGTGGATTGTGCCCTGCATCCTGCTTGTGAGACCCCTCGAATTGCCATTTCCCAGTGTAATGGGGTACTGTGTGTGGCGCCCTTGGTCCTTGGCCCAATGTCACCTGGGGATTCTGGGTGAGCGCCTCTCGCCCACCAGTCCCCAGTGTGCTCAGGTTGTTTTGTGGGCGCCCCCCTTGCAAGCTAGTGACCAGTCTCATCTTGGGCCTGTGGGTGAGCGCCCCTCGCCCAGCAGTGCCCAGAAGGTCTCTTCTCGGGCCTGTGGGTGGTGCCCCACTTTCTGGCCAAGGCTCAGTCTCCCCTGGGCACCACTGGTGAGCGCCCCTCACCAGCCAGTGCCCAGCAGGTCTCCTCTGGGTCCTGTGGGTGAGTGCCCCTCGCCCTCCAGGGCCCAGTGTTATCTGAGCCCTATCCCACCTGGGGCCTGGAATAACCTGTGTTGGGTGGGTGCATTTCCTCAGAGGCAAGGAAACCTTCTTTGGCCTCAGGGTGTGAGGGTCCTCCTCTGCACCACCTGGGAATCCAGGAGCAATCTGGAGACGTCCTCTTTGCAAACACCTTGCCTGGCCTTTGCTGTGGCCCTTCTGACAGGCTTCTCAACATAGCCTGCAACCACAAGACAAGTGTTCTGGGATGTCAAGTCCTACAGCGCCTAGCACCCGGATGCATCCCTCCTGAACCAACAATTCTGGGTCTTTTGCTCATGGGGCTGTGCCCTTGTGCACCATTCAAACATGCCCAGGAGGGCTGAAGTGCCCGGGACCAGCACAGGTAAGCTACATTTGCAACTCTTGTTCCGATCTCCAATGGGACCTCTGGATGTGGAACAATTCCCCCATGGACAGGACACTGGCAAAAGTCAGCAAGACGGCTCCTTACAACCATGGGGCCCTTGCTGAGACCTATGCAGTACCACCACTGTCACAGCCTCACCCAGGTAAGTGAGACATGCTGCTGGAGGGATCCTCCGCTAAAGGTTCCAAGGACTCTGAGCCCTGTGGGGGAGCGCCCCTCTCCCACCAGTGGTCAGTCTCCTGGGTTCCCGTGGGTGGGCACCCTTAGTTCCGCATGTCTCTGTCTTGGATGGCTCTTGTAATTGAATGTCCCTCAGCCAGGAGTGCTCAGTGTGCTCAAAGTCCTGTGTGTGCAAGCCCCAGACCCCTCTCAACCATGTACCCTAGCCTCAACATTTTGCTTGTGAGGGCCCCTGGCCATGAGTGTGGATTGTGCCCTGTGTCCTGCCTGTGAGAATCCCTGAATTGCCATTTCCCAGTGTCCTCAGGGTTCTGTGGGTGGCGCCTGTGGGCCTCGGCCCAGTCTCAACTGGGGCTTGCAATTAGCACCCCCCCGCCCGCTACTTTCTAGTGTGCTCAGGCCTTGTGGGGGGATGCCCCCCTGGCAAGCTAGGGACCAGTCTCTTCTGGGGTCTGTGGGTGAGCGCCCCTCACCCTCAGGGCTCCTGTGTACTCTGGGTCCTGAGGGTAAAAGCCCTCGTTCAAGCCTACCTGGCTTTGGTCTCAGCTCTGAGTTCCTGTGGGTGAGCGCCCCTCGCCCTCCAGGACCCAGCGTCCTCTGAGCACTACCCCACCTGGGGCCTGGAATGACCCGTGTTGGGTGGGATCCTACCCTACCAGGCAAAGAAAAAACCCTCTGTGGCCTCAGGGTGTGAGAGTCCTCCTCGGTACCATCTGGGCAAGCAATCTGGAGACCTCCTCTTTGCAAACACCTTGCTTGGCCTTTGATGCGGCCCTTCTGACAGGCTTCTCAACATAGCCTGCAACCACAAGACAAGTGTTCTGGGATGTCAAGTTCAACAGCGCCTAGCACCCGGGCGCATCCCTCCTGAACCACCATTTCCGGGCCTTTTGCTCATGGGACTGTGCCCTGGTGCACCATTGAAACGTGCCCAGGATGTCGAAGTTTCTGGGACCAGCACAGGTAAGCTATATTTGCAACACTTGTTCGGATCTCCAATGGGACCTCTGGATGTGGAACAATTCCCACATTGACAGCACACTGGCAAATGACACAAGGACAGCTCCTTACAACCATGGGGGACTTGCTGAGACCTATGGAGTACCACCACTGTCACAGCCTCACCCAGGTAAGTAAGACATGTGAGAGACATGGTTCTGGGACAAGGGATCCTCAGCACACTGCAAATGACACAAGGACAGCTCCTTACAACCATGGGGGACTTGATGGTTCCAAGGACTCTGAGCCCTGTGGGGGGGAGCGCCCTGAGCCCTCTCCCCTCTCCCAGTGGGTCAGTCTCCAGGATTCCTGTGGGTGGGCACCCTTAGTTTCTCAGGGCTCAGTCTTGAGTGGGTCCTGTAAATCAGCACCCCTCACCCAGCAGTGCTCATTGTACTCAGGGTCCTGTGGGTGTACTCCCCCGACCCCTCCCAACAATGTACCCTTGCATCAAGACTTTGCTTGTGAGGGCCCTGGCCATGATGTGGATTGTGCCCTGCATCCTGCTTGTGAGACCCCTCGAATTGCCATTTCCCAGTGTAATGGGGTACTGTGTGTGGCGCCCTTGGTCCTTGGCCCAATGTCACCTGGGGATTCTGGGTGAGCGCCTCTCGCCCACCAGTCCCCAGTGTGCTCAGGTTGGTTTGTTTGTGGGCGCCCCCCTTGCAAGCTAGTGACCAGTCTCATCTTGGGCCTGTGGGTGAGCGCCCCTCGCCCAGCAGTGCCAAGAAGGTCTCTTCTCGGGCCTGTGGGTGGTGCCCCACTTTCTGGCCAAGGCTCAGTCTCCCCTGGGCACCACTGGTGAGCGCCCCTCACCAGCCAGTGCCCAGCAGGTCTCCTCTGGGTCCTGTGGGTGAGTGCCCCTCGCCCTCCAGGGCCCAGTGTTATCTGAGCCCTATCCCACCTGGGGCCTGGAATAACCTGTGTTGGGTGGGTGCATTTCCCTCAGAGGCAAGGAAACCTTCTTTGGCCTCAGGGTGTGAGGGTCCTCCTCTGCACCACCTGGGAATCCAGGAGCAATCTGGAGACGTCCTCTTTGCAAACACCTTGCCTGGCCTTTGCTGTGGCCCTTCTGACAGGCTTCTCAACATAGCCTGCAACCACAAGACAAGTGTTCTGGGATGTCAAGTCCTACAGCGCCTAGCACCCGGATGCATCCCTCCTGAACCAACAATTCTGGGTCTTTTGCTCATGGGGCTGTGCCCTTGTGCACCATTCAAACATGCCCAGGAGGGCTGAAGTGCCCGGGACCAGCACAGGTAAGCTACATTTGCAACTCTTGTTCCGATCTCCAATGGGACCTCTGGATGTGGAACAATTCCCCCATGGACAGGACACTGGCAAAAGTCAGCAAGACGGCTCCTTTACAACCATGGGGCCCTTGCTGAGACCTATGCAGTACCACCACTGTCACAGCCTCACCCAGGTAAGTGAGACATGCTGCTGGAGGGATCCTCCGCTAAAGGTTCCAAGGACTCTGAGCCCTGTGGGGGAGCGCCCCTCGCCCACCAGTGGTCAGTCTCCTGGGTTCCCGTGGGTGGGCACCCTTAGTTCCGCATGTCTCTGTCTTGGATGGCTCTTGTAATTGAATGTCCCTCAGCCAGGAGTGCTCAGTGTGCTCAAAGTCCTGTGTGTGCAAGCCCCAGACCCCTCTCAACCATGTACCCTAGCCTCAACATTTTGCTTGTGAGGGCCCCTGGCCATGAGTGTGGATTGTGCCCTGTGTCCTGCCTGTGAGAATCCCTGAATTGCCATTTCCCAGTGTCCTCAGGGTTCTGTGGGGGGGCGCCTGTGGGCCGGCCCAGTCTCAACTGGGGCTTGCAATTAGCACCCCTCGCCCGCTACTTTCTAGTGTGCTCAGGCCTTGTGGGGGGATGCCCCCCTGGCAAGCTAGGGACCAGTCTCTTCTGGGGTCTGTGGGTGAGCGCCCCTCACCCTCAGGGCTCCTGTGTACTCTGGGTCCTGAGGGTAAAGCCCTCGTTCAAGCCTACCTGGCTTTGGTCTCAGCTCTGAGTTCCTGTGGGTGAGCGCCCCTCGCCCTCCAGGACCCAGCGTCCTCTGAGCACTACCCCACCTGGGGCCTGGAATGACCCGTGTTGGGTGGGATCCTACCCTACCAGGCAAAAAAAAAACCCTCTGTGGCCTCAGGGTGTGAGAGTCCTCCTCGGTACCACTGGGCAACGTGGAGACCTCCTCTTTGCAAACACCTTGCTTGGCCTTTGATGCGGCCCTTCTGACAGGCTTCTCAACATAGCCTGCAACCACAAGACAAGTGTTCTGGGATGTCAAGTTCAACAGCGCCTAGCACCCGGACGCATCCCTCCTGAACCACCATTTCCGGGCCTTTTGCTCATGGGACTGTGCCCTGGTGCACCATTGAAACGTGCCCAGGATGTCTGAAGTTATATTTGCTGGGACCCGCACAGGTAAGCTTGCTGATATTTGCAACACTTGTTCGGATCTCCAATGGGACCTCTGGATGTGGAACAATTCCCACATTGACAGCACACTGGCAAATGACACAAGGACAGCTCCTTACAACCACGGGGGACTTGCTGAGACCTATGGAGTACCACCACTGTCACAGCCTCACCCAGGTAAGTGAGAGACATGGTTCTCAAGGGATCCTCTGCTAAAGGTTCCAAGGACTCTGAGCCCTGTGGGGGAGCGCCCCTCTCCCACCAGTGGTCAGTCTCCAGGATTCCTGTGGGTGGGCACCCTTAGTTTCTCAGGGCTCAGTCTTGAGTGGGTCCTGTAAATCAGCACCCCTCACCCAGCAGTGCTCATTGTACTCAGGGTCCTGTGGGTGTACTCCCCCGACCCCTCCCAACAATGTACCCTTGCATCAAGACTTTGCTTGTGAGGGCCCCTGGCCATGATGTGGATTGTGCCCTGCATCCTGCTTGTGAGACCCCTCGAATTGCCATTTCCCAGTGTAATGGGGTACTGTGTGTGGCGCCCTTGGTCCTTGGCCCAATGTCACCTGGGGATTCTGGGTGAGCGCCTCTCGCCCACCAGTCCCCAGTGTGCTCAGGTTGTTTGTGGGCGCCCCCCTTGCAAGCTAGTGACCAGTCTCATCTTGGGCCTGTGGGTGAGCGCCCCTCGCCCAGCAGTGCCAGAAGGTCTCTTCTCGGGCCTGTGGGTGGTGCCCCACTTTCTGGCCAAGGCTCAGTCTCCCCTGGGCACCACTGGTGAGCGCCCCTCACCAGCCAGTGCCCAGCAGGTCTCCTCTGGGTCCTGTGGGTGAGTGCCCCTCGCCCTCCAGGGCCCAGTGTTATCTGAGCCCTATCCCACCTGGGGCCTGGAATAACCTGTGTTGGGTGGGTGCATTTCCCTCAGAGGCAAGGAAACCTTCTTTGGCCTCAGGGTGTGAGGGTCCTCCTCTGCACCACCTGGGAATCCAGGAGCAATCTGGAGACGTCCTCTTTGCAAACACCTTGCCTGGCCTTTGCTGTGGCCCTTCTGACAGGCTTCTCAACATAGCCTGCAACCACAAGACAAGTGTTCTGGGATGTCAAGTCCTACAGCGCCTAGCACCCGGATGCATCCCTCCTGAACCAACAATTCTGGGTCTTTTGCTCATGGGGCTGTGCCCTTGTGCACCATTCAAACATGCCCAGGAGGGCTGAAGTGCCCGGGACCAGCACAGGTAAGCTACATTTGCAACTCTTGTTCCGATCTCCAATGGGACCTCTGGATGTGGAACAATTCCCCCATGGACAGGACACTGGCAAAAGTCAGCAAGACGGCTCCTTACAACCATGGGGCCCTTGCTGAGACCTATGCAGTACCACCACTGTCACAGCCTCACCCAGGTAAGTGAGACATGCTGCTGGAGGGATCCTCCGCTAAAGGTTCCAAGGACTCTGAGCCCTGTGGGGGAGCGCCCCTCGCCCACCAGTGGTCAGTCTCCTGGGTTCCCGTGGGTGGGCACCCTTAGTTCCGCATGTCTCTGTCTTGGATGGCTCTTGTAATTGAATGTCCCTCAGCCAGGAGTGCTCAGTGTGCTCAAAGTCCTGTGTGTGCAAGCCCCAGACCCCTCTCAACCATGTACCCTAGCCTCAACATTTTGCTTGTGAGGGCCCCTGGCCATGAGTGTGGATTGTGCCCTGTGTCCTGCCTGTGAGAATCCCTGAATTGCCATTTCCCAGTGTCCTCAGGGTTCTGTGGGTGGCGCCTGTGGGCCTCGGCCCAGTCTCAACTGGGGCTTGCAATTAGCACCCCTCGCCCGCTACTTTCTAGTGTGCTCAGGCCTTGTGGGGGGATGCCCCCCTGGCAAGCTAGGGACCAGTCTCTTCTGGGGTCTGTGGGTGAGCGCCCCTCACCCTCAGGGCTCCTGTGTACTCTGGGTCCTGAGGGTGAAAGCCCTCGTTCAAGCCTACCTGGCTTTGGTCTCAGCTCTGAGTTCCTGTGGGTGAGCGCCCCTCGCCCTCCAGGACCCAGCGTCCTCTGAGCACTACCCCACCTGGGGCCTGGAATGACCCGTGTTGGGTGGGATCCTACCCTACCAGGCAAAAAAAAAACCCTCTGTGGCCTCAGGGTGTGAGAGTCCTCCTCGGTACCATCTGGGCAACTTGGAGCAACGTGGAGACCTCCTCTTTGCAAACACCTTGCTTGGCCTTTGGTGCGGCCCTTCTGACAGGCTTCTCAACATGGCCTGCAACCACAAGACAAGTGTTCTGGGATGTCAAGTTCAACAGCGCCTAGCACCCGGACGCATCCCTCCTGAACCACCATTTCCGGGCCTTTTGCTCATGGGACTGTGCCCTGGTGCACCATTGAAACGTGCCCAGGATGTCGGAAGTTTCTGGGACCAGCACAGGTAAGCTATATTTGCAACACTTGTTCGGATCTCCAATGGGACCTCTGGATGTGGAACAATTCCCACATTGACAGCACACTGGCAAATGACACAAGGACAGCTCCTTACAACCACGGGGGACTTGCTGAGACCTATGGAGTACCACCACTGTCACAGCCTCACCCAGGTAAGTGAGAGACATGGTTCTCAAGGGATCCTCTGCAACACTAGGTTCCAAGGACTCTGAGCCCTGTGGGGGAGCGCCCCTCTCCCACCAGTGGTCAGTCTCCAGGATTGCTGTGGGTGGGCACCCTTAGTTTCTCAGGGCTCAGTCTTGAGTGGGTCCTGTAAATCAGCACCCCTCACCCAGCAGTGCTCATTGTACAAAGGGGGTCCTGTGGGTGTACTCCCCCCGACCCCTCCCGACAATGTACCCTTGCATCAAGACTTTGCTTGTGAGGGCCCCTGGCCATGATGTGGATTGTGCCCTGCATCCTGCTTGTGAGACCCCTCGAATTGCCATTTCCCAGTGTAATGGGGTACTGTGTGTGGCGCCCTTGGTCCTTGGCCCAATGTCACCTGGGGATTCTGGGTGAGCGCCTCTCGCCCACCAGTCCCCAGTGTGCTCAGGTTGTTTGTGGGCGCCCCCCTTGCAAGCTAGTGACCAGTCTCATCTTGGGCCTGTGGGTGAGCGCCCCTCGCCCAGCAGTGCCCAGAAGGTCTCTTCTCGGGCCTGTGGGTGGTGCCCCACTTTCTGGCCAAGGCTCAGTCTCCCCTGGGCACCACTGGTGAGCGCCCCTCACCAGCCAGTGCCCAGCAGGTCTCCTCTGGGTCCTGTGGGTGAGTGCCCCTCGCCCTCCAGGGCCCAGTGTTATCTGAGCCCTATCCCACCTGGGGCCTGGAATAACCTGTGTTGGGTGGGTGCATTTCCCTCAGAGGCAAGGAAACCTTCTTTGGCCTCAGGGTGTGAGGGTCCTCCTCTGCACCACCTGGGAATCCAGGAGCAATCTGGAGACGTCCTCTTTGCAAACACCTTGCCTGGCCTTTGCTGTGGCCCTTCTGACAGGCTTCTCAACATAGCCTGCAACCACAAGACAAGTGTTCTGGGATGTCAAGTCCTACAGCGCCTAGCACCCGGATGCATCCCTCCTGAACCAACAATTCTGGGTCTTTTGCTCATGGGGCTGTGCCCTTGTGCACCATTCAAACATGCCCAGGAGGGCTGAAGTGCCCGGGACCAGCACAGGTAAGCTACATTTGCAACTCTTGTTCCGATCTCCAATGGGACCTCTGGATGTGGAACAATTCCCCCATGGACAGGACACTGGCAAAGTCACAAGACGGCTCCTTACAACCATGGGGCCCTTGCTGAGACCTATGCAGTACCACCACTGTCACAGCCTCACCCAGGTAAGTGAGACATGCTGCTGGAGGGATCCTCCGCTAAAGGTTCCAAGGACTCTGAGCCCTGTGGGGGAGCGCCCCTCGCCCACCAGTGGTCAGTCTCCTGGGTTTCCCGTGGGTGGGCACCCTTAGTTCCGCATGTCTCTGTCTTGGATGGCTCTTGTAATTGAATGTCCCTCAGCCAGGAGTGCTCAGTGTGCTCAAAGTCCTGTGTGTGCAAGCCCCAGACCCCTCTCAACCATGTACCCTAGCCTCAACATTTTGCTTGTGAGGGCCCCTGGCCATGAGTGTGGATTGTGCCCTGTGTCCTGCCTGTGAGAATCCCTGAATTGCCATTTCCCAGTGTCCTCAGGGTTCTGTGGGGTGGCGCCTGTGGGCCTCGGCCCAGTCTCAACTGGGGCTTGCAATTAGCACCCCTCGCCCGCTACTTTCTAGTGTGCTCAGGCCTTGTGGGGGGATGCCCCCCTGGCAAGCTAGGGACCAGTCTCTTCTGGGGTCTGTGGGTGAGCGCCCCTCACCCTCAGGGCTCCTGTGTACTCTGGGTCCTGAGGGTGAAAGCCCTCGTTCAAGCCTACCTGGCTTTGGTCTCAGCTCTGAGTTCCTGTGGGTGAGCGCCCCTCGCCCTCCAGGACCCAGCGTCCTCTGAGCACTACCCCACCTGGGGCCTGGAATGACCCGTGTTGGGTGGGATCCTACCCTACCAGGCAAAAAAAAAACCTCTGTGGCCTCAGGGTGTGAGAGACCTCCTCGGTACCATCTGGGCAACGTGGAGACCTCCTCTTTGCAAACGCCTTGCTTGGCCTTTGGTGCGGCCCTTCTGACAGGCTTCTCAACATGGCCTGCAACCACAAGACAAGTGTTCTGGGATGTCAAGTTCAACAGCGCCTAGCACCCGGACGCATCCCTCCTGAACCACCATTTCCGGGCCTTTTGCTCATGGGACTGTGCCCTGGTGCACCATTGAAACGTGCCCAGGATGTCGGAAGTTTCTGGGACCCGCACAGGTAAGCTATATTTGCAACACTTGTTCGGATCTCCAATGGGACCTCTGGATGTGGAACAATTCCCACATTGACAGCACACTGGCAAATGACACAAGGACAGCTCCTTACAACCACGGGGGACTTGCTGAGACCTATGGAGTACCACCACTGTCACAGCCTCACCCAGGTAAGTGAGAGACATGGTTCTCAAGGGATCCTCTGGTATAGGTTCCAAGGACTCTGAGCCCTGTGGGGGAGCGCCCCTCTCCCACCAGTGGTCAGTCTCCAGGATTGCTGTGGGTGGGCACCCTTAGTTTCTCAGGGCTCAGTCTTGAGTGGGTCCTGTAAATCAGCACCCCTCACCCAGCAGTGCTCATTGTACTCAGGGTCCTGTGGGTGTACTCCCCCGACCCCTCCCAACAATGTACCCTTGCATCAAGACTTTGCTTGTGAGGGCCCCTGGCCATGATGTGGATTGTGCCCTGCATCCTGCTTGTGAGACCCCTCGAATTGCCATTTCCCAGTGTAATGGGGTACTGTGTGTGGCGCCCTTGGTCCTTGGCCCAATGTCACCTGGGGATTCTGGGTGAGCGCCTCTCGCCCACCAGTCCCCAGTGTGCTCAGGTTGTTTGTGGGCGCCCCCCTTGCAAGCTAGTGACCAGTCTCATCTTGGGCCTGTGGGTGAGCGCCCCTCGCCCAGCAGTGCCCAGAAGGTCTCTTCTCGGGCCTGTGGGTGGTGCCCCACTTTCTGGCCAAGGCTCAGTCTCCCCTGGGCACCACTGGTGAGCGCCCCTCACCAGCCAGTGCCCAGCAGGTCTCCTCTGGGTCCTGTGGGTGAGTGCCCCTCGCCCTCCAGGGCCCAGTGTATCTGAGCCCTATCCCACCTGGGGCCTGGAATAACCTGTGTTGGGTGGGTGCATTTCCCTCAGAGGCAAGGAAACCTTCTTTGGCCTCAGGGTGTGAGGGTCCTCCTCTGCACCACCTGGGAATCCAGGAGCAATCTGGACACGTCCTCTTTGCAAACACCTTGCTTGGCCTTTGCTGTGGCCCTTCTGACAGGCTTCTCAACATAGCCTGCAACCACAAGACAAGTGTTCTGGGATGTCAAGTCCTACAGCGCCTAGCACCCGGATGCATCCCTCCTGAACCAACAATTCTGGGTCTTTTGCTCATGGGGCTGTGCCCTTGTGCACCATTCAAACATGCCCAGGAGGGCTGAAGTGCCCGGGACCAGCACAGGTAAGCTACATTTGCAACTCTTGTTCCGATCTCCAATGGGACCTCTGGATGTGGAACAATTCCCCCATGGACAGGACACTGGCAAAGTCAGCAAGACGGCTCCTTACAACCATGGGGCCCTTGCTGAGACCTATGCAGTACCACCACTGTCACAGCCTCACCCAGGTAAGTGAGACATGCTGCTGGAGGGATCCTCCGCTAAAGGTTCCAAGGACTCTGAGCCCTGTGGGGGAGCGCCCCTCGCCCACCAGTGGTCAGTCTCCTGGGTTCCCGTGGGTGGGCACCCTTAGTTCCGCATGTCTCTGTCTTGGATGGCTCTTGTAATTGAATGTCCCTCAGCCAGGAGTGCTCAGTGTGCTCAAAGTCCTGTGTGTGCAAGCCCCAGACCCCCTCTCAACCATGTACCCTAGCCTCAACATTTTGCTTGTGAGGGCCCCTGGCCATGAGTGTGGATTGTGCCCTGTGTCCTGCCTGTGAGAATCCCTGAATTGCCATTTCCCAGTGTCCTCAGGGTTCTGTGGGTGGCGCCTGTGGGCCTCGGCCCAGTCTCAACTGGGGCTTGCAATTAGCACCCCTCGCCCGCTACTTTTTCTAGTGTGCTCAGGCCTTGTGGGGGGATGCCCCCCTGGCAAGCTAGGGACCAGTCTCTTCTGGGGTCTGTGGGTGAGCGCCCCTCACCCTCAGGGCTCCTGTGTACTCTGGGTCCTGAGGGTGAAAGCCCTCGTTCAAGCCTACCTGGCTTTGGTCTCAGCTCTGAGTTCCTGTGGGTGAGCGCCCCTCGCCCTCCAGGACCCAGCGTCCTCTGAGCACTACCCCACCTGGGGCCTGGAATGACCCGTGATGGGTGGGATCCTACCCTACCAGAGCAAAAAAAAAAACCCTCTGTGGCCTCAGGGTGTGAGAGACCTCCTCGGGTACCATCTGGCAACGTGGAGACCTCCTCTTTGCAAACGCCTTGCTTGGCCTTTGGTGCGGCCCTTCTGACAGGCTTCTCAACATGGCCTGCAACCACAAGACAAGTGTTCTGGGATGTCAAGTTCAACAGCGCCTAGCACCCGGACGCATCCCTCCTGAACCAACATTTCCGGGACTTTTGCTCATGGGACTGTGCCCTGGTGCACCATTGAAACGTGCCCAGGATGTCTGAAGGTTCTGGGACCCGCACAGGTAAGCTATATTTGCAACACTTGTTCGGATCTCCAATGGGACCTCTGGATGTGGAACAATTCCCACATTGACAGCACACTGGCAAATGACACAAGGACAGCTCCTTACAACCACGGGGGACTTGCTGAGACCTATGGAGTACCACCACTGTCACAGCCTCACCCAGGTAAGTGAGAGACATGGTTCTCAAGGGATCCTCTGCTATAGGTTCCAAGGACTCTGAGCCCTGTGGGGGAGCGCCCCTCTCCCACCAGTGGTCAGTCTCCAGGATTCCTGTGGGTGGGCACCCTAAGTTTCTCAGGGCTCAGTCTTGAGTGGGTCCTGTAAATCAGCACCCCTCACCCAGCAGTGCTCATTGTACAAAGGGTCCTGTGGGTGTACTCCCCCGACCCCTACCAACAATGTACCCTTGGCATCAAGACGTTGCTTGTGAGGGCCCCTGGCCATGATGTGGATTGTGCCCTGCATCCTGCTTGTGAGACCCCTCGAATTGCCATTTCCCAGTGTAATGGGGTACTGTGTGTGGCGCCCTTGGTCCTTGGCCCAATGTCACCTGGGGATTCTGGGTCAGCGCCTCTCGCCCACCAGTCCCCAGTGTGCTCAGGTTGTTTGTGGGCGCCCCCCTTGCAAGCTAGTGACCAGTCTCATCTTGGGCCTGTGGGTGAGCGCCCCTCGCCCAGCAGTGCCCAGAAGGTCTCTTCTCGGGCCTGTGGGTGGTGCCCCACTTTCTGGCCAAGGCTCAGTCTCCCCTGGGCACCACTGGTGAGCGCCCCTCACCAGCCAGTGCCCAGCAGGTCTCCTCTGGGTCCTGTGGGTGAGTGCCCCTCGCCCTCCAGGGCCCAGTGGTATCTGAGCCCTATCCCACCTGGGGCCTGGAATAACCTGTGTTGGGTGGGTGCATTTCCCTCAGAGGCAAGGAAACCTTCTTTGGCCTCAGGGTGTGAGGCTCCTCCTCTGCACCACCTGGGAATCCAGGAGCAATCTGGACACGTCCTCTTTGCAAACACCTTGCTTGCCTTTGCTGTGGCCCTTCTGACAGGCTTCTCAACATAGCCTGCAACCACAAGACAAGTGTTCTGGGATGTCAAGTCCTACAGCGCCTAGCACCCGGATGCATCCCTCCTGAACCAACAATTCTGGGTCTTTTGCTCATGGGGCTGTGCCCTTGTGCACCATTCAAACATGCCCAGGAGGGCTGAAGTGCCCGGGACCAGCACAGGTAAGCTACATTTGCAACTCTTGTTCCGATCTCCAATGGGACCTCTGGATGTGGAACAATTCCCCCATGGACAGGACACTGGCACAAGTCAGCAAGACGGCTCCTTACAACCATGGGGCCCTTGCTGAGACCTATGCAGTACCACCACTGTCACAGCCTCACCCAGGTAAGTGAGACATGCTGCTGGAGGGATCCTCCGCTAAAGGTTCCAAGGACTCTGAGCCCTGTGGGGGAGCGCCCCTCTCCCCACCAGTGGTCAGTCTCCTGGGTTCCCGTGGGTGGGCACCCTTAGTTCCGCATGTCTCTGTCTTGGATGGCTCTTGTAATTGAATGTCCCTCAGCCAGGAGTGCTCAGTGTGCTCAAAGTCCTGTGTGTGCAAGCCCCAGACCCCTCTCAACCATGTACCCTAGCCTCAACATTTTGCTTGTGAGGGCCCCTGGCTATGAGTGTGGATTGTGCCCTGTGTCCTGCCTGTGAGAATCCCTGAATTGCCATTTCCCAGTGTCCTCAGGGTTCTTTGGGTGGCGCCTATGGGCCTCGGCCCAGTCTCAACTGGGGCTTGCAATTAGCACCCCTCGCCCGCTATTTTCTAGTGTGCTCAGGCCTTGTTGGGGGATGCCCCCCTGGCAAGCTAGGGACCAGTCTCTTCTGGGGTCTGTGGGTGAGCGCCCCTCACCCTCAGGGCTCCTGTGTACTTTGGGTCCTGAGGGCGAAAGCCCTCGTTCAAGCCTACCTGGCTTTGGTCTCAGCTCTGAGTTCCTGTGGGTGAGCGCCCCTCGCCCTCCAGGACCCAGCGTCCTCTGAGCACTACCCCACCTGGGGCCTGGAATGACCCGTGATGGGTGGGATCCTACCCTACGAGGAAAAAAAAACCCTCTGTGGCCTCAGGGTGTGAGAGACCTCCTGGGTACCATCTGGCCAACGTGGAGACCTCCTCTTTGCAAACGCCTTGCTTGGCCTTTGGTGCGGCCCTTCTGACAGGCTTCTCAACATGGCCTGCAACCACAAGACAAGTGTTCTGGGATGTCAAGTTCAACAGCGCCTAGCACCCGGACGCATCCCTCCTGAACCAACATTTCCGGGCCTTCTGCTCATGGGACTGTGCCCTGGTGCACCATTGAAACGTGCCCAGGATGTCTGAAGGTTCTGGGACCCGCACAGGTAAGCTATATTTGCAACACTTGTTCGGATCTCCAATGGGACCTCTGGATGTGGAACAATTCCCACATTGACAGCACACTGGCAAATGACACAAGGACAGCTCCTTACAACCACGGGGGACTTGCTGAGACCTATGGAGTACCACCACTGTCACAGCCTCACCCAGGTAAGTGAGAGACATGGTTCTCAAGGGATCCTCTGGTATAGGTTCCAAGGACTCTGAGCCCTGTGGGGGAGCGCCCCTCTCCCACCAGTGGTCAGTCTCCAGGATTGCTGTGGGTGGGCACCCTAAGTTTCTCAGGGCTCAGTCTTGAGTGGGTCCTGTAAATCAGCACCCCTCACCCAGCAGTGCTCATTGTACAAAGGGTCCTGTGGGTGTACTCCCCCGACCCCTACCAACAATGTACCCTGGCATCAAGACGTTGCTTGTGAGGGCCCCTGGCCACGATGTGGATTGTGCCCTGCATCCTGCTTGTGAGACCCCTCCAATTGCCATTTCCCAGTGTAATGGGGTACTGTGTGTGGCGCCCTTGGTCCTTGGCCCAATGTCACCTGGGGATTCTGGGTCAGCGCCTCTCGCCCACCAGTCCCCAGTGTGCTCAGGTTGTTTGTGGGCGCCCCCCTTGCGAGCTAGTGACCAGTCTCATCTTGGGCCTGTGGGTGAGCGCCCCTCGCCCAGCAGTGCCCAGAAGGTCTCTACTCGGGCCTGTGGGTGGTGCCCCACTTTCTGGCCAAGGCTCAGTCTCCCCTGGGCACCACTGGTGAGCGCCCCTCACCAGCCAGTGCCCAGCAGGTCTCCTCTGGGTCCTGTGGGTGAGTGCCCCTCGCCCTCCAGGGCCCAGTGGTATCTGAGCCCTATCCCACCTGGGGCCTGGAATAACCTGTGTTGGGTGGGTGCATTTCCCTCAGAGGCAAGGAAACCTTCTTTGGCCTCAGGGTGTGAGGCTCCTCCTCTGCACCACCTGGGAATCCAGGAGCAATCTGGACACGTCCTCTTTGCAAACACCTTGCTTGCCCTTTGCTGTGGCCCTTCTGACAGGCTTCTCAACATAGCCTGCAACCACAAGACAAGTGTTCTGGGATGTCAAGTCCTACAGCGCCTAGCACCCGGATGCATCCCTCCTGAACCAACAATTCTGGGTCTTTTGCTCATGGGGCTGTGCCCTTGTGCACCATTCAAACATGCCCAGGAGGGCCGAAGTGCCCGGGACCAGCACAGGTAAGCTACATTTGCACCTCTTGTTCCGATCTCCAATGGGACCTCTGGATGTGGAACAATTCCCCCATGGACAGGACACTGGCACAAGTCAGCAAGACGGCTCCTTACAACCATGGGGCCCTTGCTGAGACCTATGCAGTACCACCACTGTCACAGCCTCACCCAGGTAAGTGAGACATGCTGCTGGAGGGATCCTCCGCTAAAGGTTCCAAGGACTCTGAGCCCTGTGGGGGAGCGCCCCTCGCCCACCAGTGGTCAGTCTCCTGGGTTCCCGTGGGTGGGCACCCTTAGTTCCGCATGTCTCTGTCTTGGATGGCTCTTGTAATTGAATGTCCCTCAGCCAGGAGTGCTCAGTGTGCTCAAAGTCCTGTGTGTGCAAGCCCCAGACCCCTCTCAACCATGTACCCTAGCCTCAACATTTTGCTTGTGAGGGCCCCTGGCTATGAGTGTGGATTGTGCCCTGTGTCCTGCCTGTGAGAATCCCTGAATTGCCATTTCCCAGTGTCCTCAGGGTTCTTTGGGTGGCGCCTATGGGCCTCGGCCCAGTCTCAACTGGGGCTTGCAATTAGCACCCCTCGCCCGCTATTTTCTAGTGTGCTCAGGCCTTGTTGGGGGATGCCCCCCTGGCAAGCTAGGGACCAGTCTCTTCTGGGGTCTGTGGGTGAGCGCCCCTCACCCTCAGGGCTCCTGTGTTTCTCTGGGTCCTGAGGGCGAAAGCCCTCGTTCAAGCCTACCTGGCTTTGGTCTCAGCTCTGAGTTCCTGTGGGTGAGCGCCCCTCGCCCTCCAGGACCCAGCGTCCTCTGAGCACTACCCCACCTGGGGCCTGGAATGACCCGTGATGGGTGGGATCCTACCCTACGAGGAAAAAAAAACCCTCTGTGGCCTCAGGGTGTGAGAGACCTCCTGGGTACCATCTGGCCAACGTGGAGACCTCCTCTTTGCAAACGCCTTGCTTGGCCTTTGGTGCGGCCCTTCTGACAGGCTTCTCAACATGGCCTGCAACCACAAGACAAGTGTTCTGGGATGTCAAGTTCAACAGCGCCTAGCACCCGGACGCATCCCTCCTGAACCAACATTTCCGGGACTTTTGCTCATGGGACTGTGCCCTGGTGCACCATTGAAACGTGCCCAGGATGTCTGAAGGTTCTGGGACCCGCACAGGTAAGCTATATTTGCAACACTTGTTCGGATCTCCAATGGGACCTCTGGATGTGGAACAATTCCCACATTGACAGCACACTGGCAAATGACACAAGGACAGCTCCTTACAACCACGGGGGACTTGCTGAGACCTATGGAGTACCACCACTGTCACAGCCTCACCCAGGTAAGTGAGAGACATGGTTCTCAAGGGATCCTCTGGTATAGGTTCCAAGGACTCTGAGCCCTGTGGGGGAGCGCCCCTCTCCCACCAGTGGTCAGTCTCCAGGATTGCTGTGGGTGGGCACCCTAAGTTTCTCAGGGCTCAGTCTTGAGTGGGTCCTGTAAATCAGCACCCCTCACCCAGCAGTGCTCATTGTACAAAGGGTCCTGTGGGTGTACTCCCCCGACCCCTACCAACAATGTACCCTGGCATCAAGACGTTGCTTGTGAGGGCCCCTGGCCACGATGTGGATTGTGCCCTGCATCCTGCTTGTGAGACCCCTCCAATTGCCATTTCCCAGTGTAATGGGGTACTGTGTGTGGCGCCCTTGGTCCTTGGCCCAATGTCACCTGGGGATTCTGGGTCAGCGCCTCTCGCCCACCAGTCCCCAGTGTGCTCAGGTTGTTTGTGGGCGCCCCCCTTGCGAGCTAGTGACCAGTCTCATCTTGGGCCTGTGGGTGAGCGCCCCTCGCCCAGCAGTGCCCAGAAGGTCTCTACTCGGGCCTGTGGGTGGTGCCCCACTTTCTGGCCAAGGCTCAGTCTCCCCTGGGCACCACTGGTGAGCGCCCCTCACCAGCCAGTGCCCAGCAGGTCTCCTCTGGGTCCTGTGGGTGAGTGCCCCTCGCCCTCCAGGGCCCAGTGGTATCTGAGCCCTATCCCACCTGGGGCCTGGAATAACCTGTGTTGGGTGGGTGCATTTCCCTCAGAGGCAAGGAAACCTTCTTTGGCCTCAGGGTGTGAGGGTCCTCTCTCTGCACCACCTGGGAATCCAGGAGCAATCTGGACACGTCCTCTTTGCAAACACCTTGCTTGCCCTTTGCTGTGGCCCTTCTGACAGGCTTCTCAACATAGCCTGCAACCACAAGACAAGTGTTCTGGGATGTCAAGTCCTACAGCGCCTAGCACCCGGATGCATCCCTCCTGAACCAACAATTCTGGGTCTTTTGCTCATGGGGCTGTGCCCTTGTGCACCATTCAAACATGCCCAGGAGGGCCGAAGTGCCCGGGACCAGCACAGGTAAGCTACATTTGCACTCTTGTTCCGATCTCCAATGGGACCTCTGGATGTGGAACAATTCCCCCATGGACAGGACACTGGCACAAGTCAGCAAGACGGCTCCTTACAACCATGGGGCCCTTGCTGAGACCTATGCAGTACCACCACTGTCACAGCCTCACCCAGGTAAGTGAGACATGCTGCTGGAGGGATCCTCCGCTAAAGGTTCCAAGGACTCTGAGCCCTGTGGGGGAGCGCCCCTCGCCCACCAGTGGTCAGTCTCCTGGGTTCCCGTGGGTGGGCACCCTTAGTTCCGCATGTCTCTGTCTTGGATGGCTCTTGTAATTGAATGTCCCTCAGCCAGGAGTGCTCAGTGTGCTCAAAGTCCTGTGTGTGCAAGCCCCAGACCCCTCTCAACCATGTACCCTAGCCGCAACATTTTGCTTGTGAGGGCCCCTGGCTATGAGTGTGGATTGTGCCCTGTGTCCTGCCTGTGAGAATCCCTGAATTGCCATTTCCCAGTGTCCTCAGGGTTCTTTGGGTGGCGCCTATGGGCCTCGGCCCAGTCTCAACTGGGGCTTGCAATTAGCACCCCTCGCCCGCTATTTTCTAGTGTGCTCAGGCCTTGTTGGGGGATGCCCCCCTGGCAAGCTAGGGACCAGTCTCTTCTGGGGTCTGTGGGTGAGCGCCCCTCACCCTCAGGGCTCCTGTGTACTCTGGGTCCTGAGGGCGAAAGCCCTCGTTCAAGCCTACCTGGCTTTGGTCTCAGCTCTGAGTTCCTGTGGGTGAGCGCCCCTCGCCCTCCAGGACCCAGCGTCCTCTGAGCACTACCCCACCTGGGGCCTGGAATGACCCGTGATGGGTGGGATCCTACCCTACGAGGAAAAAAAAACCCTCTGTGGCCTCAGGGTGTGAGAGACCTCCTGGGTACCATCTGGCCAACGTGGAGACCTCCTCTTTGCAAACGCCTTGCTTGGCCTTTGGTGCGGCCCTTCTGACAGGCTTCTCAACATGGCCTGCAACCACAAGACAAGTGTTCTGGGATGTCAAGTTCAACAGCGCCTAGCACCCGGACGCATCCCTCCTGAACCAACATTTCCGGGACTTCTGCTCATGGGACTGTGCCCTGGTGCACCATTGAAACGTGCCCAGGATGTCTGAAGGTTCTGGGACCCGCACAGGTAAGCTATATTTGCAACACTTGTTCGGATCTCCAATGGGACCTCTGGATGTGGAACAATTCCCACATTGACAGCACACTGGCAAATGACACAAGGACAGCTCCTTACAACCACGGGGGACTTGCTGAGACCTATGGAGTACCACCACTGTCACAGCCTCACCCAGGTAAGTGAGAGACATGGTTCTCAAGGGATCCTCTGGTATAGGTTCCAAGGACTCTGAGCCCTGTGGGGGAGCGCCCCTCTCCCACCAGTGGTCAGTCTCCAGGATTGCTGTGGGTGGGCACCCTAAGTTTCTCAGGGCTCAGTCTTGAGTGGGTCCTGTAAATCAGCACCCCTCACCCAGCAGTGCTCATTGTACAAAGGGTCCTGTGGGTGTACTCCCCCGACCCCTACCAACAATGTACCCTGGCATCAAGACGTTGCTTGTGAGGGCCCCTGGCCACGATGTGGATTGTGCCCTGCATCCTGCTTGTGAGACCCCTCCAATTGCCATTTCCCAGTGTAATGGGGTACTGTGTGTGGCGCCCTTGGTCCTTGGCCCAATGTCACCTGGGGATTCTGGGTCAGCGCCTCTCGCCCACCAGTCCCCAGTGTGCTCAGGTTGTTTGTGGGCGCCCCCCTTGCGAGCTAGTGACCAGTCTCATCTTGGGCCTGTGGGTGAGCGCCCCTCGCCCAGCAGTGCCCAGAAGGTCTCTACTCGGGCCTGTGGGTGGTGCCCCACTTTCTGGCCAAGGCTCAGTCTCCCCTGGGCACCACTGGTGAGCGCCCCTCACCAGCCAGTGCCCAGCAGGTCTCCTCTGGGTCCTGTGGGTGAGTGCCCCTCGCCCTCCAGGGCCCAGTGGTATCTGAGCCCTATCCCACCTGGGGCCTGGAATAACCTGTGTTGGGTGGGTGCATTTCCCTCAGAGGCAAGGAAACCTTCTTTGGCCTCAGGGTGTGAGGCTCCTCCTCTGCACCACCTGGGAATCCAGGAGCAATCTGGACACGTCCTCTTTGCAAACACCTTGCTTGCCCTTTGCTGTGGCCCTTCTGACAGGCTTCTCAACATAGCCTGCAACCACACAAGACAAGTGTTCTGGGATGTCAAGTCCTACAGCGCCTAGCACCCGGATGCATCCCTCCTGAACCAACAATTCTGGGTCTTTTGCTCATGGGGCTGTGCCCTTGTGCACCATTCAAACATGCCCAGGAGGGCCGAAGTGCCCGGGACCAGCACAGGTAAGCTACATTTGCACCTCTTGTTCCGATCTCCAATGGGACCTCTGGATGTGGAACAATTCCCCCATGGACAGGACACTGGCACAAGTCAGCAAGACGGCTCCTTACAACCATGGGGCCCTTGCTGAGACCTATGCAGTACCACCACTGTCACAGCCTCACCCAGGTAAGTGAGACATGCTGCTGGAGGGATCCTCCGCTAAAGGTTCCAAGGACTCTGAGCCCTGTGGGGGAGCGCCCCTCGCCCACCAGTGGTCAGTCTCCTGGGTTCCCGTGGGTGGGCACCCTTAGTTCCGCATGTCTCTGTCTTGGATGGCTCTTGTAATTGAATGTCCCTCAGCCAGGAGTGCTCAGTGTGCTCAAAGTCCTGTGTGTGCAAGCCCCAGACCCCTCTCAACCATGTACCCTAGCCGCAACATTTTGCTTGTGAGGGCCCCTGGCTATGAGTGTGGATTGTGCCCTGTGTCCTGCCTGTGAGAATCCCTGAATTGCCATTTCCCAGTGTCCTCAGGGTTCTTTGGGTGGCGCCTATGGGCCTCGGCCCAGTCTCAACTGGGGCTTGCAATTAGCACCCCTCGCCCGCTATTTTCTAGTGTGCTCAGGCCTTGTTGGGGGATGCCCCCCTGGCAAGCTAGGGACCAGTCTCTTCTGGGGTCTGTGGGTGAGCGCCCCTCACCCTCAGGGCTCCTGTGTACTCTGGGTCCTGAGGGCGAAAGCCCTCGTTCAAGCCTACCTGGCTTTGGTCTCAGCTCTGAGTTCCTGTGGGTGAGCGCCCCTCGCCCTCCAGGACCCAGCGTCCTCTGAGCACTACCCCACCTGGGGCCTGGAATGACCCGTGATGGGTGGGATCCTACCCTACGAGGAAAAAAAAACCCTCTGTGGCCTCAGGGTGTGAGAGACCTCCTGGGTACCATCTGGCCAACGTGGAGACCTCCTCTTTGCAAACGCCTTGCTTGGCCTTTGGTGCGGCCCTTCTGACAGGCTTCTCAACATGGCCTGCAACCACAAGACAAGTGTTCTGGGATGTCAAGTTCAACAGCGCCTAGCACCCCGGACGCATCCCTCCTGAACCAACATTTCCGGGACTTCTGCTCATGGGACTGTGCCCTGGTGCACCATTGAAACGTGCCCAGGATGTCTGAAGGTTCTGGGACCCGCACAGGTAAGCTATATTTGCAACACTTGTTCGGATCTCCAATGGGACCTCTGGATGTGGAACAATTCCCACATTGACAGCACACTGGCAAATGACACAAGGACAGCTCCTTACAACCACGGGGGACTTGCTGAGACCTATGGAGTACCACCACTGTCACAGCCTCACCCAGGTAAGTGAGAGACATGGTTCTCAAGGGATCCTCTGGTATAGGTTCCAAGGACTCTGAGCCCTGTGGGGGAGCGCCCCTCTCCCACCAGTGGTCAGTCTCCAGGATTGCTGTGGGTGGGCACCCTAAGTTTCTCAGGGCTCAGTCTTGAGTGGGTCCTGTAAATCAGCACCCCTCACCCAGCAGTGCTCATTGTACAAAGGGTCCTGTGGGTGTACTCCCCCGACCCCTACCAACAATGTACCCTGGCATCAAGACGTTGCTTGTGAGGGCCCCTGGCCACGATGTGGATTGTGCCCTGCATCCTGCTTGTGAGACCCCTCCAATTGCCATTTCCCAGTGTAATGGGGTACTGTGTGTGGCGCCCTTGGTCCTTGGCCCAATGTCACCTGGGGATTCTGGGTCAGCGCCTCTCGCCCACCAGTCCCCAGTGTGCTCAGGTTGTTTGTGGGCGCCCCCCTTGCGAGCTAGTGACCAGTCTCATCTTGGGCCTGTGGGTGAGCGCCCCTCGCCCAGCAGTGCCCAGAAGGTCTCTACTCGGGCCTGTGGGTGGTGCCCCACTTTCTGGCCAAGGCTCAGTCTCCCCTGGGCACCACTGGTGAGCGCCCCTCACCAGCCAGTGCCCAGCAGGTCTCCTCTGGGTCCTGTGGGTGAGTGCCCCTCGCCCTCCAGGGCCCAGTGGTATCTGAGCCCTATCCCACCTGGGGCCTGGAATAACCTGTGTTGGGTGGGTGCATTTCCCTCAGAGGCAAGGAAACCTTCTTTGGCCTCAGGGTGTGAGGCTCCTCCTCTGCACCACCTGGGAATCCAGGAGCAATCTGGACACGTCCTCTTTGCAAACACCTTGCTTGCCCTTTGCTGTGGCCCTTCTGACAGGCTTCTCAACATAGCCTGCAACCACAAGACAAGTGTTCTGGGATGTCAAGTCCTACAGCGCCTAGCACCCGGATGCATCCCTCCTGAACCAACAATTCTGGGTCTTTTGCTCATGGGGCTGTGCCCTTGTGCACCATTCAAACATGCCCAGGAGGGCCGAAGTGCCCGGGACCAGCACAGGTAAGCTACATTTGCACCTCTTGTTCCGATCTCCAATGGGACCTCTGGATGTGGAACAATTCCCCCATGGACAGGACACTGGCACAAGTCAGCAAGACGGCTCCTTACAACCATGGGGCCCTTGCTGAGACCTATGCAGTACCACCACTGTCACAGCCTCACCCAGGTAAGTGAGACATGCTGCTGGAGGGATCCTCCGCTAAAGGTTCCAAGGACTCTGAGCCCTGTGGGGGAGCGCCCCTCGCCCACCAGTGGTCAGTCTCCTGGGTTCCCGTGGGTGGGCACCCTTAGTTCCGCATGTCTCTGTCTTGGATGGCTCTTGTAATTGAATGTCCCTCAGCCAGGAGTGCTCAGTGTGCTCAAAGTCCTGTGTGTGCAAGCCCCAGACCCCTCTCAACCATGTACCCTAGCCGCAACATTTTGCTTGTGAGGGCCCCTGGCTATGAGTGTGGATTGTGCCCTGTGTCCTGCCTGTGAGAATCCCTGAATTGCCATTTCCCAGTGTCCTCAGGGTTCTTTGGGTGGCGCCTATGGGCCTCGGCCCAGTCTCAACTGGGGCTTGCAATTAGCACCCCTCGCCCGCTATTTTCTAGTGTGCTCAGGCCTTGTTGGGGGATGCCCCCCTGGCAAGCTAGGGACCAGTCTCTTCTGGGGTCTGTGGGTGAGCGCCCCTCACCCTCAGGGCTCCTGTTTTCTTTGGGTCCTGAGGGCGAAAGCCCTCGTTCAAGCCTACCTGGCTTTGGTCTCAGCTCTGAGTTCCTGTGGGTGAGCGCCCCTCGCCCTCCAGGACCCAGCGTCCTCTGAGCACTACCCCACCTGGGGCCTGGAATGACCCGTGATGGGTGGGATCCTACCCTACGAGGAAAAAAAAACCCTCTGTGGCCTCAGGGTGTGAGAGACCTCCTGGGTACCATCTGGCCAACGTGGAGACCTCCTCTTTGCAAACGCCTTGCTTGGCCTTTGGTGCGGCCCTTCTGACAGGCTTCTCAACATGGCCTGCAACCACAAGACAAGTGTTCTGGGATGTCAAGTTCAACAGCGCCTAGCACCCGGACGCATCCCTCCTGAACCAACATTTCCGGGACTTCTGCTCATGGGACTGTGCCCTGGTGCACCATTGAAACGTGCCCAGGATGTCGGAAGGTTCTGGGACCCGCACAGGTAAGCTATATTTGCAACACTTGTTCGGATCTCCAATGGGACCTCTGGATGTGGAACAATTCCCACATTGACAGCACACTGGCAAATGACACAAGGACAGCTCCTTACAACCACGGGGGACTTGCTGAGACCTATGGAGTACCACCACTGTCACAGCCTCACCCAGGTAAGTGAGAGACATGGTTCTCAAGGGATCCTCTGGTATAGGTTCCAAGGACTCTGAGCCCTGTGGGGGAGCGCCCCTCTCCCACCAGTGGTCAGTCTCCAGGATTGCTGTGGGTGGGCACCCTAAGTTTCTCAGGGCTCAGTCTTGAGTGGGTCCTGTAAATCAGCACCCCTCACCCAGCAGTGCTCATTGTACAAAGGGTCCTGTGGGTGTACTCCCCCGACCCCTACCAACAATGTACCCTGGCATCAAGACGTTGCTTGTGAGGGCCCCTGGCCACGATGTGGATTGTGCCCTGCATCCTGCTTGTGAGACCCCTCCAATTGCCATTTCCCAGTGTAATGGGGTACTGTGTGTGGCGCCCTTGGTCCTTGGCCCAATGTCACCTGGGGATTCTGGGTCAGCGCCTCTCGCCCACCAGTCCCCAGTGTGCTCAGGTTGTTTGTGGGCGCCCCCCTTGCGAGCTAGTGACCAGTCTCATCTTGGGCCTGTGGGTGAGCGCCCCTCGCCCAGCAGTGCCCAGAAGGTCTCTACTCGGGCCTGTGGGTGGTGCCCCACTTTCTGGCCAAGGCTCAGTCTCCCCTGGGCACCACTGGTGAGCGCCCCTCACCAGCCAGTGCCCAGCAGGTCTCCTCTGGGTCCTGTGGGTGAGTGCCCCTCGCCCTCCAGGGCCCAGTGGTATCTGAGCCCTATCCCACCTGGGGCCTGGAATAACCTGTGTTGGGTGGGTGCATTTCCCTCAGAGGCAAGGAAACCTTCTTTGGCCTCAGGGTGTGAGGCTCCTCCTCTGCACCACCTGGGAATCCAGGAGCAATCTGGACACGTCCTCTTTGCAAACACCTTGCTTGCCCTTTGCTGTGGCCCTTCTGACAGGCTTCTCAACATAGCCTGCAACCACAAGACAAGTGTTCTGGGATGTCAAGTCCTACAGCGCCTAGCACCCGGATGCATCCCTCCTGAACCAACAATTCTGGGTCTTTTGCTCATGGGGCTGTGCCCTTGTGCACCATTCAAACATGCCCAGGAGGGCCGAAGTGCCCGGGACCAGCACAGGTAAGCTACATTTGCACCTCTTGTTCCGATCTCCAATGGGACCTCTGGATGTGGAACAATTCCCCCATGGACAGGACACTGGCACAAGTCAGCAAGACGGCTCCTTACAACCATGGGGCCCTTGCTGAGACCTATGCAGTACCACCACTGTCACAGCCTCACCCAGGTAAGTGAGACATGCTGCTGGAGGGATCCTCCGCTAAAGGTTCCAAGGACTCTGAGCCCTGTGGGGGAGCGCCCCTCGCCCACCAGTGGTCAGTCTCCTGGGTTCCCGTGGGTGGGCACCCTTAGTTCCGCATGTCTCTGTCTTGGATGGCTCTTGTAATTGAATGTCCCTCAGCCAGGAGTGCTCAGTGTGCTCAAAGTCCTGTGTGTGCAAGCCCCAGACCCCTCTCAACCATGTACCCTAGCCGCAACATTTTGCTTGTGAGGGCCCCTGGCTATGAGTGTGGATTGTGCCCTGTGTCCTGCCTGTGAGAATCCCTGAATTGCCATTTCCCAGTGTCCTCAGGGTTCTTTGGGTGGCGCCTATGGGCCTCGGCCCAGTCTCAACTGGGGCTTGCAATTAGCACCCCTCGCCCGCTATTTTCTAGTGTGCTCAGGCCTTGTTGGGGGATGCCCCCCTGGCAAGCTAGGGACCAGTCTCTTCTGGGGTCTGTGGGTGAGCGCCCCTCACCCTCAGGGCTCCTGTTTTCTGGGTCCTGAGGGCGAAAGCCCTCGTTCAAGCCTACCTGGCTTTGGTCTCAGCTCTGAGTTCCTGTGGGTGAGCGCCCCTCGCCCTCCAGGACCCAGCGTCCTCTGAGCACTACCCCACCTGGGGCCTGGAATGACCCGTGATGGGTGGGATCCTACCCTACGAGGAAAAAAAAACCCTCTGTGGCCTCAGGGTGTGAGAGACCTCCTGGGTACCATCTGGCCAACGTGGAGACCTCCTCTTTGCAAACGCCTTGCTTGGCCTTTGGTGCGGCCCTTCTGACAGGCTTCTCAACATGGCCTGCAACCACAAGACAAGTGTTCTGGGATGTCAAGTTCAACAGCGCCTAGCACCCGGACGCATCCCTCCTGAACCAACATTTCCGGGACTTCTGCTCATGGGACTGTGCCCTGGTGCACCATTGAAACGTGCCCAGGATGTCGGAAGGTTCTGGGACCCGCACAGGTAAGCTATATTTGCAACACTTGTTCGGATCTCCAATGGGACCTCTGGATGTGGAACAATTCCCACATTGACAGCACACTGGCAAATGACACAAGGACAGCTCCTTACAACCACGGGGGACTTGCTGAGACCTATGGAGTACCACCACTGTCACAGCCTCACCCAGGTAAGTGAGAGACATGGTTCTCAAGGGATCCTCTGGTATAGGTTCCAAGGACTCTGAGCCCTGTGGGGGAGCGCCCCTCTCCCACCAGTGGTCAGTCTCCCAGGATTGCTGTGGGTGGCACCCTAAGTTTCTCAGGGCTCAGTCTTGAGTGGGTCCTGTAAATCAGCACCCCTCACCCAGCAGTGCTCATTGTACAAAGGGTCCTGTGGGTGTACTCCCCCGACCCCTACCAACAATGTACCCTGGCATCAAGACGTTGCTTGTGAGGGCCCCTGGCCACGATGTGGATTGTGCCCTGCATCCTGCTTGTGAGACCCCTCCAATTGCCATTTCCCAGTGTAATGGGGTACTGTGTGTGGCGCCCTTGGTCCTTGGCCCAATGTCACCTGGGGATTCTGGGTCAGCGCCTCTCGCCCACCAGTCCCCAGTGTGCTCAGGTTGTTTGTGGGCGCCCCCCTTGCGAGCTAGTGACCAGTCTCATCTTGGGCCTGTGGGTGAGCGCCCCTCGCCCAGCAGTGCCCAGAAGGTCTCTACTCGGGCCTGTGGGTGGTGCCCCACTTTCTGGCCAAGGCTCAGTCTCCCCTGGGCACCACTGGTGAGCGCCCCTCACCAGCCAGTGCCCAGCAGGTCTCCTCTGGGTCCTGTGGGTGAGTGCCCCTCGCCCTCCAGGGCCCAGTGGTATCTGAGCCCTATCCCACCTGGGGCCTGGAATAACCTGTGTTGGGTGGGTGCATTTCCCTCAGAGGCAAGGAAACCTTCTTTGGCCTCAGGGTGTGAGGCTCCTCCTCTGCACCACCTGGGAATCCAGGAGCAATCTGGACACGTCCTCTTTGCAAACACCTTGCTTGCCCTTTGCTGTGGCCCTTCTGACAGGCTTCTCAACATAGCCTGCAACCACAAGACAAGTGTTCTGGGATGTCAAGTCCTACAGCGCCTAGCACCCGGATGCATCCCTCCTGAACCAACAATTCTGGGTCTTTTGCTCATGGGGCTGTGCCCTTGTGCACCATTCAAACATGCCCAGGAGGGCCGAAGTGCCCGGGACCAGCACAGGTAAGCTACATTTGCACCTCTTGTTCCGATCTCCAATGGGACCTCTGGATGTGGAACAATTCCCCCATGGACAGGACACTGGCACAAGTCAGCAAGACGGCTCCTTACAACCATGGGGCCCTTGCTGAGACCTATGCAGTACCACCACTGTCACAGCCTCACCCAGGTAAGTGAGACATGCTGCTGGAGGGATCCTCCGCTAAAGGTTCCAAGGACTCTGAACCCTGTGGGGGAGCGCCCCTCGCCCACCAGTGGTCAGTCTCCTGGGTTCCCGTGGGTGGGCACCCTTAGTTCCGCATGTCTCTGTCTTGGATGGCTCTTGTAATTGAATGTCCCTCAGCCAGGAGTGCTCAGTGTGCTCAAAGTCCTGTGTGTGCAAGCCCCAGACCCCTCTCAACCATGTACCCTAGCCGCAACATTTTGCTTGTGAGGGCCCCTGGCTATGAGTGTGGATTGTGCCCTGTGTCCTGCCTGTGAGAATCCCTGAATTGCCATTTCCCAGTGTCCTCAGGGTTCTTTGGGTGGCGCCTATGGGCCTCGGCCCAGTCTCAACTGGGGCTTGCAATTAGCACCCCTCGCCCGCTATTTTCTAGTGTGCTCAGGCCTTGTTGGGGGATGCCCCCCTGGCAAGCTAGGGACCAGTCTCTTCTGGGGTCTGTGGGTGAGCGCCCCTCACCCTCAGGGCTCCTGTGTTCTCTGGGTCCTGAGGGGAAAGCCCTCGTTCAAGCCTACCTGGCTTTGGTCTCAGCTCTGAGTTCCTGTGGGTGAGCGCCCCTCGCCCTCCAGGACCCAGCGTCCTCTGAGCACTACCCCACCTGGGGCCTGGAATGACCCGTGATGGGTGGGATCCTACCCTACGAGGAAAAAAAAAAACCCTCTGTGGCCTCAGGGTGTGAGAGACCTCCTGGGTACCATCTGGCCAACGTGGAGACCTCCTCTTTGCAAACGCCTTGCTTGGCCTTTGGTGCGGCCCTTCTGACAGGCTTCTCAACATGGCCTGCAACCACAAGACAAGTGTTCTGGGATGTCAAGTTCAACAGCGCCTAGCACCCGGACGCATCCCTCCTGAACCAACATTTCCGGGACTTTCTGCTCATGGGACTGTGCCCTGGTGCACCATTGAAACGTGCCCAGGATGTCGGAAGGTTCTGGGACCCGCACAGGTAAGCTATATTTGCAACACTTGTTCGGATCTCCAATGGGACCTCTGGATGTGGAACAATTCCCACATTGACAGCACACTGGCAAATGACACAAGGACAGCTCCTTACAACCACGGGGGACTTGCTGAGACCTATGGAGTACCACCACTGTCACAGCCTCACCCAGGTAAGTGAGAGACATGGTTCTCAAGGGATCCTCTGGTATAGGTTCCAAGGACTCTGAGCCCTGTGGGGGAGCGCCCCTCTCCCACCAGTGGTCAGTCTCCAGGATTGCTGTGGGTGGGCACCCTAAGTTTCTCAGGGCTCAGTCTTGAGTGGGTCCTGTAAATCAGCACCCCTCACCCAGCAGTGCTCATTGTACAAAGGGTCCTGTGGGTGTACTCCCCCGACCCCTACCAACAATGTACCCTGGCATCAAGACGTTGCTTGTGAGGGCCCCTGGCCACGATGTGGATTGTGCCCTGCATCCTGCTTGTGAGACCCCTCCAATTGCCATTTCCCAGTGTAATGGGGTACTGTGTGTGGCGCCCTTGGTCCTTGGCCCAATGTCACCTGGGGATTCTGGGTCAGCGCCTCTCGCCCACCAGTCCCCAGTGTGCTCAGGTTGTTTGTGGGCGCCCCCCTTGCGAGCTAGTGACCAGTCTCATCTTGGGCCTGTGGGTGAGCGCCCCTCGCCCAGCAGTGCCCAGAAGGTCTCTACTCGGGCCTGTGGGTGGTGCCCCACTTTCTGGCCAAGGCTCAGTCTCCCCTGGGCACCACTGGTGAGCGCCCCTCACCAGCCAGTGCCCAGCAGGTCTCCTCTGGGTCCTGTGGGTGAGTGCCCCTCGCCCTCCAGGGCCCAGTGGTATCTGAGCCCTATCCCACCTGGGGCCTGGAATAACCTGTGTTGGGTGGGTGCATTTCCCTCAGAGGCAAGGAAACCTTCTTTGGCCTCAGGGTGTGAGGCTCCTCCTCTGCACCACCTGGGAATCCAGGAGCAATCTGGACACGTCCTCTTTGCAAACACCTTGCTTGCCCTTTGCTGTGGCCCTTCTGACAGGCTTCTCAACATAGCCTGCAACCACAAGACAAGTGTTCTGGGATGTCAAGTCCTACAGCGCCTAGCACCCGGATGCATCCCTCCTGAACCAACAATTCTGGGTCTTTTGCTCATGGGGCTGTGCCCTTGTGCACCATTCAAACATGCCCAGGAGGGCCGAAGTGCCCGGGACCAGCACAGGTAAGCTACATTTGCAACTCTTGTTCCGATCTCCAATGGGACCTCTGGATGTGGAACAATTCCCCCATGGACAGGACACTGGCACAAGTCAGCAAGACGGCTCCTTACAACCATGGGGCCCTTGCTGAGACCTATGCAGTACCACCACTGTCACAGCCTCACCCAGGTAAGTGAGACATGCTGCTGGAGGGATCCTCCGCTAAAGGTTCCAAGGACTCTGAGCCCTGTGGGGGAGCGCCCCTCGCCCACCAGTGGTCAGTCTCCTGGGTTCCCGTGGGTGGGCACCCTTAGTTCCGCATGTCTCTGTCTTGGATGGCTCTTGTAATTGAATGTCCCTCAGCCAGGAGTGCTCAGTGTGCTCAAAGTCCTGTGTGTGCAAGCCCCAGACCCCTCTCAACCATGTACCCTAGCCGCAACATTTTGCTTGTGAGGGCCCCTGGCTATGAGTGTGGATTGTGCCCTGTGTCCTGCCTGTGAGAATCCCTGAATTGCCATTTCCCAGTGTCCTCAGGGTTCTTTGGGTGGCGCCTATGGGCCTCGGCCCAGTCTCAACTGGGGCTTGCAATTAGCACCCCTCGCCCGCTATTTTCTAGTGTGCTCAGGCCTTGTTGGGGGATGCCCCCCTGGCAAGCTAGGGACCAGTCTCTTCTGGGGTCTGTGGGTGAGCGCCCCTCACCCTCAGGGCTCCTGTTTTCTCTGGGTCCTGAGGGCGAAAGCCCTCGTTCAAGCCTACCTGGCTTTGGTCTCAGCTCTGAGTTCCTGTGGGTGAGCGCCCCTCGCCCTCCAGGACCCAGCGTCCTCTGAGCACTACCCCACCTGGGGCCTGGAATGACCCGTGATGGGTGGGATCCTACCCTACGAGGAAAAAAAAACCCTCTGTGGCCTCAGGGTGTGAGAGACCTCCTGGGTACCATCTGGCCAACGTGGAGAATCTGGAGACCTCCTCTTTGCAAACGCCTTGCTTGGCCTTTGGTGCGGCCCTTCTGACAGGCTTCTCAACATGGCCTGCAACCACAAGACAAGTGTTCTGGGATGTCAAGTTCAACAGCGCCTAGCACCCGGACGCATCCCTCCTGAACCAACATTTCCGGGACTTCTGCTCATGGGACTGTGCCCTGGTGCACCATTGAAACGTGCCCAGGATGTCGGAAGGTTCTGGGACCCGCACAGGTAAGCTATATTTGCAACACTTGTTCGGATCTCCAATGGGACCTCTGGATGTGGAACAATTCCCACATTGACAGCACACTGGCAAATGACACAAGGACAGCTCCTTACAACCACGGGGTTGCTGAGACCTATGGAGTACCACCACTGTCACAGCCTCACCCAGGTAAGTGAGAGACATGGTTCTCAAGGGATCCTCTGGTATAGGTTCCAAGGACTCTGAGCCCTGTGGGGGAGCGCCCCTCTCCCACCAGTGGTCAGTCTCCAGGATTGCTGTGGGTGGGCACCCTAAGTTTCTCAGGGCTCAGTCTTGAGTGGGTCCTGTAAATCAGCACCCCTCACCCAGCAGTGCTCATTGTACAAAGGGTCCTGTGGGTGTACTCCCCCGACCCCTACCAACAATGTACCCTGGCATCAAGACGTTGCTTGTGAGGGCCCCTGGCCACGATGTGGATTGTGCCCTGCATCCTGCTTGTGAGACCCCTCGAATTGCCATTTCCCAGTGTAATGGGGTACTGTGTGTGGCGCCCTTGGTCCTTGGCCCAATGTCACCTGGGGATTCTGGGTCAGCGCCTCTCGCCCACCAGTCCCCAGTGTGCTCAGGTTGTTTGTGGGCGCCCCCCTTGCGAGCTAGTGACCAGTCTCATCTTGGGCCTGTGGGTGAGCGCCCCTCGCCCAGCAGTGCCCAGAAGGTCTCTACTCGGGCCTGTGGGTGGTGCCCCACTTTCTGGCCAAGGCTCAGTCTCCCCTGGGCACCACTGGTGAGCGCCCCTCACCAGCCAGTGCCCAGCAGGTCTCCTCTGGGTCCTGTGGGTGAGTGCCCCTCGCCCTCCAGGGCCCAGTGGTATCTGAGCCCTATCCCACCTGGGGCCTGGAATAACCTGTGTTGGGTGGGTGCATTTCCCTCAGAGGCAAGGAAACCTTCTTTGGCCTCAGGGTGTGAGGCTCCTCCTCTGCACCACCTGGGAATCCAGGAGCAATCTGGACACGTCCTCTTTGCAAACACCTTGCTTGGCCTTTGCTGTGGCCCTTCTGACAGGCTTCTCAACATAGCCTGCAACCACAAGACAAGTGTTCTGGGATGTCAAGTCCTACAGCGCCTAGCACCCGGATGCATCCCTCCTGAACCAACAATTCTGGGTCTTTTGCTCATGGGGCTGTGCCCTTGTGCACCATTCAAACATGCCCAGGAGGGCTGAAGTGCCCGGGACCAGCACAGGTAAGCTACATTTGCAACTCTTGTTCCGATCTCCAATGGGACCTCTGGATGTGGAACAATTCCCCCATGGACAGGACACTGGCACAAGTCAGCAAGACGGCTCCTTACAACCATGGGGCCCTTGCTGAGACCTATGCAGTACCACCACTGTCACAGCCTCACCCAGGTAAGTGAGACATGCTGCTGGAGGGATCCTCCGCTAAAGGTTCCAAGGACTCTGAGCCCTGTGGGGGAGCGCCCCTCGCCCACCAGTGGTCAGTCTCCTGGGTTCCCGTGGGTGGGCACCCTTAGTTCCGCATGTCTCTGTCTTGGATGGCTCTTGTAATTGAATGTCCCTCAGCCAGGAGTGCTCAGTGTGCTCAAAGTCCTGTGTGTGCAAGCCCCAGACCCCTCTCAACCATGTACCCTAGCCGCAACATTTTGCTTGTGAGGGCCCCTGGCTATGAGTGTGGATTGTGCCCTGTGTCCTGCCTGTGAGAATCCCTGAATTGCCATTTCCCAGTGTCCTCAGGGTTCTTTGGGTGGCGCCTATGGGCCTCGGCCCAGTCTCAACTGGGGCTTGCAATTAGCACCCCTCGCCCGCTATTTTCTAGTGTGCTCAGGCCTTGTTGGGGGATGCCCCCCTGGCAAGCTAGGGACCAGTCTCTTCTGGGGTCTGTGGGTGAGCGCCCCTCACCCTCAGGGCTCCTGTTTTACTTTGGGTCCTGAGGGCGAAAGCCCTCGTTCAAGCCTACCTGGCTTTGGTCTCAGCTCTGAGTTCCTGTGGGTGAGCGCCCCTCGCCCTCCAGGACCCAGCGTCCTCTGAGCACTACCCCACCTGGGGCCTGGAATGACCCGTGATGGGTGGGATCCTACCCTACGAGGAAAAAAAAAAAAAAACCCTCTGTGGCCTCAGGGTGTGAGAGACCTCCTGGGTACCATCTGGCCAACTGGAGACCTCCTCTTTGCAAACACCTTGCTTGGCCTTTGGTGCGGCCCTTCTGACAGGCTTCTCAACATGGCCTGCAACCACAAGACAAGTGTTCTGGGATGTCAAGTTCAACAGCGCCTAGCACCCGGACGCATCCCTCCTGAACCAACATTTCCGGGACTTGCTTGCTCATGGGACTGTGCCCTGGTGCACCATTGAAACGTGTGGAACCCAGGATGTCTGAAGGTTTACTGGGACCCCACACAGGTAAGCTAAGCTATTTGCAACACTTGTTCGGATCTCCAATGGGACCTCTGGATGTGGAACAATTCCCACATTGACAGCACACTGGCAAATGACACAAGGACAGCTCCTTACAACCACGGGGGACTTTGCTGAGACCTATGGAGTACCACCACTGTCACAGCCTCACCCAGGTAAGTGAGAGACATGGTTCTCAAGGGATCCTCTGGTATAGGTTCCAAGGACTCTGAGCCCTGTGGGGGAGCGCCCCTCTCCCACCAGTGGTCAGTCTCCAGGATTGCTGTGGGTGGGCACCCTTAGTTTCTCAGGGCTCAGTCTTGAGTGGGTCCTGTAAATCAGCACCCCTCACCCAGCAGTGCTCATTGTACAAAGGGTCCTGTGGGTGTACTCCCCCGACCCCTCCCAACAATGTACCCTTGCATCAAGACTTGCTTGTGAGGGCCCCTGGCCATGATGTGGATTGTGCCCTGCATCCTGCTTGTGAGACCCCTCGAATTGCCATTTCCCAGTGTAATGGGGTACTGTGTGTGGCGCCCTTGGTCCTTGGCCCAATGTCACCTGGGGATTCTGGGTCAGCGCCTCTCGCCCACCAGTCCCCAGTGTGCTCAGGTTGTTTGTGGGCGCCCCCCTTGCAAGCTAGTGACCAGTCTCATCTTGGGCCTGTGGGTGAGCGCCCCTCGCCCAGCAGTGCCCAGAAGGTCTCTTCTCGGGCCTGTGGGTGGTGCCCCACTTTCTGGCCAAGGCTCAGTCTCCCCTGGGCACCACTGGTGAGCGCCCCTCACCAGCCAGTGCCCAGCAGGTCTCCTCTGGGTCCTGTGGGTGAGTGCCCCTCGCCCTCCAGGGCCCAGTGTTATCTGAGCCCTATCCCACCTGGGGCCTGGAATAACCTGTGTTGGGTGGGTGCATTTCCCTCAGAGGCAAGGAAACCTTCTTTGGCCTCAGGGTGTGAGGGTCCTCCTCTGCACCACCTGGGAATCCAGGAGCAATCTGGAGACGTCCTCTTTGCAAACACCTTGCTTGCCTTTGCTGTGGCCCTTCTGACAGGCTTCTCAACATAGCCTGCAACCACAAGACAAGTGTTCTGGGATGTCAAGTCCTACAGCGCCTAGCACCCGGATGCATCCCTCCTGAACCAACAATTCTGGGTCTTTTGCTCATGGGGCTGTGCCCTTGTGCACCATTCAAACATGCCCAGGAGGGCTGAAGTGCCCGGGACCAGCACAGGTAAGCTACATTTGCAACTCTTGTTCCGATCTCCAATGGGACCTCTGGATGTGGAACAATTCCCCCATGGACAGGACACTGGCAAAAGTCAGCAAGACGGCTCCTTACAACCATGGGGCCCTTGCTGAGACCTATGCAGTACCACCACTGTCACAGCCTCACCCAGGTAAGTGAGACATGCTGCTGGAGGGATCCTCCGCTAAAGGTTCCAAGGACTCTGAGCCCTGTGGGGGAGCGCCCCTCGCCCACCAGTGGTCAGTCTCCTGGATTCCCGTGGGTGGGCACCCTTAGTTCCGCATGTCTCTGTCTTGGATGGCTCTTGTAATTGAATGTCCCTCAGCCAGGAGTGCTCAGTGTGCTCAAAGTCCTGTGTGTGCAAGCCCCAGACCCCTCTCAACCATGTACCCTAGCCGCAACATTTTGCTTGTGAGGGCCCCTGGCTATGAGTGTGGATTGTGCCCTGTGTCCTGCCTGTGAGAATCCCTGAATTGCCATTTCCCAGTGTCCTCAGGGTTCTGTGGGTGGCGCCTGTGGGCCTCGGCCCAGTCTCAACTGGGGCTTGCAATTAGCACCCCTCGCCCGCTACTTTCTAGTGTGCTCAGGCCTTGTGGGGGGATGCCCCCCTGGCAAGCTAGGGACCAGTCTCTTCTGGGGTCTGTGGGTGAGCGCCCCTCACCCTCAGGGCTCCTGTTTACTCTGGGTCCTGAGGGCGAAAGCCCTCGTTCAAGCCTACCTGGCTTTGGTCTCAGCTCTGAGTTCCTGTGGGTGAGCGCCCCTCGCCCTCCAGGACCCAGCGTCCTCTGAGCACTACCCCACCTGGGGCCTGGAATGACCCGTGATGGGTGGGATCCTACCCTACCAGGAAAAAAAAACCCTCTGTGGCCTCAGGGTGTGAGGGTCCTCCTGGGTACCAGCTGGGCAACTGGCCAATCGTGGAGACCTCCTCTTTGCAAACGCCTTGCTTGGCCTTTGGTGCGGCCCTTCTGACAGGCTTCTCAACATGCCTGCAACCACAAGACAAGTGTTCTGGGATGTCAAGTTCAACAGCGCCTAGCACCCGGACGCATCCCTCCTGAACCACCATTTCCGGGCCTTTTGCTCATGGGACTGTGCCCTGGTGCACCATTGAAACGTGCCCAGGATGTCGGAAGTTTCTGGGACCAGCACAGGTAAGCTATATTTGCAACACTTGTTCGGATCTCCAATGGGACCTCTGGATGTGGAACAATTCCCACATGGACAGCACACTGGCAAATGACACAAGGACAGCTCCTTACAACCATGGGGGACTTGCTGAGACCTATGGAGTACCCACTGTCACAGCCTCACAGGTAAGTGAGAGACATGGTTCTCAAGCTATATTTGCAACACTTGTTCGGATCTCCAATGGGACCTCTGGATGTGGAACAATTCCCACATGGACAGCACACTGGCAAATGACACAAGGACAGCTCCTTACAACCACGGGGGACTTGCTGAGACCTATGGAGTACCACCACTGTCACAGCCTCACCCAGGTAAGTGAGAGACATGGTTCTCAAGGGATCCTCTGCTAAAGGTTCCAAGGACTCTGAGCCCTGTGGGGGAGCGCCCCTCTCCCACCAGTGGTCAGTCTCCAGGATTCCTGTGGGTGGGCACCCTTAGTTTCTCAGGGCTCAGTCTTGAGTGGGTCCTGTAAATCAGCACCCCTCACCCAGCAGTGCTCATTGTACTCAGGGTCCTGTGGGTGTACTCCCCCGACCCCTCCCAACAATGTACCCTGGCATCAAGACGTTGCTTGTGAGGGCCCCTGGCCACGATGTGGATTGTGCCCTGCATCCTGCTTGTGAGACCCCTCGAATTGCCATTTCCCAGTGTAATGGGGTACTGTGTGTGGCGCCCTTGGTCCTTGGCCCAATGTCACCTGGGGATTCTGGGTCAGCGCCTCTCGCCCACCAGTCCCCAGTGTGCTCAGGTTGTTTGTGGGCGCCCCCCTTGCAAGCTAGTGACCAGTCTCATCTTGGGCCTGTGGGTGAGCGCCCCTCGCCCAGCAGTGCCAGAAGGTCTCTTCTCGGGCCTGTGGGTGGTGCCCCACTTTCTGGCCAAGGCTCAGTCTCCCCTGGGCACCACTGGTGAGCGCCCCTCACCAGCCAGTGCCCAGCAGGTCTCCTCTGGGTCCTGTGGGTGAGTGCCCCTCGCCCTCCAGGGCCCAGTGGTATCTGAGCCCTATCCCACCTGGGGCCTGGAATAACCTGTGTTGGGTGGGTGCATTTCCCTCAGAGGCAAGGAAACCTTCTTTGGCCTCAGGGTGTGAGGGTCCTCCTCTGCACCACCTGGGAATCCAGGAGCAATCTGGAGACGTCCTCTTTGCAAACACCTTGCTTGGCCTTTGCTGTGGCCCTTCTGACAGGCTTCTCAACATAGCCTGCAACCACAAGACAAGTGTTCTGGGATGTCAAGTCCTACAGCGCCTAGCACCCGGATGCATCCCTCCTGAACCAACAATTCTGGGTCTTTTGCTCATGGGGCTGTGCCCTTGTGCACCATTCAAACATGCCCAGGAGGGCTGAAGTGCCTGGGACCAGCACAGGTAAGCTACATTTGCAACTCTTGTTCCGATCTCCAATGGGACCTCTGGATGTGGAACAATTCCCCCATGGACAGGACACTGGCAAAAGTCACAAGACAGGCTCCTTACAACCATGGGGCCCTTGCTGAGACCTATGCAGTACCACCACTGTCACAGCCTCACCCAGGTAAGTGAGACATGCTGCTGGAGGGATCCTCCGCTAAAGGTTCCAAGGACTCTGAGCCCTGTGGGGGAGCGCCCCTCTCCCACCAGTGGTCAGTCTCCTGGATTCCCGTGGGTGGGCACCCTTAGTTCCGCATGTCTCTGTCTTGGATGGCTCTTGTAATTGAATGTCCCTCAGCCAGGAGTGCTCAGTGTGCTCAAAGTCCTGTGTGTGCAAGCCCCAGACCCCTCTCAACCATGTACCCTAGCCTCAACATTTTGCTTGTGAGGGCCCCTGGCCATGAGTGTGGATTGTGCCCTGTGTCCTGCCTGTGAGAATCCCTGAATTGCCATTTCCCAGTGTCCTCAGGGTTCTGTGGGTGGCGCCTGTGGGCCTCGGCCCAGTCTCAACTGGGGCTTGCAATTAGCGCCCCTCGCCCGCTACTTTCCAGTGTGCTCAGGCCTTGTTGGGGGATGCCCCCCTGGCAAGCTAGGGACCAGTCTCTTCTGGGGTCTGTGGGTGAGCGCCCCTCACCCTCAGGGCTCCTGTTTTCTGTACTCTGGGTCCTGAGGGCGAAAGCCCTCGTTCAAGCCTACCTGGCTTTGGTCTCAGCTCTGAGTTCCTGTGGGTGAGCGCCCCTCGCCCTCCAGGACCCAGCGTCCTCTGAGCACTACCCCACCTGGGGCCTGGAATGACCCGTGTTGGGTGGGATCCTACCCTACCAGGCAAAAAAAACCCTCTGTGGCCTCAGGGTGTGAGAGACCTCCTCGGTACCATCTGGGCAACTTGGAGCAATCTGGACCTCCTCTTTGCAAACACCTTGCTTGGCCTTTGGTGCGGCCCTTCTGACAGGCTTCTCAACATAGCCTGCAACCACAAGACAAGTGTTCTGGGATGTCAAGTTCAACAGCGCCTAGCACCCGGACGCATCCCTCCTGAACCACATTTCCGGGCCTTTTGCTCATGGGGCTGTGCCCTGGTGCACCATTGAAACGTGCCCAGGATGTCGAAGTTTCTGGGACCAGCACAGGTAAGCTATATTTGCAACACTTGTTCGGATCTCCAATGGGACCTCTGGATGTGGAACAATTCCCACATTGACAGCACACTGGCAAATGACACAAGGACAGCTCCTTACAACCATGGGGGACTTGCTGAGACCTATGGAGTACCACCACTGTCACAGCCTCACCCAGGTAAGTGAGAGACATGGTTCTCTCAAGGGACCTCCACTCTGCCTATAGGTTCCAAGGACTCTGAGCCCTGTGGGGAGAGCGCCCCTCTCCCACCAGTGGTCAGTCTCCAGGATTCCTGTGGGTGGGCACCCTTAGTTTCTCAGGGCTCAGTCTTGAGTGGGTCCTGTAAATCAGCACCCCTCACCCAGCAGTGCTCATTGTACTCAAAATCCTGTGGGTGTACTCCCCCGACCCCTCCCAACAATGTACCCTTGCATCAAGACTTTGCTTGTGAGGGCCCCTGGCCATAATGTGGATTGTGCCCTGCATCCTGCTTGTGAGACCCCTGAATTGCCATTTCCCAGTGTAATGGGGTACTGTGTGTGGCGCCCTTGGTCCTTGGCCCAATGTCACCTGGGGATTGTGGGTGAGCGCCTCTCGCCCACCAGTCCCCAGTGTGCTCAGGTTGTTTGTGGGCGCCCCCCTTGCAAGCTAGTGACCAGTCTCATCTTGGGCCTGTGGGTGAGCGCCCCTCGCCCGCAGTGCCAGAAGGTCTTCTTCAGGCTGGGCCTGTGGGTGGTGCCCCACTTTCTGGCCCCTCGGCTCAGTCTCTCTTCTGGGCACCACTGGTGAGCGCCCCCCACTCCCTGCCAGTGCCCAGCAGGTCTACCTCTGGGTCCTGTGGGTGAGTGCCCCTCGCCCTCCAGGGCCCAGTGGTATCTGAGCCCTATCCCACCCCACTGGGGCCTGGAATAACCTGTGTTGGGTGGGTGCATTTCCATCTCAGAGGCAAGGAAACCTTCTTTGGCCTCAGGGTGTGAGGGTCCTCCTCCGCACCACCTGGGAATCTTAAGCAATCTGGAGACGTCCTCTTTGCAAACACCTTGCTTGGCCTTTGCTGTGGCCCTTCTGACAGGCTTCTCAACATAGCCTGCAACCACAAGACAAGTGTTCTGGGATGTCAAGTCCAACAGCGCCTAGCACCCGGATGCATCCCTCCTGAACCAACAATTCCAGGGTCTTTTGCTCATGGGGCTGTGCCCTTGTGCACCATTCAAACATGCCCAGGATGGCTGAAGTCCCTGGGACCAGCACAGGTAAGCTACATTTGCAGCATCTTGTTCATATCTTTTCAATGGGACCTCTGGATGTGGAACAATTCCCCCATGGACAGGACCCTGGTAAATGTCACAAGGACGGCTTCTTACAACCATGGGGCCCTTGCTGAGACCTATGGAGTACCACCACTGTCACAGCCTCACCCAGGTAAGTTCAGACATGTGTTGGAGGGATCCTCTGCTAAAGGTTCCAAGGACTCTGAGCCCTGTGGGGGAGCGCCCCTCTCCCACCAGTGGTCAGTCTCCTGGGTTCCTGTGGGTGGGCACCCTTAGTTCCGCATGTCTCTGTCTTGGATGGCTCCCTCAGCCAGGAGTGCTCAGTGTGCTCAAAGCATGAGTGTGGATTGTGCCCTGCGTCCTGCCTGTGAGAATCCCTGAATTGCCATTTCCCAGTGTCCTCAGGGTTCTGTGGGGGGCGCCTGTGGGCCTCGGCCCAGTCTCAAGTGGGGCTTGCAATTAGCGCCCCTCGCCCGCTACTTTCCAGTGTGCTCAGGCCTTGTGGGGGGATGCCCCCCTCGCAAGCTAGGGACCAGTCTCTTCTGGGGTCTCTGGGTGAGCGCCCCTCACCCTCAGGGCTCCTGTGTACTCTGGGTCCTGAGGGTAAAAGCGCTCGTTCAAGCCTAACTGGCTTTGGTCTCAGCTCTGAGTTCCTGTGGGTGAGCGCCCCTCGCCCTCCAGGACCCAGCGTCCTCTGAGCACTACCCCACCTGGGGCCTGGAATGACCCGTGTTGGGTGGGATCCTACCCTACCAGGCAAAGAAAACCCTCTGTGGCCTCAGGGTGTGAGGGTCCTCCTCGGTACCAGCTGGGCAACTTGGAGCAATCTGGAGACCTCCTCTTTGCAAACACCTTGCTTGGCCTTTGATGCGGCCCTTCTGACAGGCTTCTCAACATGAGCCTGCAACCACAAGACAAGTGTTCTGGGATGTCAAGTGCAACAGCGCCTAGCACCCGGGCGCGTCCCTCCCGAACCACCATTTCCGGGCCTTTTGCTCATGGGACTGTGCCCTGGTGCACCATTGAAACGTGCCCAGGATGTCGGAAGTTTCTGGGACCAGCACAGGTAAGCTATATTTGCAACACTTGTTCGGATCTCCAATGGGACCTCTGGATGTGGAACAATTCCCACATGGACAGCACACTGGCAAATGACACAAGGACAGCTCCTTACAACCATGGGGGACTTGCTGAGACCTATGGAGTACCACCACTGTCACAGCCTCACCCAGGTAAGTGAGAGACATGGTTCTCAAGCTATATTTGCAACACTTGTTCGGATCTCCAATGGGACCTCTGGATGTGGAACAATTCCCACATGGACAGCACACTGGCAAATGACACAAGGACAGCTCCTTACAACCATGGGGGACTTGATGAGACCTATGGAGTACCACCACTGTCACAGCCTCACCCAAGTAAGTGAGAGACCTGGTTCTATCAAGGGATCCTCTGCTAAAGGTTCCAAGGACTCTGAGCCCTGTGGGGGAGCGCCCCTCTCCCACCAGTGAGTCAGTCTCCAGGATTGCTGTGGTGTGGCCACCCTTAGTTTCTCAGGGCTCAGTCTTGAGTGGGTCCTGTAAATCAGCACCCCTCACCCAGCAGTGCTCATTGTACAAAGGGTCCTGTGGGTGTACTCCCCCCCCCCGACCCCTACCAACAATGTACCCTGCATCAAGACGTTGCTTGTGAGGGCCCCCTGGCCACGATGTGGATTGTGCCCTGCATCCTGCTTGTGAGACCCCTCTCCAATTGCCATTTCCCAGTGTAATGGGGGGGTACTGTGTGTGGCGCCCTTGGTCCTTGGCCCAATGTCACCTGGGGATTCTGGGTCAGCGCCTCTCGCCCACCAGTCCCCAGTGTGCTCAGGTTGTTTGTGGGCGCCCCCCTTGCGAGCTAGTGACCAGTCTCATCTTGGGCCTGTGGGTGAGCGCCCCATCGCCCAGCAAGTGCCACAGAAGGTCTCTACTCGGGCCTGTGGGTGGTGCCCCACTTCTGGCCAAGGCTCAGTCTCCCCTGGGCACCACTGGTGAGCGCCCCTCACCAGCCCGGAGTGGCCCAGCAGGTCTCCTCCCTGGGTCCTGTGGGTGAGTGCCCCTCGCCTCCAGGGCCCAGTGGTATCTGAGCCCTATCCCACCTGGGGGCCTGGAATAACCTGTGTTGGGTGGGTGCATTTCCCTCAGAGGCAAGGAAACCTTCTTTGGCCTCAGGGGTGTGAGGCTCTCCTCTGCACCACCTGGGAATCCAGGAGCAATCTGGAACACGTCCTTCTTTGCAAACACATTGCTGTGCCCTTTGCTGTGGCCCTTCCTGACAGG
>CM046675.1:5832629-5865532 GCA_025594165.1 Tamias sibiricus | reverse complement strand
TAATCAATCAGGCAATTCTAGGCAAAATCCCAAAAGAGAAATAAGACCAAGCTCATACCGTGCCCCAGGCCGCTGCCCCAGGTGTAAAATGGGAAATCATTGGGCCAATAAATGCCATTCAAAATTTGACATCCATGGAAATCCTTTGTTCAGGAATTCAAAAAATGGGGCACGGGGACCAATACCCCGGGGCCCACAAATGTACGGGCATTGCAGAAGGAGTATCCTCAAGCATCCACTCAGATGCATCCCCGACACAATCCCTACTACAGATCCACTCTCTCGCCAGAGGAACAAGAGGAAATGCAGGATTAGACCTCTGTTCCACCGCCCGAATAGTGTTAACACCTGAAATGGGGGTTCAACTGATTCCCACAGGAGTCAGGGGACCTCGTCCCTCAGGGACTGTAGGACTTATTATCGGGCGTAGTCCTAAAAGCTTATTAGGTTTGCAAGTGACCCCAGGTGTAATAAACTCAGACTACAAAGGGGAAATAAAAATAATGCTTAGCTCACCCCAAAGTATAACTTCTGTTAATCAAGGAGATAGAATTGCTCAGTTGCTTCTCCTTCCCAATTTACATAATTCATTTTAAATGGGTATGCCTCAAGAAGGGAACAATAGAGGATTTTGTTCCACTGACTTAAGACCCATGGCTTGCTGGGTTCGAGACTGTTCAAGGAGGCCTATGTGTAAAATAAAAATCCAAGGAATAGAAATGGAGGGATTAATAGATACTGGAGCTGACTCTTCCATTATTAATTTACGCCAATGGCCCAAGCACTGGCCTCTGCAAAAAGCTTCAACCAGTTTAAGAGGCTTGGGATATAATAACCTCCCAGATAAAAGTGCAGTAATTTTAAAATGGGAGGATGATGAAGGCCATAAAGGAACATTTCAGCCTTATGTTTTACCTAATCTACCGGTTACTTTATGGGGAAGAGATATTTTGCAACAAATGGGAGTACACCTTGCAACCAAGCCTGCAGATGTTAAATGTGAAAACCTACAGGGTAATCTTTTTTTTTTTTTTTTTTTTTTTTTTTTTTTTTTTGTGGTACCAGGGATTGAACTCAGGGGCACTCGACCACTGGGACACATCCCCAGCCCTTTTTTGTATTTTATTTAGAGACAGGGTCTCACTGAGTTACTAAGTGCCTCACCATTGCTGAGGCTGGCTTTGAACTCGCGATCCTCCTGCCTCAGCCTCCCAAAGTGCTGAAATTACAGGTGTGCGCCACCGCGCCCGGCTCCTACAGGGTAATCTTAACCCTAAAAGAACTCATTATCAAAAAGTACAGAGTAATCTTAACCCTAAAAGTAATCATTATCATAAAAGAAAAAGATTTTTTTTTTTTCGGGGCCACTGAGAAAATAATTTTGAAAATACCATGGCTTTCTGATAAGCCAGTGTGGGTCCCTCAGTGGCCCCTATCTAAAGAGAAATTACAAGCGGCCCACCTACTAGTTCAGGAACAATTAGAAGCAGGTCATATAGAACCTTCCACCTCTCCCTGGAATTCCCCCATATTTGTGATCAAGAAAAAGTCAGGAAAATGGCGATTGTTACATGATCTTAGACAAATTAATAAAACCATGCAAGTTATGGGCCCTACTCAACCTGGACTTCCTAGTCCCGTAGCTATTCCAAAAAATTTCCATCTTATTACTCTTGATATAAAGGATTGCTTCTTTTCTATTCCCCTACATCCTCTGGATGCCCCCAGGTTTGCTTTTTCCGTTCCTTCTATGAACAATAATGGCCCTGATCAGAGATATCAATGGAAGGTTTTACCACAGGGAATGGCTAATAGCCCCACCATATGCCAAATATATGTGGACAAGGCTATCCAACCCATTAAAAATAAATATCCAAACCTCATGTGTCTACATTACATGGATGATATTTTATTGGCCCACCCTAATCAAAAAATCTTATTTAATATATTCACTGACATGGTAGAAAATTTTTAAAAATATGGATTATATATAGCAGAAGAAACAGTTCAAACCAGATCTCCCATATTATATCTAGGATTTAAAATCATGGATACTTTTGTTAGACCCCAAAAAATTCTAATAAATAAAGAACATTTTACCACCCTCAATGATTTCCAAAAACTACTGGGAGACATTAATTGGCTTCGCCCTTCACTAAATCTCACTACTGGCCAACTAAAACCTTTATTTGACATCCTTCGCGGAGACCCTGATCCATCTTCACCGCGAACATTGACTCCTGATGCTAGGAAAGCCTTAAAGTTAGTAGAAAAATCCATCGAAGGAGCTCATTGTGATAGATTTGATTTAACTCAACCGCTGATGTTGATTATTATTTCTTCACAATATACACCCACAGGAGTATTTTGGCAACAAGGGCCTTTATTATGGATACATTTGCCCGTCTCTCCTAAAAGTATAATTGAATCTTATACCTCCATGGTGGCTAAACTTATTCTTCAAGGACTTAAGACTTCTACTAAAATATTTGGCATTCACCCTGCTACTATTATTACTCCCTATTCATCATCACAGATTGAATATTTATGCTTCAATGATAATGATTGGGCTATAGCTAAATGCTCTACTTCTGCAAATTTTGATAATCATCTTCCTAAGTCCCCTATATTATCTTTTTGTATTAATCATCCTATTATATTTCCACAGGTAATAAAAAATCAACCTATTCCTAAGGCATTTAATGTATTTACAGATGGGTCCTCAAATGGTACTGCTACACTAGTCACTAAAAAAGAAAATATGACTTACATAACTGCACACAAATCAGCTCAACTAGTGGAACTGGAAGCTGTGGTAAGAGCTCTGGAAAAATTTAGGGACCAGCTCGTAAACATTTTTTCAGATAGCCACTATATTGTACAAGCCGTCCCAAAATTAGAGTTAGCAGGACCAATAGCACCTCATACTCCAGCCTTTAAATTGTTTTATCAAATACAAAAAATTTTGTGGGCAAGAAAAGAACCTCTATTCGTAGGCCATAATAGAGCACATACTAATTTGCCTGGTCCCCTCCATGAAGGTAATCAAAAGGCTGATGAACTTACAAAAACAGTATTTATACTTTCAGCGCTACAACAAGCTACTTTATTTCATTCCCAGTTTCATGTCAACAGCACCACCTTGCAACGTAGGTTTAAAATCACAAAGGAGCAAGCCAGAACAATTGTAAAAGATTGTAAATCTTGTATGACACATTTGCCCAATCCTCATTTCGGAGTTAACCCTAGAGGATTAATGCCCAATCATTTGTGGCAGATGGATGTTACTCATGAGCCAAGTTTTGGAAAATTGTGATTTATTCATGTGACCATAGATACATGCTCAGGCATGATTTTTGCTTCCTTACATTCTGGAGAAAAAGTTAAAGATGTTACATCTCATTGTTTGCAAGCTTTTGCTGCATTGGGCATCCCCAAAATGCTTAAAACAGATAATGGCACTGCATATACGTCCTTATCTTTCAAACAGTTTTGCACAAAATTCAATATATCCCATAAAACAGGCATCCCATACAATCCTCAGGGTTAGGGCATTATTGAAAGAGCAAAAACTGAACACTGAAAATTATGTTATTAAAACAAAAAGAAGGAAATTGGAAAAGTCCTAAGGACAGATTGGCAGTTGCCCTGTTTACCTTAAATTTTTTAACTTTAGACTCTAATGGTTATTCTGCTGGAGACAGACATTGGAATCCACACCAACCACATAAACCTTTGGTTTACTGGAAGGATGTTCTTTCAGGTACATGGAAGGGTCCAGATCCAGTATTAATTTGGGGAGGAGGATCTGTTTGTGTTTTTCCAAAACACGAATCCTCTCCAATATGGGTACCATCTAGATTAATAAAACAGGTACCACATCAAAATGATCAAGATGAAGTTATTGAAGAATCAAGATTAATCAAAAAGGTACAAAATCAAGAGGACCAAGATGAAGGTATAGAATGATTCCCTCAAAAGAGTCCTTCAAAATATTTCACAAATTAAGTGTCATTCATCCCGGCCGGGACGAGGAGATCTCTCTTTAGTGTGCACACAATTGTATTTTTTTTTCTTTTTATGCATGTCTTTATGTCTGTATATTTGTCTACATTTCATGTTAACGTGACGTCACAAATATATGTTTGTATGTTTGTGCATCTGTCCAGTGTGACATCACAAATAACAAGCGCTTATGAAAAAAAAATAAATATATATATATATATATATATATATATATATATATATATATATATATACACATATGGATCCAAATAACTTTAATTCATTCTAGGTTAAGAGTATTCAATTAAGAGTAAATAATTTTATAAATGAAGGTATTTTCAATTTTGATTTATAGGTGTCCCTGGGACTTCTCTTTAGCAAACAATATGACTAGTGCTATATAACCTGATATTTTGGTGTTTTGACATAAGATTGTTTATTTGTTATTAACTTCATTTGTTTAATAGCTCATTAATTTCAATTATCTCAACAGGTAAAAGATTGCTCTGTATACAGAGACTCAAGGGTTCCAGCTAACAAATTATTTCTCTAAAGTGCCTTTACCTTTTCTTTAATCTATCTTTAATGCAGTAATTACCCTCAGTCTTTCTTTGTTTTGTTCTAAATATGATATTTTTCCAACTTATGTTTGTAAAAGCTCAACCAGCGATGTGTGTGAACAAAAATCAACTTTAATTTTCTAATCTAATTATTCTATTTTGTAGTTTGACAACTTGCCTCTTGACTCAGTGCTGCAATAGCACTGCCTTTTCTTTAATAACTGATGCTTGAGTTTCTAGGTAGCGGGCCCTGAAGATTTGCCGGTGGCATTGTCTAAACATAAAAAAGACGTCTGCTGCTATAGCTGCAGGGATCACGGCTGCCGCAAGCATTTCTGCTGTTCAAGCATCAAACAACCTCACCAACAGTGTGGCCTCTGCTCTACATGCATGGTGCCTCCTACATCAACTTGTTATAACAAATGGACATTTTGATCTTTCATTGTTTGGGACTTTATGGGACAATGCCTTGCGGGTATTTGTCTAGAGAATTCAGTGTGTTACTTGATGAAACTTAGGGCAGCTGATTTGTTTAAACAATTTGATATGCTATGAAATTTGGCTCATCACCAAAAGGCTTGTCGCCTTAAAGCCACAACATCTCCTCACAATTGGACGGCTGTTAGTCATCATACATAGTCGATCCTAAAGGGCTCCATTGGATGGCTGCTTAGCCAATGACGGGTAAGATCCCCAGAGGGGGACAACCTAAGACAGGCACAGTTGCACGGGACAGTCTCATGTGGCCGACATATCAACCTAAGATAGGAGTCAAGGGCACAGCCTTGATTATCCGATGACGGGTAAGAATGTTGGTTGCACATAGACATCCTAGAGCATTACCTCTTTTAAAACAAAAAGGGGGAAATGCAGGAGCCCTGTTTGGGGATTGGCTTGAATTGCGGTTGACTATGAGCCGTGGAGATTTGGGCATTGTCGCTTCCCGTAGTCTCACAGGACTTGTTGCGGGATCTCGAGTGACTTGGCCGAAATTGCTGATCGGGTCAGCGCCATTTTTTTTGGTGTGTGTTGCGTGTGTTAGTCGTTGTTAGAACCAGAGAGTAAAGTTATCAGAATAAAAAGCTGTTTGTCTCCAGTTTGCCTCTGAACTTCTTCCCGCGGCTCCGTTGCTCCAAGTGCTTCAGGCGGCAACACCGGTTTATTTTGCAGAAAGTACCAGGTCATCAGGAGATAAAGTGGGAGAAGGGGAATAGGCAGAACTAGGCTTTGCCAGAACAGCATCACTGTATTGCCAAAGAAAGATTCTAATATATGCAGGAAAGGGCCAGAAAAAATGAGAAGTAAGGGGCAATGGAGATTCAGAGGGTGGTGAACTGAGCAGGGGGATAGGCCACCACATATATATATAACTTATATGTAAGTTTATATATATATATATATATATAACCATATGTACATATGAACTTATATATATATAAGTTCAAAAGGGGAGATGTTGAGTGGCTTCTTTGGGAGGGCTTGTACACTAAGAAGAGCCAAAGAAGGAGTTCAGTCCAATATAAATGTAATTCAAGGGATAGTTTTGTGAGAATGTTTTTCAAGGTCTGGTTGGTATGTTCCACCTTTCCAGAGTACTGGGGATGGTAGGGAATATGAAAATGCCAGGAGATGTTGAGTGTTTTAGCTACAGACCATGAAACACGGTAAGTAATTTCAGAACCATTATCAGACTGAAGTGAGGAGAGGCCAAACCAGGGAAGAATGTGTTCAACAAGGATGAGGACATTGGCCACCATAGGGGCGATGAATCTAGCCTAATTCCATCTTAAGACTGGGAGCCATTCTGTCAAAAAGTTAAAAAAGGTCCATTTCTGCCTTCTGTAGAATGCTAAAATTTTTATTTGGCCTGATCATATTTTAATGTTTTAAACTTGTTTGGAATTCCTACCTGTGCCTTGAACTCACCCAGGCCTGGCTTTCCCTGACCAGATAACATTCTCTGAAATCTTATTGGTACCTCATGACTACTGGCTCACCCTGACCAGATAAGTACCCACTCTAAAACCTAATGGCATCCTTTTTTTTTTTTTTTTACCAGGGATTGAACTCAGAGGCACTCGTCCACTGGGCCACATCCCCAGGCTTTTTGAATTTTACTAGAGAAAGGGTCTCACTGAGTTGCTAAGTGCCTTGTCATTGCTGAGGCTGGCTTTGAACTTGCAATCCTCTTGCATCAGCCTCCCAAGTGCTGGGATTACAGGCATACACCACCATGCCCAGCAGCTTGCTTTAATTTGATTTCAATTGAAGTTGGTGGTTTTTACTTTGCATCATGGTTCAACAGGGGCACATTTATTGGTGGTGAGAAAAGCCTCAACCCATCCCGAGAAGGTGTCACCAAGTACTAAGAGAAATTTGTACTGCTTTCCTGGTGGCATATGGGTAAAGCCCAGCTGCCAATCAGCGCATGGGAGATGTACTCTTGCCACATGTAAAGAGAAGGCAAATGGTTGGAGATAGGAGGTGAGATTGTTTTTTTGGCAGATTTCACAGGAGGCAGAGAGGGTAGAGAGAAATTGTAGGTCCTTTGGAGAGTGTTTAAGATGAGAAATGAGAAATTGTTTTATAGATGAGGTGTTAGGGTGAAAGATTTTGTGAAGGTAAGGATCTGTTGAGTGTCAGGTGGGGTACAGTCCACCAGTAGACTAGCAAGGCAGAGGACCATAAGTACAGTAGGCTTTTTGAGGGCTGCAGCTTTCACCTCAGATTATGCTTTTTTGTTGCCCAGTGTACAAAGGAGATGTTTATCTGATGGGATTTACTATGTGATACTCTAATGGCAGCTGGAAGTTTTGAGGCCTGAAGTAGATTGAAGATAACGGGGCATTAGTAATTGAGGTTCCCTTGATGGTAAGGAATCTGCACTCCTTCCAAATAGCAAAGTGTGAGAGAAGTATGTGTAAAGCGTATTTATAGTCTGTGTAAACATTAAGGGAGCCTCTCTTTGCCAAAATGAAGTCTCTGATGAAGGCAGCAAGTTCAGCCTGCTTATTGGATGTATTATTAGGGAGGGGAGCCACTTCCACAACTGAAGTTAGAGAGACTATAGCATATCCTGCCTGATGAACTCCCTCTTGAAGGAACCATGTGTATGCTGCCTGGAGCAAGGGGCCTTCCTCTATGTGGGAGGGATGCAGAAGAAGCTCCTCCAGAGTTTCAATGCATGAATAAGAGGAAAAGATGTGGAAGGGACCTGACCTTTAAAAATATTGGCCATTATTTTTTTAAAATCATGCTGCTCCTCAGATATATGACTTGGGAGTTATTTCAGTTATCTTAATAATGACTACCTCTGTTGGTACCTCAAATTTTTTCATAATATTAGAATATTTTAGCAATATGTGTAGAATGACATATGTTGGCATCTTAGGACATTGTTTGAATTTGCAATGTAGCAATATTATCTACCTGTTATTATCATCACGAGAATAACTATCCTACATTAGCCATGTCCAGTTATTAAATATTAGTAGAAATATATTCTAATGCTTTTTACTCAGTCATCTAGAGTTAGGGTGGTAATTAAAGTAAAAGTTCAAATAAATTTGGAGTCATTCCTTTGTAAGGTTTTTATTAAAGAAAAAAAAAAAAAAAACATTTGATCCAAGCCTGAAAGATGGACCTTCAAAAGAGAGCCAATTTTCTTCTTCATGAAGTAAGTAGTTCTCTAGTTCAGAGGCCTGAGCATACACTTGATACACAAAATTTGATGTTGATCTCCTGATAGAATATTTCTTATACAAGGCATGTTTGTGCTTTATTTCAAGTGTCAGAAAGAGTAGATATGTATTTTAAATCATTTACTTATGGCCAGATATGAAAAGATGATAGTAATCAGATAATTATGAATGTGAGGCAAAATCATTTGATGACACTTTGTAACATGTCAATCAATAAGGTAAGATATTAAGTATAATGAAAAAGTTAAAATACTGATGAACATCAGATACCATTTAAAAATCTGATGTAATGCAACTATCTGGTTAAAACATTCAAGTGTTGTTTTTATTTCACTTTATTCAATGTTCTGTAAGTTAACCTATTCATGTAATGACATGATTTTCTTTTTATGGTAAAAATTGAGCATGTGTCCATCAGCTTATTCACTATTTATTTTCATTGGCGAAATGTATATTTAAATCCTTTCCCTGCATTTTACAATTGAGCTCATTTTTTTTTTTGCACTACAGAGTATTAAAAGCTTTTTTACAAATATATTCTGATACTAGGCATTATTTATATATAAATAATCTGAATTCATTTCCCTCCATTCAATTTCTTAATTGTGTGCTTTACATCAAAAACATGTTAATATTTAATAAAGTTCAACTTTTATTCCCTTGCATTTGATAGTAATTTTGGATAAGCAGATTCATTAAAACTTCCATCTTAATAATTTAATGTAAATTTCATAAAAATAGCTGTTTTGTCCAGACCCTCAGAGGCAGAAGATCTTAGAATAGTATTTACCAAGTTCTGAAAAGAAACGGATGGCAGCTGAGAATAATATACCCAGCAAAATTCAGTCTCAGAACTGACAGTTGAAATAATACCTTTAATGATAAACAAAAAGCAATACAATTCAAAAATAAAAAGCCTGCTGGGCGTGTTGGTGCACGCCTGTAATCCCAGAACTTGGGAGGCTGAGGCAGGAGAATCAAGAGTTCAAAGCCAGCCTCAGCAATGGCAAGGCTTGTATGAACTCAGTGAGACCCTGTCTCTAATAAATACAAAAAGGGCTGGAGATGTAGCCCAGTGGTCAAGTGCCCCTGAGTTCAATCCCCAGTACTGGGGAAAAAAAAAAGAAAGCCTGCTCTTTAAAACATTCTTAATAAAATACTTCAAGAAAAAGAAATAAAACAATAAAAGTGAAATCCAGCAAAAGGAGGAGATACACTAGAAGAATAGTCAAAGAAGAACCTAATTTAAAGAAAGACCCAGAAATAAATTAAAATGACAGGGAATAAAAATTATTTCTTAATAATAACATTGAATGTAAATGGTCTAATACCATCAGTCAAGACTTGGACAGTTGCCGGGGTAGCTAAGTTACGAAAGGGGCCGAGTTCTAAGCTATCTTCCTATCGGGCCCTAACAGGAAGTTTTTTTTTTTTTTTTTGCCAGCAAGAAAATATAGCTTACTCGGCGAGAATGAGCTTAAGAACAGAAATCGCTAGATGCCTTACCTCTGTCTGTTTGAACAGATAACACGCCACACCTAGAAAGTCTTGTATATAGCTCACGGGATGTCCGGAGAACAACTCGCTTTATTGAACAAGCATTGACTTAAATAGGCCTAGAACTAACCAATCAGCAAACAAGGCGGTTCAGCCTCTCACGCTATGTCATAGCCACACCCCTTGGTTTAGCCCCGGTCCTTTAAGGTGTGGTAAGCAGTCAAATCTTTATCCCTTGGCAGACATAGTCCCAACAGACAGTCATATTGGATTGAAAAATGATAAAACAATATGGTACCTTCAAGAGACTGACCTCATAGGCAAAGATATCCACAGAATGAAGGTAAAGGGATGAAGAAAAACATTTACATAAAGCTTGTAAATAAGCAGGGGTTTCTATCATAGCAGATAAACTGTACTTTAATCCAATGTTAATCAGAATGGACATCTTTCAAGCCAATGTTACATCAGAATGGATGTATACATCAACAAGACATAACAATTTTAAATAGTTTTGCCACAAACAATAGATCATCTACATATATCAAACAAACCCCTCTCAATTTCAAACCTTAAATAGACCACAATAATCCTGGCTCAATTTAACATGCCTCTTTCACCACTAAATAGATAATCTAAATAAAACTAAATAAAGAAGCTATAGAACTAAAAAAAATTTGATAATTTAGAGTTGACGAGCATATATAGAATATATTTTATCCATAATGACTGAATACACTTTCTTCTCAGCAGGACACAGATCCTACACTAATATAAACAATATTATGTAAGGTATCACTTATCTTGGCATATAATTGTAATATTGCCTTAGTATGTTTTTAGGTTCTGTAGGGTTATTTTGATAGCTCCCTTTATATTGATATTAATTTTTGTGTTCTTGCTTTTTTCTTGATCAGAATTTTTTGACATTTCTCAAATTTTAGATATATTTTGTTTTCTCTATCTAATATTCTTCTGCTCCTTCTCTTATTTTTCCTTCCTAGTACAATTGAAAACATTTGAGCTTATTACTGATAGAAGTACTTTAGGTTACAAAGGCTCATCAGAGTACAGTTTTATCCCAGATATTCTCATATTTTAAGTTTTTATTATCACTTAGTTCAAAGCATTTTTATTGGCATATAATTTCTTCCTTGACCTGTGAGATATTCATTAAGTGTGACATATAATTTTCAAATAATTGACATGTTGTTGGGAAGGTGAATATATCTTGAAGTGATTAATTTCTAGTGTAAAAATCATGCAGAAAACACAGTCTGCATGATTAGAAATTTTTTAAATAATGAAAATGTTTTTCAGCCGGGCGTGGTGGCACACGCCAGTAATCCCAGCACTTGGGAAACTGAGGCAGGAGGATCGATTGTGGTACTAAGAGTTCCTGTAAATGTAGCTATTCCCAAAATGATTGCTGTCCATTGATAGGTATTTTTCTGTTTTGTTCTCAATGTTCTGAGAGATAGTAGAACAGCCTTTAAGGCATAAACTATTTGTTATGTTCTAGCCATCTCTAATTTGATTTGGTTTAGCAATAGGTATGCCCATGCCTTCTGTTAAGATTATAAGCATTAAAATAAAAAGTCCCAATAGCATAGAAAAAGGGTCCCATGGTTTCAGTTTTCCACAAGTGTGGTTTTGCAACCACTTCATCCTCACTGTTGAAGGGCAAAGCATCACACCGGGGACAGCCATGCAGCCAAAAGATTTATTTAACAGCCTTCGTAGCCGGTAGCAAAAACCGGAGAAGAGGTGCTCTGGTCGAAGGTCGAAGAGGTGGGAGAGGGGAGTCAGGGAGAAGGGAGTGTGCTAGCTCTGGTGGGAGAAGGGAGTCAGGGAGAGGGGAGTGTGCAAGCTCTGGACAGAAGGTGGGTGCTTGGTTGCACCGGCTGGGATCTCTGGAGCTGTCGGCTGAAGCAGCTGCTGTCTGGCTGGAGGCTGGAGCTGTCAGCTGGAGCAGCTGCCGTCGGCTGAAGGTGGTCGGTCTGGAGCTGTCAGCTGGAGCAGCTGCCGTCGGCTGGAGGCGATGGGTCTGGAGCTGTTGGCTGGGGCAGCTGCCATCGGCTGGAGGCGATGGGTCTGGAGCTGCTGGCTGGGGCAGCTGCCATCGGGCTGGAGGTGATGGGTCTGGAGCTGTTGCAGTGGCTTCCTCCTCTCTGCAGCGACGAGCCGATGTATCTGTCTTCCTCCTCTCAGCAGCGACGATCCGATGTTGGTGTCCGTGTGTCTCTTTCTCTGGCTGTCTGGCTGGCTCTCTGAGTCTCTCAAACAGGGCCTTATATAGGGATTTCTGGTGGGGGGTGCACTAGAGCAACCCCAACACCATTGGCTAGAACAGGATGCCCTTTAAGCCTATTGGCTCTTGCCTGGGGAAAAGAAGCATTCTGCCTGGGGAAGGAACATCCTGTCTGGAACATCTTGAAACAAGGTTGCTTCTCTTAGGGTGTGGAAAACTGAGGGCGGGGGAGGGTAACATATCTATCATTCCCCCCCTTTTGTTTTCTTAGGAAGTGGGACGTCGTATGTCAGTCTGGCTACTTCCTGCTGAAACGGGGCGACGTGGGGTGTTATGGGGGGGATATGATAAGACAGGCAGGTCAGGCTTGAGGGTGAAAAGGATTCCTAGGAGGTTGGCACCAAAAAAATGAATTCGCCCTGAGGTGATGAGAAGTGACAGATGATCCCTAAGGAGAAACTGGTTAAAGGTTGAGAACAAGAAAGACATGAGCTGTGGAGAAGGAAGAGCTGCAAAGGAGAAGATCATCTACATATTGCAAAAGAGTGGAGTCAGAGAATTCAAGGTCTTTGAGATCGGCAGCTAGTGTCTGTCCAAAGATATGAGGGCTGTCTCGAAAACCCTGAGGGAGGACTGTCCAGGTCAATTGTTGGGACCGTTGAGTATCAGGATCAGTCCAGGTAAAGGCAAAGATGTCTTGTGATTCCTGAGCTAAAGGGACAGTGAAGAAGGCATCCTTAAGGTCAATGACTGAGAAATGAGTAGATAAGGAAGGAACTAGGGAGAGAATGGTATAAGGATTTGGGACCAGAGGGTGTATGGGCCTAACAGCCTCATTGATGAGACGAAGATCTTGGACTAGCCGGTATGACCCATTGGACTTCTTGACTGCCAATATGGGAGTATTATATGGGGAATGGGTGGGTCGGAGAAAGCGTTTCCGCAGAAGGTCTGAGATAATAGGTTGGAGACCTCTGAGGCTAGTGGCTGGGAGTGGGTACTGGGCTCTATTAGGGAAATACTGGGGATCTTTAAGGTGTATTCGTATAGGGTCACAGTGAGCAAGGGATGGAGTCTGGGTATCCCAAACTTTGGGGTCTACCAGATGGGAGGGGGCAGGGTAACAGGAGGTTTCCGCATCAGGCTCTAAAATGCTAAGAAGGAAGACGGAAGAGGAGACGGAGTGAGACGAGTCGGGGAGAAGAACTGAGCGAGGCGGGTCAGAGAACACAACTGAGGCCTGAAATTTGACCAGTATATCTCGGCCCAATAAAGGCACAGGACATTGAGAGATTACTAGAAACTGGTGGGGAAATGAATGGAGGTGGAGGCGGCAAGACAGCATGGGAGTCTTGTGGGGGTGAATGGTGTGTCCCTCTATCCCGACAACAGGGGACGATAAGGTGGTGGGCCCCCAAAACTCCCTCAAGACCGAGAAAGTGGCTCCTGTGTCTAGTAGGAAATTTATGGGGTGGCCATCAACAAGAAGGGTGACCCTAGGCTCCTGTAAGGCGATGTCAACTGTCGGGAGAGGAAACCCAGGGCCCCGTCAATCTTCTGCGGCTAGTCCAAGTAGGTTGGGTTTCATGACTGATCCAGTCCCCCTGCGGGAACTGGGGCAGTCAACACCCCAGTGGCCCATCTTGGAGCATTTAGGACATGGGCGCATAGGGGGCCTGGGGTTGGGGCAAGCTCTAGCCCAGTGTCCTTCGTTCCCGCATTTGAAACACTGCCCTGGAGGTCCCCTCTGCGCGGGGTAATGGCCCCCTTGTTTGTGAGGCCCTAGAGTCGGTGCCCTGTAAAGCCTGGGCCAGCATTTGAAATCTTGCTCGTTCGGCCTTTTCATGGTTCTGAAACCTACGGCGTTCAGTATTCTCATCTCTATTATGATAGGCCTTAAAGGCCATGGCCAAGATCTCGGTCTGAGGTGTTGCAGGTCCTTGCTCTAATTTTCTCAATTTAGCCCGTATATCGGGGTAACTTTGGGACAAAAAGTAAGTCATAAGGACATGACGTCCCCCTGGAGAGTCAGGATCTAAATTGGTGTACTGTTGGAGAGCTTTCGTTAGTCGATCTAGAAATTCAGAGGGGGTGTCTTCCCTTTTTTGTATGATTTCCTGCAGCTTGTCAAAATTAACTACTTTTTGTGCTGCACGCTTAAGACCAGTTAGTATACAAGTGGAAAACTGATCTCGCAAGGCCACGTCCCCTGGGGAATTATAGTCCCAGTTAGGGTCCCTTTCGGGGACAGCCTGAGGTCCAATGAGATGGTTAGGGTTGGTTCTATGGTTCTCATCGGCATAGGCCCGTGCCTGCTCCCAGACTCGCCTACGCTCCTCAGGGAGGAGGGTATTTGCCAAAATCATATAGATGTCATGGAAGGTAAGGCTATAAGCTTGGAGGACCCATTGAAATTCCCTGAGGTATGTAGTGGGGTCAGTGCTATAAGAGCCCAATCGTTTCTCGATTTGCACTACCTCGGTCATTGGGAAGGGAACATGGACACGGACAATTCCTTCTGGACCCGCAACTTCCCGGAGTGGGGTAAGGACTTGGGCGGGAGTAAGTGACAGAGGGTGAGCAGACATTGTGCAAGATCGTGTGAGGGGTGGGCTGGAGGAGGAGGTGGCAGGAGTGTGTAGAAGTGGGGCTGGAGGGGCCGAGGGAGGCGGAGAGGTTTCAGATTGGTATGGGGGCAGCTCATCCGCGGGATCGAAATCAAGAAAGGAGGGGGATGGTAGGGGAGCAGCCGGTTGGCAGGCTAGGAGGCTATTGTTGGAGCTGCTGTGGGTACAGAGTGAGGGATTCGAACGGAGGAGGGAGAAAGCCTGAACATACGGAATCTCTGCCCATTTTTTTGATCGCTCGCAGAAGTTGAAAAGATCTCTCAGTATAGAGGGATCCAGGGACCCAGAAGCAGGCCATTTGTTTTGGTTATCTAAGGGGTATGTGGGCCAATCTTGGGTGCAAAATTTGGTAAGTCTTGTTGGTTGTATATCGGGAGTTAGGCCAAGAGTGGCTAGGTTGTTTAAGAGGCACTGTAGAGGACAGTTGGCTGGGAGGGGTCGGAGTGGGTACAAGAGTGACAAATAGTGAGTGATAGCAAAACCAAAGAAGAGAGTGAGGACGAGAGCAAAGAAGAGAGTGATTGGAGAGTAGTCAGCCAGGAGGGATAGGAGTGAGTCAGCCAGGAGGGGTGAAGAAGCAGCAGCAGAAGAAGAAGCCCCCATTTTCCCGTTCCGAACGGGAGAGATATATTGTCCTGAGGAGCGTCCTCCTCAAGATATATATATCAGAGAGATCCAAGTCTGTGAGACCCAGTCGTCACTGGAGTCAAACAGAGATGGGGTCCAAAGGGACCGAAGAACAATGGGTCACCTTGCGCAAGGATTTTCCGTGTCCCGTCCTGGACGGGAAGGAGAGACCCAAGTCCGGAGGCCAGAGGCCGAAAAAAGGGCTTTCTTCAACTACTCCCAGGAAAGGGAGAGGGAGAGAGGGAGATAGGGAGAGAGAGAGAGAGAGAGAGAGAGCCAACGGTCAGTTCCCACTGTACAAGGCCTGACGGGTTTAGGAGCCCTGGGGATGAGGAGACCTACCTAGGAAAAGGAGAAAGAGACAAAAAGAGAAAGAGCTCCACGAGGTCCACTGTGACCATGAAGGTCTAGGTGGGGTGCGATCCTCCCTGTACAGGCCACCAGCGGGGCTGCCGGACGATCAACGGTCAGTTCCCACTGTACAAGGCCCGACAGGTTTAGGAGCCCTGGGGCGGGGGGCTTACCAATCCGATGACCGGTGGTGGATGCGTCGGAGCGGCGATCAAAAACCGGGCGAAGGCTGAGGCAGTTCCGGGTGATTATGCCCTCCGGCTCAGATAGGATCCGAGTCCCGGCACCAATGAAGGGCAAAGCATCACACCGGGGACAGCCATGCAGCCAAAAGATTTATTTAACAGCCTTCGTAGCCGGTAGCGAAAACCGGAGAAGAGGTGCTCTGGTCGAAGGTCGAAGAGGTGGGAGAGGGGAGTCAGGGAGAAGGGAGTGTGCTAGCTCTGGTGGGAGAAGGGAGTCAGGGAGAGGGGAGTGTGCAAGCTCTGGACAGAAGGTGGGTGCTTGGTTGCACCGGCTGGGATCTCTGGAGCTGTCGGCTGAAGCAGCTGCTGTCTGGCTGGAGGCTGGAGCTGTCAGCTGGAGCAGCTGCCGTCGGCTGAAGGTGGTCGGTCTGGAGCTGTCAGCTGGAGCAGCTGCCGTCGGCTGGAGGCGATGGGTCTGGAGCTGTTGGCTGGGGCAGCTGCCATCGGCTGGAGGCGATGGGTCTGGAGCTGCTGGCTGGGGCAGCTGCCATCGGGCTGGAGGTGATGGGTCTGGAGCTGTTGCAGTGGCTTCCTCCTCTCTGCAGCGACGAGCCGATGTATCTGTCTTCCTCCTCTCAGCAGCGACGATCCGATGTTGGTGTCCGTGTGTCTCTTTCTCTGGCTGTCTGGCTGGCTCTCTGAGTCTCTCAAACAGGGCCTTATATAGGGATTTCTGGTGGGGGGTGCACTAGAGCAACCCCAACACCATTGGCTAGAACAGGATGCCCTTTAAGCCTATTGGCTCTTGCCTGGGGAAAAGAAGCATTCTGCCTGGGGAAGGAACATCCTGTCTGGAACATCTTGAAACAAGGTTGCTTCTCTTAGGGTGTGGAAAACTGAGGGCGGGGGGAGGGTAACATATCTATCAACTGTGACCTTGTCAGAAAGCAGAAGGGGGAACACCTTCACCAAGATGGGCCCTGGGGGCTGTTCATATAACAAATGCTTGCATCACTCACTCAGTCTTCAACTTAATTGCCCTCTAGACTGGAAAGATCTACTCAGAGCAGCTCTTGAGCCTGCAACATGTTTGAAATGAAAGGCATCTTTCTATGATGAATGTGAACAGCAGGGGGATTGCAACAACACCACAAATGTTAACCTCCATGCTGAATGCTTGCAGGGAAAGGGAATCTATCATTCCACTGTGGTGCAAGCTATGGGTCCATTAAACTATTTCAATCAGGGGTGGCTCTGTGCTTTAAGAGCCTGGAGGAAGTTACCAGCTGGGAGAGGTGCAGTTTCTATGCAGGGCCTAAGGCAGAAAGACACTGAAGACTTTCTGCAGTTTATTGATAAAGTGGACAAGGTGACGTAAAGGGCCAAGTTGAAGGTGGAGCCTGAGGCCTTTGAGGAGCCATTGTATGGCAGCAAGGGGAGCTCTCCACTTGTTGGGCATGTGGAGGAACAAGGCATGTCCAGCGAGAATGCCCAGAGCCTCCACAAATTACTTCTTGAACTAAGAAGGCTTACAAACAGCTAGTCAGAGACTGCAAAAAATATGCCCCTTTCCCTCCTATTGGCCCTTTGCAACCTGCTGGGGTTTCATTCCACAGCCTCCACAGGAGAAACCACAAAAAAAGGTCATCTCCTATCTCCTTAAATGTTCTGGAATTATGGATGTTCCCAAGTCTATTAAAACTGACAATGGGCCAGCCTATAGTAGCAAGACATTTCAGGTGGTTTGCAATGATTGATATATACAGCACTCAAATGGGATCTCCTATAACTCTCAGGCTTAAGGCATCATATAAGGAACACAGAAGGAGGGGCTGGGGTTGTGGATCAGCAGCAGAGTTCTTGCCTCACACCGGTGAGACACTGGGTTCAAATCTCAGCATCACATGAAAATAAATAAAGAAAATAATGGTTACAATTTTTTTAATTGTTAAAAAAAAAAACACAAAGAATTAAAGACAAAAATGGGGGGAAACTATACCAAGTCCCCTTGTGAAGCCTTGACGAAAACCTTATTTACTTTAAATCTTCTTTCAATTTCAAAATTTTCTACAGAAACAGAAGCCCATAAACATTGGCTCCCCCTCAGAGGGCCCTCCCATGGAAAGATTCCATAACAAGTGCATAGAATGGTTCAGAGCCCCTCATAAAAAGGAGTCAAGGGTTTGCTTATGTTAACAGGAGCCTCACCCCATCTGGGTGCCTGCCAGAAAAGTCAAGCCCTGGACACTCAGATCTATGAACCAAGAAGATGAAGGAACTAACTCTGGAGAAAAAAACCACAAGGAAAAGACTCAACAATGAGAACAGACCTCATTTAAAGTAACATGGGGTGATATTAAAGGTCTTGTTGACCAAGCCACCAGATTGGACCCTTTGACTGGTGGCAACCTCATCCCTGGTCCTATGATGGTGGTCATATTGTGTGCAGCACTCACTGCTACCAGTAAAGCCTCCCACAAGGCAAATATGGCACTGGTCACTAGGCCACCACTTTTAGCAGTGTACAATTGGGAAGGAGCCCTAGCTAAGCTCTCTTTCAATAACTCCAACCTTATTGATCCTGAATTAGCTGTACAAATAACAACCGTACAGTAGAATACCAGCATTCCCAGCATACTGTGGAATGCCAGCATTGCCTACTCTGCCAATTTGTTTCTCCACAGTTGATAATGAGACTTATAATCAGGACAGTCCCCTTTGCTTTGCTCTTTCCAATGAAACATATTGTAGATAAATATAACAACTCAAATGTTGGACTGTCTCTCACTGACCTTAGAGTTATAGTTAATGCTACCTATAGCCATAGACCTCCTCACAACAAATTTAAAATCCCTTGCTGCCAATATGACCAACTATGCTTTTTGGAAAGCCCCCATCAGATAATGATAGCATCCCATTGAATCAATGTCATGGCCATACCTTATCTCCTCGATAAGAAGAATTTCTCCAGGAAAGAACAACACCTATGTGCCTGGATGGGCTCAGCTCCCTGGAATGTTAATGTCATGCCCAAAATCCATATGGGTTACTGCAGGAACTACTACATGGGACAATCTGTTACCAACCATTATACAGGAAATCAATATGGTATGACAGATATCACAACAATATTGCTGGCTGCCAGACCCATCAAATTGGCAGTGGCTGGCTAGATAATTGGGTCAATGTTACAAGGCCCTAACCATGAATTTACCTTTGTCCTAAATTGTACCAATGCCCACTATACACAAGCTTGTGCTGAGCCACCCTTTGCTATGCAAATAATCAATGATACTAATGGCACAAATACCTCTCATACAGAAATCCCTAATACAGCCAATACATTCTGCTGGCTCACAAATTATCTAAGTCCTGTTAAGAAAGCTAAACATATGTTTATCCTCAGAGTGCCCCCAGCAAACTGGCTTCCAGTGAACCTGTCCAGAGAGTGGAGAAGTCCATGGGAATTGGAGATGAAGAATCTTCTGAATGAGATCCTGTACTGGACAAGGCATAAAACTGGCCTCATCATCACTGGGATTATTGCCCTGGTGGCCACCATCGCTGTCATAGCCACTGCCACTGCTTCACTCACTCAGGGTATCAAGACTGCTCAGACTGTAAACAATTTGTCTACTTCCATGGCAGAAGCTTTTGCCATTCAAATGACTTAAATAAACTGTCCCAAGCCACTATTTTTGTCATCCAGCAAAAACTAGACCTCCACCAGGAACAACTAGGCATACTGTTTATGCTGCAAAGGCTCACTTTATGACCCTGAATTTCAAGGTATTTGTGTCACACAATTTCCTATATGTAAAGATATAACCTTACACTTTTCCAATTTTTCCCAGTATACTAAGGGCACTTAGAATAGTATGACTATGCAAAACATTACTAAGGCAGTTATCAGACACAATGAGACTAAAGTGTCTATCTTAACACCTCCTCTTTCCTCCAGGGATTAGCTGAAAATGAGAAATACCTGATAGATATTTTAACTCATCCTTATAATGCTATTATCCTGCATTTATTATTTGTGATGGTAATAATTTTTTCTTGTGTTGTTAGACACTTACACAACCATGTAAAGGCCACCAAAAACAAAAAAAATAGCAAAACTAGCTGAAGTCCTCATGGCACAATCAGAGGGGAGAACTGTGAGGAGAGGTGCATGGAGTACTTCATATGTGGCATATGTTAAGGGCACCTGAGTGGCAAACCATTCCCTGTGCTAGGCGCGTCTGTGGCAAACCACTTACCCTGTAGGCACAGTTCTGGGCACAAGACTATGTCTTGCAGTCACAGCACTTGCTCCAGGGTCCTCTCCTCAATTGGTTTTCACACAGACAGTTGGCTAGAAATTGTAGTGGTAGCTAAGCCTATAATCTGCTTAGCTACTGCCCGAGTGTATATACATGGTAACCACACACTAAAATCAGACCTTCTTCTACCTTGGTCTCTGGAGGTCTTGAGTCAGGACTTAGCAGCCACACTCTCCTCTACCTTGTTCTGCAGACTTCACTGCTGGATGATAGAGAACCAACTCACTATTTGAAGCCTCCACCACGTCTCATTATTAGCAGTCACAGTGTACCTTTGAGAGCTGTGGCTCCTCTGATTTTAGGAGGTGCAAAGGGAAGGGGCCCCTGCTTTTCATGTAAGAAGTGAGGGAATACACTTTTTTTTTTAAAATGCCAATATTACTCCATAAATACAAAGTGCAGTAATAATACTGCTTGGAGAGAGAAAACGGAGCTCCAACAAGGCAGAGTCAAAAGGAGCCCACTGTTTCTCTCCTGATGCTGGACAGAGATTTGTTTCCTTTCCAATTGTTAGTAATAAAAGAAACATAGCCAGGTGCAGTGGCACACACCTGTAAACCCAGTTACTCAGGAGACTGAGGCAGAAGGATCATGGGTTCAAAGCTGGCCTCAGAAAAGTGAGGTGCTAAGAAACTCAATGAAACACTGTCTCTAAATTAAATATGAAATAGGTCTGGGGATGTGGATCAGTGGCAGAGTGCCCCTAAGTTTAATCCCAGTACCCAAAAAATAAATAAAACAAAAGGAAAGAAAAGTAGGGTCCCAGAAGTTTGAGGTCACCTTTCAATAGATCTCCCCAAAGCCTTGACTCTAAAACTTAAATACATTAAAAGCAAATATCTTATTTTGCAACAGCCTCTGACTTAGCAAGTAGGCTCTATGTCTCTTTCCACCTTTGATGTGACATATTGGGAGGTTTTTTTTTGTTTGTTTGTTTGTTTTTTGTGGTACTGGGGATTGAACTCAGGGGCACTTGACCACTGGGTCACATCCCCAGCCCTTTTTTTTTTTATATTTTATTAGAGACAGGGTCTCACTGAGTTGCTAAGTGCCTTGCCATTGCTGAGGCTGGCTTTGAAATCGCGATCCTCCTGCCTCAGCCTCCCAAAGTGCTGGGATTACAGGCGTGCGCCACCGTGCCCAACTTGGGAGAGTTTTAACACCATTCTAATGCATTTTATGTTTACAGATACTTTTGCAAAAGTTTGTACCATCTAACAACAGGTCCAGACTTGCCTTAGAGAAAAAGACTATCAATGCCTATAGGTCACCTGCTTCTTTCTCTATAACTGCTACACAATATGGCATAGAACCAAGGCATCCACCTCTAATAGACATATTAGTTATCTAGCTAGGTTATAAGCCACTCCAAAGCTCCTTAGATCATGGCTGGGCTGGTTGTCAATTCCAGCTTGGCTTAACTGGGTTTTCCTGGTAATAGGGGTTAGCAGATGGCTGATCATGACACAGGGCACCTTCTCATCTACATATATCCTTCTCCAATAGGTTAATGGGGGCTTGTTAACATGGAGAAGGTTTGAGAAACAAAACCCAAAGAAATCAAGAACTTTAGAAACTAGGCACCAGGCTACACACTTTCATAGTTGACTAGGCTGGGGATGTGGCTCATGGTTGAATTCAATCCCCCCGGCACCCCACCTGGAAAAATTCTAACAAGGAGATGAAATTGCCATAATGATATTCAACATACTTAATTTAGTAATTAATACTGAGGCATTATAAAGAATCATTACACAAATTTTTGATATGATATTTATAAATATCTATTCACTGGAAGAATATCCTCTTATATTCTACATACTTCTATGTGCTTGGTGTCAAAAACCCCAATTTAAAAACTTGCAAGATCTACAAAACACAATGAATTTTCAGGAACAGCCTTACAAACCATTGAATGAGCAGGAATTGTGATTTGTTCTACAACTCATTCTATCTTGATTTCTGATTGAGAGTTTGATTCTAGTTGGTGCCTTGTAGTTAGAAGAAATGGAGAAAAAAGATGGAATCAGAATCACAATGAACACTGCTAATAAAAGAGGTCATAGATGCTTTGGTAACCTGCTGGCTATTCCTTACACGGGGACAAAGCCCCAAATACATCCAAGCCTTTATGCCCAACTTTTCAGTCTTCAATTTCTTTCCAAATGTAAAAGCACTCAATCAGCTAATTTGTAAAAGAGGACAGGTAGCTTATGACCAGCTCTTATGTGAGAAATAAAGACATCATGTTCTTGTGGCTCAATGGAAAATTAAGAACATACAAAATACCCTCAGAATATGTTCAACCAGAGAAACTTTGGCTTCTCACAGCATTTGCCAGCACAGCCTCAAGGGCTTTCTTGACTTTTACTCATTTTGTGTCTCTTTCCTCCCTACCACTCATGTGTGCATATGTTAACTTTGAAAATCCCCTCATTAAAAATAATTCTAGAGCCGGGCGCGGTGGCACACGCCTGTAATCCCAGCACTTTGGGAGGCTGAGGCAGGAGGATCGCGAGTTCAAAGCCAGCCTCAGCAATGGCGAGGCACTTGGCAACTCAGTGAGACCCTGTCTCTAAATAAAATACAAAAAAGGGCTGGGGATGTGACCCAGTGGTCGAGTGCCCCTGAGTTCAATCCCCAGTACCACAAAAAAAAAAAAAAAAAAAAAAAAAATAATAATTCTAAGCCAGGTTCAGTGGCACATTACTGTCATCCCAGTGGCTTGGGGAGCTGGGGCAGTAGGATCATGACTTGGAGGCCAGCCTCAGCAATTTAACAAGGCCCTCAGCAATTCAGTGAAACCCTGTCTCTGAATAAAATACAAAATAGATCTGGGGATGTGGCTCAGTGGTCAAGTGCTCCTGAGTTCAATTTCTAGTACCAAAAAACAAAGAAACAATTCTACCCCATGTTGAGGTGAAAATGAAACTAAGACAACCAAATGCCAAGCAAGTCACAGAACAACTTACTTGATAAAATCAAAAGCCAAGGGCTTTAATGGGAACCTCAGAAGACACCAATATCTATGGGCCAGATAGGCAGAGAATGGGCCCCCAATCTACACCCAACCACATTCATGCAGTGCAAGAGGGGATAGAAAAACCATCCAGAAAAAGGCCCCGAGCAGAGGGCTGCAGATGGCAAGGGATCAGGTGATCTTGAAACTAAAAAACAACAGTGATCAGAAATTTGATGACAGTAGATATTCTGTGTAAACCAGGTTGCTTAGTAGAAAATGATAAACTATTTCCTTAATACCTTGTTAAATCATACAGTATCAGAAGTAATTTCAAGCAAAGAGGATATCTTTGTGTCTAGCATGAGGGGGAGGGTTCCTCAGGAAATACCACATAGCTCCCATCCCAAAAGAGCTGGGATTAAAGAAAAAATCTAGCCTGGCACGTTGGCACAGGCCTGTAGTCTCCTGTGGCTAGGGAGGCTGAGGCAGGAGGATTAGGAGTTCAAAGACAGTCTCAGCCATTTAGTGAGGGCCTAAGCAACTAAATAAAATTCAACTCTAAATAAAATTTCAAATAGGTCTAGGGATGGGGCTCAGTGTTCGAGTGCCCCTGAGTTCAATCCCTGGTACCAGGAAAAACAACAACAACAAAAAAGAAACAAAACATATTTACATATTAATCAGGATTTTAAAACTGCCTGTTGGAGCTGATGCTGACACTCAGAACAGTAGGGAGCGCTTCAATCACGCTTTGCAGAAGATTTTTTTTTCACTGCATTGACCACTATCACTTCATATTCATTGCATTAGCATAATGCAAATTTGATCACATAAAAGATTTCAGTTGCAAGAAAAACTAGTTTGCTACTTCTGCTGAAAAAAATTTTATTAACTTATCAGAATAAATAATAGGATATTATCCTCTTACAGTAATTACACTACATTAAAAATAATAATATTAAGACAATCTTGGTTCTTCCAGACAACTTATTTCTAACTCACCTTCTCATATGGGGTGTTTCAGAGAGACTCAAAGACCTGGAATGGTGGTGGTGACATCATCTTAACCCTAAAGTATCTGGACAACATTCTAATTTGGACTCTTGTATGTCTATGCTTTGAATGCAATTACTCATTGCTTATAAATATCATTATGTTCCTGCCTGTAAAACACTTGGAAAGGATATCATAAGCAATTTCCAAAATCACCACTTTCAACACACCTAACATAGACCCATTTCTCACATATATCCACATTTAGAAAGCAAGGGAGAAGGGGGGGTGAGATAAAAGTTCCTTGTGGGGGGAAAAAGGGCATACATTAATTAAGTTTGTTTAAGAAAGATTTTAATCAGTAGAAGACTACTAGACCAGAAAAAAAGATTGATCTAAACTCAACTTCAATTTCTACAGAGGAAACTGATTATTTTCAAGCCTATGTAAAATAAAACAAAAAGAGAACCAGAGGTTTAATAGTGTCAAGGAAGTAATTTTTTTTGTACCAGGGATTGAACTCAAGGGCACTCAACCACTGAGCCACACCCCAGACCAATTTTGTATTTTATTTAGAGACTTAAAAATTAAACAAAACTCATTTTTACAAAGTGTGATGGTCTTTGATATATTATTTCACATCATATTCTTGTAAATTATAAGAAAATTCTTCAAGATCCATAGAACTGACTCTCCCTATACTTTTAAAAACACGTATACAGAAGACCAATTTTTTAATGGTCAGACATTGCCTCTTCCACCTCCAAGGGTCACAGGACTTGAGGCTGGATTCATTAAGCCACCCACCCCATCTTCTCCTCTGGAATGTGTGCAGAGGGGGGCACTGTGACATTGTCTTCTGGGAAACATTCTCATTTGGGCATTACACATTTTTTTTCAAGGCGATTCTTTAGGTCATCTTATAGAAGACTTTATGCTCCTTGGCAGTGACTCATATTTATAATAAATTTTTATTTGATCAATGTGAGAATCTGAGTCAAATCATATTTTGGAGGTCTCCTACTAGAAATATGTTATCTATTACATTTCAGGGTTTTTTTTTTTTTTTCTCTCTCCTATTAACATTAGAAAATATTGCTGCTGAATAGTTTTTTTCTTAGCATTTATTAGGTATCTTTATTTTACTTCTTATATAACATGTAGTCATGAAATGGCAACCTTCACAGTTGAAACAAAACCCCAGGGGAAGGATCTGTACTGAATGCCATTTGGTAAGACTACTAGCTATTTTGACAAGTAATTATTCATGGTGAGCAGCACACACTCAGCTCCATAAATATCATTCTCCTCTTTCTATTTTTTATTTTTTTGTGTGTGCTGGGAATTGAGCCCAGGGCCTTATGCATTCAAGGTAGGCATTCTTCCAACTGATCTACATCCCCAGCCCCTCATTCTTCTCATACTAAATGAAAAATAAATACTCATATGCTGGGTACAGTGGCACATGCTGGTAATACCAGTGGCTCAGGAGGCTGTGGCAGGAGGAATATGAGTTCAAAGCCTGCCTCAGCAAAAGTGTGGCCCTAAGCAACTCAGTGAGACCCTGTCTCTAAAAAACAATAGGGATAGGGATGTGGCTCAGGTGTCAAGTGACCCTGGGTTCAACCCTGGCCCCCACTGAAATTAATTAATTAATTAATTAATTAATTAATTAATTAATTAATGTGGATCTAGGTGAGAAGAACGGCACCCTAGGTTTCAGTCCTAAGAACAAAACAGGCAGACATTATTTTTTTTTAAGTTAACACAAAAGAACATGTTGGCTGGGTGCAGTGGCACACATCTGTAATCCCAGTGGCTTGGGAGACTGAGGCAGGAGGGTTGTGAGTTCAAAGCCAGCTTCAGCATCAGTGAGGCCCTAAGCAACTCAGTGAGAACCTGTCTCTAAATAAAATATAAAAAGTGCTGGGAATGTGGTTAAGCACCTCTGGATTCAATTCCCAGTACAAAATTAAGCAAACAATACATTTAAAAATTCATTAATTGAGTATTTAAAAAATTCAATTCATCAAATGGTATCATTAAAGGGTACAAAAAGAAGTGACAGATGGGATAAACTAATTATCTCAGATATAATTAAATACTTTTAATAAGAAAAGATAAGGACATCAAAAGAACAGAAAAGAGAGTTGAATAGCCTATTTTAAAAATATTCCTTAGCCGGGAGTGGTGGCTCACGCCTGTAATCCCAGCACTTTGGGAGGCTGAGGCAGGAGGATCGCGGGTTCAAAGCCAGCCTCAGCAATGGCGAGGCACTTAGCAACTCAGTGAGACCCTGTCTCTAATTAAATACAAAAAAGGTCTGGGGATGTGGCCCAGTGGTTGAGTACCCCTGAGTTTCAATTCCCGGTACCACAAAAAAAAAAAAAAAAAAAAAAAAAAAAAAAAAATTCCTTAATTGTACATGGACAGACTTTCTTTATTTTATTTGTTTACTTATGTTTATGTGGTGCTAAGGATCAAACCCAGTGCCTCACATGCTCACATGTGCTAGGTGAGTGTTCAACCCCCTGAGCCACAGCCACAGCCCCCTGAATATCCTCTTAGGTGATACCTAAGTACTCAATAATCACAAAAAAAGTCAACATCTCTAAGAAATTAGAGAAATAGAAAATAAAATGACATCATATTCACAAAATTAAACAGTTGATAAAGGCATGAAATAAAAAACTGTAATGAAGCCGGGTGCGGTGGCGCACGCCTATAATCCAAGCACTTGGGAGGCTGAGGCAGGAGGATCGCGAGTTCAAAGCCAGCCTCAGCAATGGGGAGGCAATTAGCAAGTCAGTGAGACCCTGTCTCTAAATAAAATACAAAAAAAAAAAAAAAAAGGCTGGGGATGTGACCCAGTGGTCAAGTGCTCCTGAGTTCAATCCCTGGTACCATAAAAAAAAAAAAAAATACTAGAGTGCAGGAAAGACACTCTATTTCTCTCCTCTCTGATAGGACGCACTCTCACATTTGTGAGTGACCCTTTTCCCCCATTTCATATCACTTATAAACTCACAGCCAGGTATTCTGAGCAATGTGCCTGAAATCTTTTTGATTTGACTGCAAGAATCTGGGTTTCAAGGTAGGGGGCGTCCTCAAACTACCTTGACTTCACAGAAAAGCCCTGCTCTGAATCACTAAAGACTCCTGTCAGCCAAAGGGCTTTCAGCTCCTCCCTAAGAGCCCCCACCTCATATTTCAAACTACTCTCCAGATGCAGAAGAACTTGGGATTGGTGTTCATGCAACACTAAAAATGACTTTAGACATGACATCTGTGGGCACACCAGGTCAGACAGTTCTGAAAACCCAGTACTAGTCCAATGGATGGATGAGGACAAATCACACAGTAAAGTCTTAAAGGGGAAATCTCAACTCAGACATTGTGATCAGGTGTGTGTGCCAAGGAGAGACACTTCATTATATTTTTTTTCAAATTATAAAGTAATATTTGTTTGCTTTCCTCTTGTGAAATGCTCATAAATAAAAAGAAAAAAATCAAAAGTGCCATCTGGATCTTGGAGGAAAAAAATATAAACACTGTATCCACTGAAAATGGAGCACGTGGTGGTGGTGGTGGTGGTGGGAGGGGGTTACTGATAATGTGAAGAAGAAACCCTGGCATTGGGAATATGAACGGGAAGCTGGACATTTAGAGATTTATTCTCGGACTTATGAAGAAGTAGGCTAAAGCTCTGGATTTCAGATCTGAGTTCCAGATTGGAGATACTGCTTCCCCTACTTTAAAAAGCTCAGGAGGAAGTAGGACCTGGGGACCCTACCATCCACAGCTTCTCTCATGTAGAAACATGTAGAGCTGGGGTTCCCTCCTGAAGACTGTCCCCATCGTCACCACACAGTCGGGGACATGCTAGGCTAGTGGCACACGGATGCCCTCAAAGGGCTGCAGGAAGAGGCTGAAGACACCATGCACTGATGGAACAGGATGCCCAGGACCTCACCTACTGACCTCAGCTCCCCTGGACGGCCCAGCAGGGACCGAGCTGCCTCAGAGAGGCCCTGCGGCTGGCAGAGCTGCAGAGCACCCTGAGGACTTTCCACTACTGTTCCCAGGTTTCACCATGGCCAGTCCCGCGTCCTCAGCCGGCCCGCCCGGTCTCAAGGTGCCCGCGCGCACTCACCATGTCCTGGACTCCAGGGGTCTGATGTTTTCCCTGCAGCTCTTCCAGCCCCTGTGAAGCCCACTACTTGGGCTCCTGGCACAGCACATCCAAAGTATGGCGGGCTCAGGGACAGACCGGATGAGAACGTGGAAGTCCCGCCCAGATTCCGTGCGGATTGGATATCGCTTCGGCCCCGCCTCCAGGCCGAGCCTAGAGAGCCTGTCCTCTGAGTGACAGTTTATTGCATCCAATCAAAGAAGGAAACAGGCCAGAGTGACAGGTTGGAGGCTGCTGTTTCCAATCCCCTCCTCCCACAGCCTGGGCACTGAATCCATCAGGGGTTCTGACCCTGGGTCTCATCACCACTCCTATTTTGTCTTTTGGAACAGCCTCTCAGTAATGCCCCCATTAATCCTCCAGCCACAGCAGCGTCCCAGGTAGCTGGTGTGGCTGGACTTCACTGCATCACCTGTGCAGTGACTGTGAACGGAATCCAGAGCCTTGGGATGCAGTTGTGTAAAGCCCAGACCTAAGGACTGTGTCACTGGCCATCAGGTCAACTCAACTTATGAGTTATATATCTAAATATATTATTCATAAATAGATATGATACAATGACAATTATCTTGAATTTTTATTTAAATTTTCTACTTCTGATCTTATTGGGAACCTGGTAGACATTTGATTTATGAGCCATCCCCTGTGGCAGCAATGTCCAACAACCCCCCCCCCCCCCCCCAAAAAAAATGTGAGCCACAAGTGTAATTTTAAATTTTCTAGTATTTTGGTTAAAAAAATTAAATTGACATGTGAACTCAATTGTAATAACTTAAACCAACACATCCAGACTATTATAAAATTACATATATTTGGGCTGAGGTTGTGGCTCAGTGGAAGAGCATTCCCCTAGCACACGGGAGGCACTGGGTCCCATCCTCAGCAACACAATAAGTAAATAAATAAATAAGCAAGTTTATTGTGTCCATCTACAACTTGAAAAATATTTTTTTTAAAAGTTACATATGGTAGCCGGGCACTGTGTCGCACGCCTGTAATCCCAGCATTTGGGATGCTGAGGCGAGGATCACGAGTTCAAAGCCAGCCTCAGCAAAGGCGAGGCACTTAGCAACTCAGTGAGATCCTGTCTCTAATAAAATACAAAAAAGGGCTAGGGATGTGGCCCAGTGGTCGAATGCCCCTGAGTTCAATCCTCAGTACCAAAATAAATAAATAAATTAAAAAGTGTTGCAAAAAAAAAGTTACATATGTTTATTTGGAACTACATCTGCAAAATACTATTTGAAGCCTCATGCACGTCTGTGTAGATACCACTCACAGTCCAGGTTTGAGAGCTATGACCACCCTGACCCCAGCAAGGTGGAAGGCCTGAGCCACTCATTTTTATGCTAGAGGTGATGGAATATGCTGCCTTGACAGTATTCCCCTCACAGCCAAAGAACAGGAGAGACAGTGCACATTGAGAGAGCTGGCATCTCCAACCCAGAAGTGTACAAATGTGGACAATGTTTTCCAAAAGGCACTGGGCACAATCCATTTCCATTTCGGATGTCAAGATGTAAATTAAAAAGATGGGTGTCCCAGGAGGTGGGGGAAGGGTTGTCCTCAGGTCTGTCTTCAGTCCAGACTGCATGGCTCAAACCCATTAAAAGAAATCTTAATTTGCAATTTGGCCTGAAGCCTAAGGTCAACACAAATCAAAGGAATATATATGTACACCTATTTCAGGAGTTGATTTCTTGTCTTTTTTGAAAACTGGGAGTGGAACCCAGGGCTTCAGAAATGAAAGGAAAACACTTTGCCACTGAGCTACACCCCAGCCCCAGTACACATATTCCTGTATAATTCAATACCACCTATTGAGAGATCCAACTTTAAACATAAACTAGAGAAATTAAATCACTACCTATAAAATATCTGCAGTTTTTCAGAAAAGTTTTGTACCACATACAGTTGAATCTTGGGACCTTGGCCATGGTTGGTGTATTTTTGTCTATCACTCGTAACAAGTCACTCAAAATTCACTTGCTCACATTTGGATTGTTCATCAATTTAGGATGGATTCAGCTGGGATCTCTGCTGCTTGTGATTAGCTGATAGATGATAAGTATACTGAACTTGAGAGGGTAATCTGGCTATTAAAAAAATCACCCCACATACTCCAATAATTTAATGTGGGCTTGCTGTCATAGATGTGGCAGTGTTGTGAAAGCAAAAGCCTTCAAACCCTTTTCAGATTAGGAACTGGACTAGTACTATTTCAAAGTCACAGCTTTACCTGAGTCATTCAAAATAAAAAGAACCCTGAGGCAAAGTCTGGGGAACATATTCTACATTTTGACCAGAACAGAAGGAAAAGCACATTGTCAATTTTCTGTATACAGATCAGGCTGAAGAATTGCTGTCATTTTGGCACTCACTATCACTCTGCCCTTTCTAGTAAATAAGGTTGATATGGCTGTCCAGTGTAAAAGGATATTTTCAAAACCCCACAACTGTTTTGTTTGTTTTCATGGGTGTTTGCTTGCACTCCTCTGGTACTGGTGATTTAACTGAGGGAATTATTACATGTGTGATACATTCCTGGTTCCCCCACACACACTTTGTTTTTTTTTAAATTTTGCAACAGGGTCTTACTAAGTGCTGAGGCATACTTCAAAATTGCAATCCTCCTGACTCTGTCTCCCAAGGCACTGTGTTTACAGGTGTATACCATGACACAATGAGCTTCACAACTATTAAGAAACTAGAGTAGATTTTTGATTGACTATGCCTTGACCTCAAAGCCAAAATCTACCTCCACTAGAACAAATGACTCATCATTTTTTTTTCTTATTCTCTTAGGAGTTAATAGTAACATGTATTTTTTTTTTAAAAAGTAGAATTAGGCAGGCATGGTGGCCTATGCCTGTAATCCCAGCACTTGGGAGGCTGAGGCAGGAGGATCAGGAATTCAAAGCCAGCCTCAGCAATGGCAAGGCACTTAGCAACTCAGTGAGACCCTGTCTCTAAATGAAATACAAAAAAAGGCTGGGGATGCGGCCTAGTGGTCCAATGCCCCTGAGTTCAGTCCCCAGTACCAAAAAAAAAAAAAAAAAAAAAAAAAAAAAGGGAGGGGTAGCAGGGGAGTCCTCAGTGTCATGTATGTGTGTGTGTGTATATATATATATATATATATATATATATATATATATATATAATTTTTTTAATTTATTAAGGAGTGGGGATGGGGCTCAGGAGTAGAGAGCCCATAGGTCCAAACCACAGTCTTGCAACAGAAAAGGAGCAGCCAGGAAGAAGCTGTCCCTCTGACCTTGTTTCTTCCTGGATTGGATGCCATCTACTGTCACTAGGAAGGTAGGACCAGACTAAGTGTGGGACAGATCCTAAATCCTGTCTAATTGGCACTTGGGTGAGAACTGTCTGTTGCAGCCTGAAGCGATGGCCGCTTGGAACAACAAAGCCACGGGAAGAAGTTCAGAGGCAAACTGGAGACAAACAGCTTTTTATTCTGATAACTTTTCTCTCTGGCTCTAAAAATGACTAACACGTGCCACACACACCACCAAAATGGCACTGACCCAATCAGCAATCTCAGCCAAGTCCTCTCGAGATCCTGGGCCAAGTCCCATGAGACTACAGAAGGCAACAATGCCCAAATCCTTATGGCCCATAGTCAACTGCAATTTAAGCCATCTCCCCAAACAGGGCTCCTGCAACTGTCCAATCCCCCACGCAGTCCATGTGGAGGGGCGGGCTCCCACGTCCTCACCAGTCTTTGTCCTGGGCCTCCCATCCTCAGGATGTGCTGGTGGCTCCCTGTCCTGCATCAGGAGCAACAGGTTCCATTGGGCACTGGGGCTGGAACAGCCCTGGGGAGGTTGCCAGACCCCTGGAGGTTGGGACATGGTAAGTGTGGCTGACACTCTGAGACTGGGCTGGCAGGCTGAGGCTGCGTTTGGCCATGGTGGGACCTGAAAGGGTAGCAGGGCAGTCCTCAGTGTTCTCTCCAGCTGTGCCAGCCGCAGGGCCTCTCTGGCCATCCAGGAGAGCTGAGGTCAGCAGGGGAGAACCCGGGCATTCTGTTTCATCGCTGCATGTTACCTTCAGCCCCTTCCTGCACCCCTCTCTGTGCCACTAGCCCAGCATGTCCCCAGAGTGTGTGGTGATGACAGGGATAGTTATTAGGAGAGAAACTCAGCTCCATGTGTAGTGCTCCTGCAGGAGAGAAGCTGTGGTGTGTAGGGTCCCCAGGTCCTTGTTCCTCTTGAGCTTTCTAATGTAAAGGAAGCTTGGGATGCAGAGGCAGAAGAATAAGGATTTCCAAGCCAGACTCAGCAACAGCGAGGCCCTAAACAACTCACCCTGTCTCTAAATAAAACAGAAAATAGTGCTGGGCATGTGGCTCAGCGTTGAGTGTCCCAGAGTTCAATCCCCAGTACCAAAAAAAAAAAAAAAAAAAAAAAAAAAAAAAAACGTTCCAGGGGCAGTGATGCTCTTCTCCCTCCACCCCTCCGCCATTCATCCCAGCATCCCCACCCCCACCAACCTCCCCACCCACACCCACCCGGCAAATTGACTTCCCCGCATCAAGATATGTGCCCTATGATCACTTATCAATAATTAACTTTCATTTAATTATTGATAGAGGAAAAGCCACTTGCAA
>CM046675.1:5809204-5832529 GCA_025594165.1 Tamias sibiricus | reverse complement strand
GGCTAGTGGCACAGAGAGGGGTGCAGGAAGGGGCTGAAGGTAACATGCAGCGATGAAACAGAATGCCCGGGTTCTCCCCTGCTGACCTCAGCTCTCCTGGATGGCCAGAGAGGCCCTGCGGCTGGCACAGCTGGAGAGAACACTGAGGACTGCCCTGCTACCCTTTCAGGTCCCACCATGGCCAAACGCAGCCTCAGCCTGCCAGCCCAGTCTCAGAGTGTCAGCCACACTTACCATGTCCCAACCTCCAGGGTCTGGCAACCTCCCCAGGGCTGTTCCAGCCCCAGTGCCCAATGGAACCTGTTGCTCCTGATGCAGGACAGGGAGCCACCAGCACATCCTGAGGATGGGAGGCCCAGGACAAAGACTGGTGAGGACGTGGGAGCCCGCCCCTCCACATGGACTGCGTGGGGGATTGGACAGTTGCAGGAGCCCTGTTTGGGGAGATGGCTTAAATTGCAGTTGACTATGGGCCATAAGGATTTGGCATTGTTGCCTTCTGTAGTCTCATGGGACTTGGCCCAGGATCTCGAGAGGACTTGGCTGAGATTGCTGATTGGGTCAGTGCCATTTTGGTGGTGTGTGTGGCACTGTTAGTCATTTTTAGAGCCAGAGAGAAAAGTTATCAGAATAAAAAGCTGTTTGTCTCCAGTTTGCCTCTGAACTTCTTCCCGTGGCTTTGTTGTTCCAAGCGGGCCATCGCTTCAGGCTGCAACAGACAGTTCTCCACCCAAGTGCCAATTAGACAGGATTTAGGATCTGTCCCACACTTAGTCTGGTCCTACCTTCCTAGTGACAGTAGATGGCATCCAATCCAGGAAGAAACAAGGTCAGAGGGACAGCTTCTTCCTGGCTGCTCCTTTTCTGTTGCAAGACTGTGGTTTGGACCTATGGGCTCTCTACTCCTGAGCCCCATCCCCACTCCTTAATAAATTAAAAAAAATTATATATATATATATATATATATATATATATATATATATATATACACACACACACATACATGACACTGAGGACTCCCCTGCTACCCCTCCCTTTTTTTTTTTTTTTTTTTTTTTTTTTTTGGTACTGGGGACTGAACTCAGGGGCATTGGACCACTAGGCCGCATCCCCAGCCTTTTTTTGTATTTCATTTAGAGACAGGGTCTCACTGAGTTGCTAAGTGCCTTGCCATTGCTGAGGCTGGCTTTGAATTCCTGATCCTCCTGCCTCAGCCTCCCAAGTGCTGGGATTACAGGCATAGGCCACCATGCCTGCCTAATTCTACTTTTTTTAAAAAAAAAAATACATGTTACTATTAACTCCTAAGAGAATAAGAAAAAAAAAATGATGAGTCATTTGTTCTAGTGGAGGTAGATTTTGGCTTTGAGGTCAAGGCATAGTCAATCAAAAATCTACTCTAGTTTCTTAATAGTTGTGAAGCTCATTGTGTCATGGTATACACCTGTAAACACAGTGCCTTGGGAGACAGAGTCAGGAGGATTGCAATTTTGAAGTATGGTGCCTCAGCACTTAGTAAGACCCTGTTGCAAAATTTAAAAAAAAAACAAAGTGTGTGTGGGGGAACCAGGAATGTATCACACATGTAATAATTCCCTCAGTTTAAATCACCAGTACCAGAGGAGTGCAAGCAAACACCCATGAAAACAAACAAAACAGTTGTGGGGTTTTGAAAATATCCTTTTACACTGGACAGCCATATCAACCTTATTTACTAGAAAGGGCAAAGTGATAAGTGAGTGCCAAAATGACAGCAATTCTTCAGCCTGATCTGTATACAGAAAATTGACAATGTGCTTTTCCTTCTGTTCTGGTCAAAATGTAGAATATGTTCCCCAGACTTTTTTGCCTCAGGGTTCTTTTTATTTTGAATGACTCAGGTAAAGCTGTGACTTTGAAATAGTAACTAGTCCAGTTCCTAATCTGAAAAGGGTTTGAAGGCTTTTGCTTTCACAACACTGCCACATCTATGACAGCAAGCCCACATTAAATTATTGGAGTATGTGGGGTGATTTTTTAATAGCCAGATTACCCTCTCAAGTTCAGTATACTTATCATCTATCAGCTAATCACAAGCAGCAGAGATCCCAGCTGAATCCATCCTAAATTGATGAACAATCCAAATGTGAGCAAGTGAATTTTGAGTGACTTGTTACCAGTGATAGACAAAAAATACACCAACCATGGCCAAGGTCCCCAAGATTCAACTGTATGTGGTACAAAACTTTTCTGAAAAACTGCAGATATTTTATAGGTAGTGATTTAATTTCTCTAGTTTATGTTTAAAGTTGGATCTCTCAATAGGTGGTATTGAATTATACAGGAATATGTGTACTGGGGCTGGGGTGTAGCTCAGTGGCAAAGTGTTTTCCTTTCATTTCTGAAGCCCTGGGTTCCACTCCCAGTTTCAAAAAAGAACAAGAAATCAACTCCTGAAATAGGTGTACATATATATTCCTTTGATTTGTGTTGACCTTAGGCTTCAGGCCAAATTGCAAATTAAGATTTCTTTTAATGGGTTTGAGCCATGCAGTCTGGACTGAAGACAGACCTGAGGACAACCCTTCCCCCACCTCCTGGGGACAACCCATCTTTTTAATTTACATCTTGACATCCGAAATGGAAATGGATTGTGCCCAGTGCCTTTTGGAAAACATTGTCCACATTTGTACACTTCTGGGTTGGAGATGCCAGCTCTCTCAATGTGCACTGTCTCTCCTGTTCTTTGGCTGTGAGGGGAATACTGTCAAGGCAGCATATTCCATCACCTCTAGCATAAAAATGAGTGGCTCAGGCCTTCCACCTTGCTGGGGTCAGGGTGGTCATAGCTCTCAAACCTGGACTGTGAGTGGTATCTACACAGACGTGCATGAGGCTTCAAATAGTATTTTGCAGATGTAGTTCCAAATAAACATATGTAACTTTTTTTTTGCAACACTTTTTTAATTTATTTATTTATTTTTTGGTACTGAGGATTGAACTCAGGGGCATTCGACCACTGGGCCACATCCCTAGCCCTTTTTTGTATTTTATTAGAGACAGGATCTCACTGAGTTGCTAAGTGCCTCGCCTTTGCTGAGGCTGGCTTTGAACTCGTGATCCTCGCCTCAGCATCCCCAAATGCTGGGATTACAGGCGTGCGACACAGTGCCCGGCTACCATATGTAACTTTTAAAAAAAATATTTTTCAAGTTGTAGATGGACACAATAAACTTGCTTATTTATTTATTTACTTATTGTGTTGCTGAGGATGGGACCCAGTGCCTCCCGTGTGCTAGGGGAATGCTCTTCCACTGAGCCACAACCTCAGCCCAAATATATGTAATTTTATAATAGTCTGGATGTGTTGGTTTAAGTTATTACAAATTGAGTTCACATGTCAATTTAATTTTTTTAACCAAAATACTAGAAAATTTAAAATTACACTTGTGGCTCACATTTTTTTTTTGGGGGGGGGGTTGTTGGACATTGCTGCCATAGGGGATGGCTCATAAATCAAATGTCTACCAGGTTCCCAATAAGATCAGAAGTAGAAAATTTAAATAAAAATTCAAGATAATTGTCATTGTATCATATCTATTTATGAATAATATATTTAGATATATAACTCATAAGTTGAGTTGACCTGATGGCCAGTGACACAGTCCTTAGGTCTGGGCTTTACACAACTGCATCCCAAGGCTCTGGATTCCGTTCACAGTCACTGCACAGGTGATGCAGTGAAGTCCAGCCACACCAGCTACCTGGGACGCTGCTGTGGCTGGAGGATTAATGGGGGCATTACTGAGAGGCTGTTCCAAAAGACAAAATAGTAGCGGTGAATGAGACCCAGGGTTAGACCCCTGATGGATTCAGCGCCCAGGCTGTGGGAGGTGGGGATTGGAAACCGCAGCCTCCAACCTGTCACTCTGGCCTGTTTCCTTCCTTGATTGGATGCAATAAACTGTCACTCAGAGGACAGGCTCTCTAGGCTCGGCCTGGAGGCGGGCCGAAGCGATATCCAATCCGCACGGAGTCTGGGCGGGACTATTCCACGTTCTCATCCGGTCTGTCCCTGAGCCCGCCATACTTTGGATGTGCTGTGCCAGGAGCCCAAGTAGTGGGCTTCACAGGGGCTGGAAGAGCTGCAGGGAAAACATCAGACCCCTGGAGTCCAGGACATGGTGAGTGCGCGCGGGCACCTTGAGACCGGGCGGGCCGGCTGAGGACGCGGGACTGGCCATGGTGAAACCTGGGAACAGTAGTGGAAAGTCCTCAGGGTGCTCTGCAGCTCTGCCAGCCGCAGGGCCTCTCTGAGGCAGCTCGGTCCCTGCTGGGCCGTCCAGGGGAGCTGAGGTCAGTAGGTGAGGTCCTGGGCATCCTGTTCCATCAGTGCATGGTGTCTTCAGCCTCTTCCTGCAGCCCTTTGAGGGCATCCGTGTGCCACTAGCCTAGCATGTCCCCGACTGTGTGGTGACGATGGGGACAGTCTTCAGGAGGGAACCCCAGCTCTACATGTTTCTACATGAGAGAAGCTGTGGATGGTAGGGTCCCCAGGTCCTACTTCCTCCTGAGCTTTTTAAAGTAGGGGAAGCAGTATCTCCAATCTGGAACTCAGATCTGAAATCCAGAGCTTTAGCCTACTTCTTCATAAGTCCGAGAATAAATCTCTAAATGTCCAGCTTCCCGTTCATATTCCCAATGCCAGGGTTTCTTCTTCACATTATCAGTAACCCCCTCCCACCACCACCACCACCACGTGCTCCATTTTCAGTGGATACAGTGTTTATATTTTTTTCCTCCAAGATCCAGATGGCACTTTTGATTTTTTCTTTTTATTTATGAGCATTTCACAAGAGGAAAGCAAACAAATATTACTTTATAATTTGAAAAAAAATATAATGAAGTGTCTCTCCTTGGCACACACACCTGATCACAATGTCTGAGTTGAGATTTCCCCTTTAAGACTTTACTGTGTGATTTGTCCTCATCCATCCATTGGACTAGTACTGGGTTTCAGAACTGTCTGACCTGGTGTGCCCACAGATGTCATGTCTAAAGTCATTTTTAGTGTTGCATGAACACCAATCCCAAGTTCTTCTGCATCTGGAGAGTAGTTTGAAATATGAGGTGGGGGCTCTTAGGGAGGAGCTGAAAGCCCTTTGGCTGACAGGAGTCTTTAGTGATTCAGAGCAGGGCTTTTCTGTGAAGTCAAGGTAGTTTGAGGACGCCCCCTACCTTGAAACCCAGATTCTTGCAGTCAAATCAAAAAGATTTCAGGCACATTGCTCAGAATACCTGGCTGTGAGTTTATAAGTGATATGAAATGGGGGAAAAGGGTCACTCACAAATGTGAGAGTGCGTCCTATCAGAGAGGAGAGAAATAGAGTGTCTTTCCTGCACTCTAGTATTTTTTTTTTTTTTTTTTTTTTATGGTACCAGGGATTGAACTCAGGAGCACTTGACCACTGGGTCACATCCCCAGCCTTTTTTTTTTTTTTTTTTTTTTGTATTTTTATTTAGAGACAGGGTCTCACTGACTTGCTAATTGCCTCCCCATTGCTGAGGCTGGCTTTGAACTCGCGATCCTCCTGCCTCAGCCTCCCAAGTGCTTGGATTATAGGCGTGCGCCACCGCACCCGGCTTCATTACAGTTTTTTATTTCATGCCTTTATCAACTGTTTAATTTTGTGAATATGATGTCATTTTATTTTCTATTTCTCTAATTTCTTAGAGATGTTGACTTTTTTTGTGATTATTGAGTACTTAGGTATCACCTAAGAGGATATTCAGGGGGCTGTGGCTGTGGCTCAGGGGTTGAACACTCACCTAGCACATGTGAGCATGTGAGGCACTGGGTTTGATCCTTAGCACCACATAAACATAAGTAAACAAATAAAATAAAGAAAGTCTGTCCATGTACAATTAAGGAATTTTTTTTTTTTTTTTTTTTTTTTTTTGTGGTACCGGGAATTGAAACTCAGGGGTACTCAACCACTGGGCCACATCCCCAGACCTTTTTTGTATTTAATTAGAGACAGGGTCTCACTGAGTTGCTAAGTGCCTCGCCATTGCTGAGGCTGGCTTTGAACCCGCGATCCTCCTGCCTCAGCCTCCCAAAGTGCTGGGATTACAGGCGTGAGCCACCACTCCCGGCTAAGGAATATTTTTAAAATAGGCTATTCAACTCTCTTTTCTGTTCTTTTGATGTCCTTATCTTTTCTTATTAAAAGTATTTAATTATATCTGAGATAATTAGTTTATCCCATCTGTCACTTCTTTTTGTACCCTTTAATGATACCATTTGATGAATTGAATTTTTTAAATACTCAATTAATGAATTTTTAAATGTATTGTTTGCTTAATTTTGTACTGGGAATTGAATCCAGAGGTGCTTAACCACATTCCCAGCACTTTTTATATTTTATTTAGAGACAGGTTCTCACTGAGTTGCTTAGGGCCTCACTGATGCTGAAGCTGGCTTTGAACTCACAACCCTCCTGCCTCAGTCTCCCAAGCCACTGGATTACAGATGTGTGCCACTGCACCCAGCCAACATGTTCTTTTGTGTTAACTTAAAAAAAAAATAATGTCTGCCTGTTTTGTTCTTAGGACTGAAACCTAGTGTGCCATTCTTCTCACCTAGATCCACATTATTAATTAATTAATTAATTAATTAATTAATTAATTTCAGTGGGGGCCAGGGTTGAACCCAGGGTCACTTGACACCTGAGCCACATCCCTAACCCCTATTGTTTTTTTAGAGACAGGGTCTCACTGAGTTGCTTAGGGCCACACTTTTTGCTGAGGGCAGGCTTTGAACTCATATTCCTCCTGCCACAGCCTCCTGAGCCACTGGTATTACCAGCATGTGCCACTGTACCCAGCATATGAGTATTTATTTTTCATTTAGTATGAGAAGAATGAGGGGCTGGGGATGTAGATCAGTTGGAAGAATGCCTACCTTGAATGCATAAGGCCCTGGGCTCAATTCCCAGCACACACAAAAAAAAAAAAAAAAATAGAAAGAGAATGATAATGATATGTTATGGAATGACATGAGTACAGATCCTTGCCCCTGTGTACCGGGATTGAACTCAGGGGCTGCTCACCATGAATCCCCAATTACTTGTCAAAATAGCTAGTAGTCTTACCAAATGCTTCATTCAAAGTGCTGGGATTACAGATCCTTGCCCGGCCCCCTGGGGTTTTGTTTCAACTGTGAAGTTGCCATTTCATGACTACATGTTATATAAGAAGTAAAATAAAGATACCTAATAAATGCTAAGAAAAAAACTATTCAGCAGCAATATTTTCTAATGTTAATAGAAGAGGGAGAAAAAAAAAAAAAAAACCCTGAAATGTAATAGATAACATATTTCTAGTAGGAGACCTCCAAAATATGATTTGACTCAGATTCTCACACATTGATCAAATAAAAATTTATTATAAATATGAGTCACTGCCAAGGAGCATAAAGTCTTCTATAAGATGACCTAAAGAATCGCCTTGAAAAAAAATGTGTAATGCCCAAAAGAGAAAAATGAGAATGTTTCCCAGAAGACAATGTCACAGTGCCCCCTCTGCACACATTCCAGAGGAGAAGATGGGGTGGGTGGCTTAATGAATCCAGCCTCAAGTCCTGTGACCCTTGGAGGTGGAAGAGGCAATGTCTGACCATTAAAAAATTGGTCTTCTGTATACGTGTTTTTAAAAGTATAGGGAGAGTCAGTTCTATGGATCTTGAAGAATTTTCTTATAATTTACAAGAATATGATGTGAAATAATATATCAAAGACCATCACACTTTGTAAAAATGAGTTTTGTTTAATTTTTAAGTCTCTAAATAAAATACAAAATTGGTCTGGGGTGTGGCTCAGTGGTTGAGTGCCCTTGAGTTCAATCCCTGGTACAAAAAAAATTACTTCCTTGACACTATTAAACCTCTGGTTCTCTTTTTGTTTTATTTTTACATAGGCTTGAAAATAATCAGTTTCCTCTGTAGAAATTGAAGTTGAGTTTAGATCAATCTTTTTTTCTGGTCTAGTAGTCTTCTACTGATTAAAATCTTTCTTAAACAAACTTAATTAATGTATGCCCTTTTTCCCCCACAAGGAACTTTTATCTCCCCCCCCTTCTCCCTTGCTTTCTAAATGTGGATATATGTGATAAATGGGTCTATGTTAGGTGTGTTGAAAGTGGTGATTTTGGAAATTGCTTATGATATCCTTTCCAAGTGTTTTACAGGCAGGAACATAATGATATTTATAAGCAATGAGTAATTGCATTCAAAGCATAGACATACAAGAGTCCAAATTAGAATGTTGTCCAGATACTTTAGGGTTAAGATGATGTCACCACCACCATTCCAGGTCTTTGAGTCTCTCTGAAACACCCCATATGAGAAGGTGAGTTAGAAATAAGTTGTCTGGAAGAACCAAGATTGTCTTAATATTATTATTTTTAATGTAGTGTAATTACTGTAAGAGGATAATATCCTATTATTTATTCTGATAAGTTAATAAAATTTTTTTCAGCAGAAGTAGCAAACTAGTTTTTCTTGCAACTGAAATCTTTTATGTGATCAAATTTGCATTATGCTAATGCAATGAATATGAAGTGATAGTGGTCAATGCAGTGAAAAAAAAATCTTCTGCAAAGCGTGATTGAAGCGCTCCCTACTGTTCTGAGTGTCAGCATCAGCTCCAACAGGCAGTTTTAAAATCCTGATTAATATGTAAATGTTTTGTTTTGTTTCCTTTTTTTTTTTTTGTTGTTGTTGTTTTTCCTGGTACCAGGGATTGAACTCAGGGGCACTCGAAACACTGAGCCCCATCCCTAGACCTATTTGAAATTTTATTTAGAGTTGAATTTTATTTAGTTGCTTAGGCCCTCACTAAATGGCTGAGACTGTCTTTGAACTCCTAATCCTCCTGCCTCAGCCTCCCTAGCCACAGGAGACTACAGGCCTGTGCCAACGTGCCAGGCTAGATTTTTTCTTTAATCCCAGCTCTTTGGGATGGGAGCTATGTGGTATTTCCTGAGGAACCCTCCCCCTCATGCTAGACACAAAGATATCCTCTTTGCTTGAAATTACTTCTGATACTGTATGATTTAACAAGGTATTAAGGAAATAGTTTATCATTTTCTACTAAGCAACCTGGTTTACACAGAATATCTACTGTCATCAAATTTCTGATCACTGTTGTTTTTTAGTTTCAAGATCACCTGATCCCTTGCCATCTGCAGCCCTCTGCTCGGGGCCTTTTTCTGGATGGTTTTTCTATCCCCTCTTGCACTGCATGAATGTGGTTTGGTGTAGATTGGGGGCCCATTCTCTGCCTATCTGGCCCATAGATATTGGTGTCTTCTGAGGTTCCCATTAAAGCCTTGGCTTTTGATTTTATCAAGTAAGTTGTTCTGTGACTTGCTTGGCATTTGGTTGTCTTAGTTTCATTTTCACCTCAACATGGGGTAGAATTGTTTCTTTGTTTTTTTTGGTACTAGAAATTGAACTCAGGAGCACTTGACCACTGAGCCACATCCCCAGATCTATTTTGTATTTTATTCAGAGACAGGGTTTCACTGAATTGCTGAGGGCCTTGTTAAATTGCTGAGGCTGGCCTCCAAGTCATGATCCTACTGCCCCAGCTCCCCAAGCCACTGGGATGACAGTAATGTGCCACTGAACCTGGCTTAGAATTATTTTTAATGAGGGGATTTTCAAAGTTAACATATGCACACATGAGTCAAGGTAGGGAGGAAAGAGACACAAAATGAGTAAAAGTCAAGAAAGCCCTTGAGGCTGTGCTGGCAAATGCTGTGAGAAGCCAAAGTTTCTCTGGTTGAACATATTCTGAGGGTATTTTGTATGTTCTTAATTTTCCATTGAGCCACAAGAACATGATGTCTTTATTTCTCACATAAGAGCTGGTCATAAGCTACCTGTCCTCTTTTACAAATTAGCTGATTGAGTGCTTTTACATTTGGAAAGAAATTGAAGACTGAAAAGTTGGGCATAAAGGCTTGGATGTATTTGGGGCTTTGTCCCCGTGTAAGGAATAGCCAGCAGGTTACCAAAGCATCTATGACCTCTTTTATTAGCAGTGTTCATTGTGATTCTGATTCCATCTTTTTTCTCCATTTCTTCTAACTACAAGGCACCAACTAGAATCAAACTCTCAATCAGAAATCAAGATAGAATGAGTTGTAGAACAAATCACAATTCCTGCTCATTCAATGGTTTGTAAGGCTGTTCCTGAAAATTCATTGTGTTTTGTAGATCTTGCAAGTTTTTAAATTGGGGTTTTTGACACCAAGCACATAGAAGTATGTAGAATATAAGAGGATATTCTTCCAGTGAATAGATATTTATAAATATCATATCAAAAATTTGTGTAATGATTCTTTATAATGCCTCAGTATTAATTACTAAATTAAGTATGTTGAATATCATTATGGCAATTTCATCTCCTTGTTAGAATTTTTCCAGGTGGGGTGCCGGGGGGATTGAATTCAACCATGAGCCACATCCCCAGCCTAGTCAACTATGAAAGTGTGTAGCCTGGTGCCTAGTTTCTAAAGTTCTTGATTTCTTTGGGTTTTGTTTCTCAAACCTTCTCCATGTTAACAAGCCCCCATTAACCTATTGGAGAAGGATATATGTAGATGAGAAGGTGCCCTGTGTCATGATCAGCCATCTGCTAACCCCTATTACCAGGAAAAACCCAGTTAAGCCAAGCTGGAATTGACAACCAGCCCAGCCATGATCTAAGGAGCTTTGGAGTGGCTTATAACCTAGCTAGATAACTAATATGTCTATTAGAGGTGGATGCCTTGGTTCTATGCCATATTGTGTAGCAGTTATAGAGAAAGAAGCAGGTGACCTATAGGCATTGATAGTCTTTTTCTCTAAGGCAAGTCTGGACCTGTTGTTAGATGGTACAAACTTTTGCAAAAGTATCTGTAAACATAAAATGCATTAGAATGGTGTTAAAACTCTCCCAAGTTGGGCACGGTGGCGCACGCCTGTAATCCCAGCACTTTGGGAGGCTGAGGCAGGAGGATCGCGATTTCAAAGCCAGCCTCAGCAATGGCAAGGCACTTAGCAACTCAGTGAGACCCTGTCTCTAATAAAATATAAAAAAAAAAAAGGGCTGGGGATGTGACCCAGTGGTCAAGTGCCCCTGAGTTCAATCCCCAGTACCACAAAAAACAAACAAACAAAAAAAAAAAACCTCCCAATATGTCACATCAAAGGTGGAAAGAGACATAGAGCCTACTTGCTAAGTCAGAGGCTGTTGCAAAATAAGATATTTGCTTTTAATGTATTTAAGTTTTAGAGTCAAGGCTTTGGGGAGATCTATTGAAAGGTGACCTCAAACTTCTGGGACCCTACTTTTCTTTCCTTTTGTTTTATTTATTTTTTGGGTACTGGGATTAAACTTAGGGGCACTCTGCCACTGATCCACATCCCCAGACCTATTTCATATTTAATTTAGAGACAGTGTTTCATTGAGTTTCTTAGCACCTCACTTTTCTGAGGCCAGCTTTGAACCCATGATCCTTCTGCCTCAGTCTCCTGAGTAACTGGGTTTACAGGTGTGTGCCACTGCACCTGGCTATGTTTCTTTTATTACTAACAATTGGAAAGGAAACAAATCTCTGTCCAGCATCAGGAGAGAAACAGTGGGCTCCTTTTGACTCTGCCTTGTTGGAGCTCCGTTTTCTCTCTCCAAGCAGTATTATTACTGCACTTTGTATTTATGGAGTAATATTGGCATTTTAAAAAAAAAGTGTATTCCCTCACTTCTTACATGAAAAGCAGGGGCCCCTTCCCTTTGCACCCCCTAAAATCAGAGGAGCCACAGCTCTCAAAGGTACACTGTGACTGCTAATAATGAGACGTGGTGGAGGCTTCAAATAGTGAGTTGGTTCTCTATCATCCAGCAGTGAAGTCTGCAGAACAAGGTAGAGGAGAGTGTGGCTGCTAAGTCCTGACTCAAGACCTCCAGAGACCAAGGTAGAAGAAGGTCTGATTTTAGTGTGTGGTTACATGTATATACACTCGGGCAGTAGCTAAGCAGATTATAGGCTTAGCTACCACTACAATTTCTAGCCAACTGTCTGTGTGAAAACCAATTGAGGAGAGGACCCTGGAGCAAGTGCTGTGACTGCAAGACATAGTCTTGTGCCCAGAACTGTGCCTACAGGGTAAGTGGTTTGCCACAGACGCGCCTAGCACAGGGAATGGTTTGCCACTCAGGTGCCCTTAACATATGCCACATATGAAGTACTCCATGCACCTCTCCTCACAGTTCTCCCCTCTGATTGTGCCATGAGGACTTCAGCTAGTTTTGCTGTTTTTTTTTTTGTTTTTGGTGGCCTTTACATGGTTGTGTAAGTGTCTAACAACACAAGAAAAAATTATTACCATCACAAATAATAAATGCAGGATAATAGCATTATAAGGATGAGTTAAAATATCTATCAGGTATTTCTCATTTTCAGCTAATCCCTGGAGGAAAACAGGAGGTGTTAAGATAGACACTTTAGTCTCATTGTGTCTGATAACTGCCTTAGTAATGTTTTGCATAGTCATACTATTCTAAGTGCCCTTAGTATACTGGGAAAAATTGGAAAAGTGTAAGGTTATATCTTTACATATAGGAAATTGTGTGACACAAATACCTTGAAATTCAGGGTCATAAAGTGAGCCTTTGCAGCATAAACAGTATGCCTAGTTGTTCCTGGTGGAGGTCTAGTTTTTGCTGGATGACAAAAATAGTGGCTTGGGACAGTTTATTTAAGTCATTTGAATGGCAAAAGCTTCTGCCATGGAAGTAGACAAATTGTTTACAGTCTGAGCAGTCTTGATACCCTGAGTGAGTGAAGCAGTGGCAGTGGCTATGACAGCGATGGTGGCCACCAGGGCAATAATCCCAGTGATGATGAGGCCAGTTTTATGCCTTGTCCAGTACAGGATCTCATTCAGAAGATTCTTCATCTCCAATTCCCATGGACTTCTCCACTCTCTGGACAGGTTCACTGGAAGCCAGTTTGCTGGGGGCACTCTGAGGATAAACATATGTTTAGCTTTCTTAACAGGACTTAGATAATTTGTGAGCCAGCAGAATGTATTGGCTGTACTAGGGATTTCTGTATGAGAGGTATTTGTGCCATTAGTATCCTTGATTATTTGCATAGCAAAGGGTGGCTCAGCACAAGCTTGTGTATAGTGGGCATAGGTACAATTTAGGACAAAGGTAAATTCATGGTTAGGGCCTTGTAACATTGACCCAATTATCTAGCCAGCCACTGCCAATTTGATGGGTCTGGCAGCCAGCAATATTGTTGTGATATCTGTCATACCATATTGATTTCCTGTATAATGGTTGGTAACAGATTGTCCCATGTAGTAGTTCCTGCAGTAACCCATATGGATTTTGGGCATGACATTAACATTCCAGGGAGCTGAGCCCATCCAGGCACATAGGTGTTGTTCTTTCCTGAGAAATTCTTCTTATCGAGGAGATAAGGTATGGCCATGACATTGATTCAATGGGATGCTATCATTATCTGATGGGGGCTTTCCAAAAAGCATAGTTGGTCATATTGGCAGCAAGGGATTTTAAATTTGTTGTGAGGAGGTCTATGGCTATAGGTAGCATTAACTATAACTCTAAGGTCAGTGAGAGACAGTCCAACATTTGAGTTGTTATATTTATCTACAATATGTTTCATTGGAAAGAGCAAAGCAAAGGGGACTGTCCTGATTATAAGTCTCATTATCAACTGTGGAGAAACAAATTGGCAGAGTAGGCAATGCTGGCATTCCACAGTATGTGGGAATGCTGGTATTCTACTGTATGGTTGTTATTTGTACAGCTAATTCAGGATCAATAAGGTTGGAGTTATTGAAAAGAGCTTAGCTAGGGCTCCTTCCCAATTGTACACTGCTAAAAGTGGTGGCCTAGTGACCAGTGCCATATTTGCCTTGTGGGAGGCTTTACTGGTAGCAGTGAGTGCTGCACACAATATGACCACCATCATAGGACCAGGGATGAGGTTGCCACCAGTCAAAGGGTCCAATCTGGTGGCTTGGTCAACAAGACCTTTAATATCACCCCATGTTACTTTACATGAGGTCTGTTCTCATTGTTGAGTCTTTTCCTTGTGTTTATTTTATTTTTTTTCTCCAGAGTTAGTTCCTTCATCTTCTTGGTTCATAGATCTGAGTGTCCAGGGCTTGACTTTTCTGGCAGGCACCCAGATGGGGTGAGGCTCCTGTTAACATAAGCAAACCCTCTGACTCCTTTTTATGAGGGGCTCTGAACCATTCTATGCACTTGTTATGGAATCTTTCCATGGGAGGGCCCTCTGAGGGGGAGCCAATGTTTATGGGCTTCTGTTTCTGTAGAAAATTTTGAAATTGAAAGAAAATTTAAAGTAAATAAGGTTTTCGTCAAGGCTTCACAAGGGGACTTGGTATAGTTTCCCCCCATTTTTGTCTTTAATTCTTTGTGTCTCACTTTTTTTTTTTAACAATTAAAAAAATTGTAACCATTATTTTCTTTATTTATTTTCATGTGATGCTGAGATTTGAACCCAGTGCCTCACAAATGTAGGCAAGCACTCTGCTGCTGATCCACAACCCCAGCCCTTCCTTCTGTGTTCCTTTGTATGATGCCTTAAGCCTGAGAGTTATAGGAGATCCCATTTGAGTGCTGTATATATCAATCATTGCAAACCACCTGAAATGTCTTGCTAGTATAGGCTGGCCCATTGTCAGTTTTTTTAATAGACTTGGGAACATCCATAATTCCAAACATTTAAGGAGAAGGAGATGACCTTTTTTTGTGGTTTCTCCTGTGGAGGCTGTGGAATGAAACCCCAGCAGGTTGCAAAGGGCCAATAGGAGGGAAAGGGGCATATTTTTTGCAGTCTCTGACTAGCTGTTTGTAAGCCTTCTTAGTTCAAGAAGTAATTTGTGGAGGCTCTGGCCATTCTCGCTGGACATGCCTTGTTCCTCCACATGCCCAACAAGTGGAGAGCTCCCCTTGCTGCCATACAATGGCTCCTCAAAGGCCTCAGGCTCCACCTTCAACTTGGCCCTTTACTTATCACCTTGTCCACTTTATCAATAAACTGCAGAAAGTCTTCAGTGTCTTTCTGCCTTAGGCCCTGCATAGAAACTGCACCTCTCCCAGCTGGTAACTTCCTCCAGGCTCTTAAAGCACAGAGCCACCCCTGATTGAAATAGTTTAATGGACCCATAGCTTGCACCACAGTGGAATGATAGATTCCCTTTCCCTGCAAGCATTCAGCATGGAGGTTAACATTTGTGGTGTTGTTGCAATCCCCCTGCTGTTCACATTCATCATAGAAAGATGCCTTTCATTTCAAACATGTTGCAGGCTCAAGAGCTGCTCTGGTAGGTCTTTCCAGTCTGAGGGCAATAAGTTGAAGACTGAGTGAGTGATGCAAGCATTTGTTTATATGAACAGCCCCCAGGGCCCATCTTGGTGAAGGTGTTCCCCCTTCTGCTTTCTGACAAGGTCACAGTGAGGATGAAGTGGTTGCAAAACCACACTTGTGGAAAACTGAAACCATGGGACCCTTTTTCTATGCTATTGGGACTTTTTATTTTAATGCTTATAATCTTAACAGAAGGCATGGGCATACCTATTGCTAAACCAAATCAAATTAGAGATGGCTAGAACATAACAAATAGTTTATGCCTTAAAGGCTGTTCTACTATCTCTCAGAACATTGAGAACAAAACAGAAAAATACCTATCAATGGACAGCAATCATTTTGGGAATAGCTACATTTACAGGAACTCTTAGTACCACAATCGATCCTCCTGCCTCAGTTTCCCAAGTGCTGGGATTACAGGCGTGTGCCACCACGCCCGGCTGAAAAACATTTTCATTATTTAAAAAATTTCTAATCATGCAGACTGTGTTTTCTGCATGATTTTTACACTAGAAATTAATCACTTCAAGATATATTCACCTTCCCAACAACATGTCAATTATTTGAAAATTATATATGTCACACTTAATGAATATCTCACAGGTCAAGGAAGAAATTATATGCCAATAAAATGCTTTGAACTAAGTGATAATAAAAACTTAAAATATGAGATAAAACTGTATCTGAGGGTACTTCTATCAGAAAAAACTGTACTCTGCAGAGCCTTTGTTCCTAAAGTACGGGTTTCTATAAACAGTAAGAAGCTCATTGTGTACAACTGTAAATAAATTTTCAAAAAAGAAAGAAACTAGGAAGTTTTCAATTGAACTAGGAAGAAAAAATAAGAGAAGGAACAGAAGAATATTAGATAGAGAAAACAAAATATATCAAAAATTTGATAAATGTCAAAAAATTCTGATCAAGAAAAAAGCAAGAACACAAAATTAATATCAATATAAAGGGAGCTATCAAAATAACCCTACAGAACCTAAAAACATACTAAGGCAATATTACAATTATATGCCAACATAAGTGATACCTTACATAATATTGTTTATATTAGTGTAGGATCTGTGTCCTGCTGAGAAGAAAGTGTATTCAGTCATTATGGATAAAATATTCTATATATGCTTGTCAACTCTAAATTATCAATTTTTTTTTTTTTTTTAGTTCTATAGCTTCTTTATTTAGTTTTATTTAGATTATCTATTTAGTGGTGAAAGAGGCATGTTAAATTGAGCCAGGATTATTGTGGTCTATTTAAGGTTTGAAATTGAGAAGGGGTTTGTTTGATATATCTAGATGATCTATTGTTTGTGGCAAAATATTTAAAATTGTTATGTCTTGTTGATGTATACATCCATTCTGATGTAACATTGGCTTGAAGATGTCCATTCTGATTAACATTGGATTAAAGTACAGTTTATCTGCTATGATAGAAACCCTGCTTATTTACAAGCTTCATGTAAATGTTTTTCTTCATCCCTTTACCTTCATTCTGTGGATATCTTTGCCTATGAGGTCAGTCTCTTGAAGGTACCATATTGTTTTATCATTTTTCAATCCAATATGACTGTCTGTTGGGACTATGTCTGCCAAGGGATAAAGATTTGACTGCTTACCACACCTTAAAGGACCGGGGCTAAACCAAGGGGTGTGGCTATGACATAGCGTGAGAGGCTGAACCGCCTTGTTTGCTGATTGGTTAGTTCTAGGCCTATTTAAGTCAATGCTTGTTCAATAAAGCGAGTTGTTCTCCGGACATCCCGTGAGCTATATACAAGACTTTCTAGGTGTGGCGTGTTATCTGTTCAAACAGACAGAGGTAAGGCATCTAGCGATTTCTGTTCTTAAGCTCATTCTCGCCGAGTAAGCTATATTTTCTTGCTGGCAAAAAAAAAAAAAAAACTTCCTGTTAGGGCCCGATAGGAAGATAGCTTAGAACTCGGCCCCTTTCGTAACTTAGCTACCCCGGCAACTGTCCAAGTCTTTTGACTGATGGTATTAGGCCATTTACATTCAATGTTATTATTAAGAAATAATTTTTATTCCCTGTCATTTTAATTTATTTCTGGGTTTTTCTTTAAATTAGGTTCTTCTTTGACTATTCTTCTAGTGTATCTCCTCCTTTTGCTGGATTTCACTTTTATTTTTTTTATTTCTTTTTCTTGAAGTATTTTATTAAGAATGTTTTAAAGAGCAGGCTTTCTTTTTTTTTTTTTTTTCCCCAGTACTGGGGATTGAACTCAGGGGCACTTGACCACTGGACCTCATCCCAGCCCTTTTTGTATTTATTAGAGACAGGGTCTCACTGAGTTCATACAAGCCTTGCCATTGCTGAGGCTGGCTTTGAACTCTTGATTCTCCTGCCTCAGCCTCCCAAGTTCTGGGATTACAGGCGTGTACCAACACGCCCAGCAGGCTTTTTATTTTTGAATTGTATTGCTTTTTGTTTATCATTAAAGGTATTATTTCAACTGTCAGTTCTGAGACTGAATTTTGCTGGGTATATTATTTTCAGCTGCCATCCGTTTCTTTTCAGAACTTGGTAAATACTATTCCAAGATCTTCTGCCTCTGAGGGTCTGGAAAAAACAGTTATTTTTATGAAATTTACATTAAATTATTAAGATGGAAGTTTTAATGAATCTGCTTATCCAAAATTACTATCAAATGCAAGGGAATAAAAGTTGAACTTTATTAAATATTAACATGTTTTTGATGTAAAGCACACAATTAAGAAAGTGAATGGAGGGAAATGAATTCAGATTATTTATATAAATAATGCCTAGTATCAGAATATATTTGTAAAAAAGCTTTTAATACTCTGTAGTGGAAAAAAAAAAAAAATGAGCTCAATTGTAAAATGCAGGGAAAGGATTTAAATATACATTTCGCCAATGAAAATAAATAGTGAATAAGCCTGATGGACACATGCTCAATTTTACCATAAAAAGAAAATCATGTCATTACATGAATAGGTTAACTTACAGAACATTGAATAAAGTGAAATAAAAACAACACTTGAATGTTTTAACCAGATAGTTGCATTACATCAGATTTTTAAATGGTATCTGATGTTCATCAGTATTTTAACTTTTTCATTATTTTAATATCTTACCTTATTGATTGACATGTTACAAAGTGTCATCAAATGATTTTGCCTCACATTCATAATTATCTGATTACTATCATCTTTTCATATCTGGCCATAAGTAAATGATTTAAAATACATATCTACTCTTTCTGACACTTGAAATAAAGCACAAACATGCCTTGTATAAGAAATATTCTATCAGGAGATCAACATCAAATTTTGTGTATCAAGTGCATGCTCAGGCCTCTGAACTGGAGAACTACTTACTTCATGAAGAAGAAAATTGGCTCTTTTTTGAAGGTCCATCTTTCAGGCTTGGATCAAATGTTTTTTTTTTTTTTTTTTTCTTTAATAAAAACCTTACAAAGGAATGACTCCAAATTTATTTGAACTTTTACTTTAATTACCACCCTAACTCTAGATGACTGAGTAAAAAGCATTAGAATATATTTCTACTAATATTTAATAACTGGACATGGCTAATGTAGGATAGTTATTCTTGTGATGATAATAACAGGTAGATAAATGGATTGCTACATTGCAAATTCAAACAATGTCCTAAGATGTCAACATATGTCATTCTACACATACTGCTAAAATATTCTAATATTATGAAAAAATTTGAGGTACCAACAGAGGTAGTCATTATTAAGATAACTGAAATAAATCTCCCAAGTCATATATCTGAGGAGCAGCATAATTTTAAAAAAATAATGGCCAATATTTTTAAAGGTCAGGTCCCTTCCACATCTTTTCTCTTATTCATGCATTGAAACTCTGGAGGAGCTTCTTCTGCATCCCTCCCACATAGAGGAAGGCCCCTTGCTCCAGGCAGCATACACATGGTTCCTTCAAGAGGGAGTTCATCAGGCAGGATATGCTATAGTCTCTCTAACTTCAGTTGTGGAAGTGGCTCCCCTCCCTAATAATACATCCAATAAGCAGGCTGAACTTGCTGCCTTCATCAGAGACTTCATTTTGGCAAAGAGAGGCTCCCTTAATGTTTACACAGACTATAAATACGCTTTACACATACTTCTCTCACACTTTGCTATTTGGAAGGAGTGCAGATTCCTTACCATCAAGGGAACCTCAATTACTAATGCCCCGTTATCTTCAATCTACTTCAGGCCTCAAAACTTCCAGCTGCCATTAGAGTATCACATAGTAAATCCCATCAGATAAACATCTCCTTTGTACACTGGGCAACAAAAAAGCATAATCTGAGGTGAAAGCTTGCAGCCCTCAAAAAGCCTACTGTACTTATGGTCCTCTGCCTTGCTAGTCCTACTGGTGGACTGTACCCCACCTGACACTCAACAGATCCTTACCTTCACAAAATCTTTCACCCTAACACCTCATCTATAAAAAACAATTTCTCATTTCTCATCTTAAACACTCTCCAAAGGACCTACAATTTCTCTCTACCCTCTCTGCCTCCTGTGAAATCTGCCAAAAAAACAATCTCACCTCCTATCTCCAACCATTTGCCTTACTCTTTACATGTGGCAAGAGTACATCTCCCATGCGCTGATTGGCAGCTGGGCTTTACCCATATGCCACCAGGAAAGCAGTACAAATTTCTCTTAGTACTTGGTGACACCTTCTCGGGATGGGTTGAGGCTTTTCTCACCACCAATAAATGTGCCCCTGTTGAACCATGATGCAAAGTAAAAACCACCAACTCCAATTGAAATCAAATTAAAGCAAGCTGCTGGGCATGGTGGTGTATGCCTGTAATCCCAGCACTTGGGAGGCTGATGCAGGAGGATTGCAAGTTCAAAGCCAGCCTCAGCAATGACAAGGCACTTAGCAACTCAGTGAGAGATTTTCTCTAGTAAAATTCAAAAAGCCTGGGGATGTGGCCCAGTGGACGAGTGCCCCTGAGTTCAATCCCTGGTACCAAAAAAAAAAAAAAAAAAAAAAAGGATGCCATTAGGTTTTAGAGTGGGTACTTATCTGGTCAGGGTGAGCCAGTAGTCATGAGGTACCAATAAGATTTCAGAGAATGTTATCTGGTCAGGGAAAGCCAGGCCTGGGTGAGTTCAAGGCACAGGTAGGAATTCCAAACAAGTTTAAAACATTAAAATATGATCAGGCCAAATAAAAATTTTAGCATTCTACAGAAGGCAGAAATGGACCTTTTTTAACTTTTTGACAGAATGGCTCCCAGTCTTAAGATGGAATTAGGCTAGATTCATCGCCCCTATGGTGGCCAATGTCCTCATCCTTGTTGAACACATTCTTCCCTGGTTTGGCCTCTCCTCACTTCAGTCTGATAATGGTTCTGAAATTACTTACCGTGTTTCATGGTCTGTAGCTAAAACACTCAACATCTCCTGGCATTTTCATATTCCCTACCATCCCCAGTACTCTGGAAAGGTGGAACATACCAACCAGACCTTGAAAAACATTCTCACAAAACTATCCCTTGAATTACATTTATATTGGACTGAACTCCTTCTTTGGCTCTTCTTAGTGTACAAGCCCTCCCAAAGAAGCCACTCAACATCTCCCCTTTTGAACTTATATATATATAAGTTCATATGTACATATGGTTATATATATATATATATATATATATATAAACTTACATATAAGTTATATATATATGTGGTGGCCTATCCCCCTGCTCAGTTCACCACCCTCTGAATCTCCATTGCCCCTTACTTCTCATTTTTTTCTGGCCCTTTCCTGCATATATTAGAATCTTTCTTTGGCAATACAGTGATGCTGTTCTGGCAAAGCCTAGTTCTGCCTATTCCCCTTCTCCCACTTTATCTCCTGATGACCTGGTACTTTCTGCAAAATAAACCGGTGTTGCCGCCTGAAGCACTTGGAGCAACGGAGCCGCGGGAAGAAGTTCAGAGGCAAACTGGAGACAAACAGCTTTTTATTCTGATAACTTTACTCTCTGGTTCTAACAACGACTAACACACGCAACACACACCAAAAAAAATGGCGCTGACCCGATCAGCAATTTCGGCCAAGTCACTCGAGATCCCGCAACAAGTCCTGTGAGACTACGGGAAGCGACAATGCCCAAATCTCCACGGCTCATAGTCAACCGCAATTCAAGCCAATCCCCAAACAGGGCTCCTGCATTTCCCCCTTTTTGTTTTAAAAGAGGTAATGCTCTAGGATGTCTATGTGCAACCAACATTCTTACCCGTCATCGGATAATCAAGGCTGTGCCCTTGACTCCTATCTTAGGTTGATATGTCGGCCACATGAGACTGTCCCGTGCAACTGTGCCTGTCTTAGGTTGTCCCCCTCTGGGGATCTTACCCGTCATTGGCTAACCAGCCATCCAATGGAGCCCTTTAGGATCGACTATGTATGATGACTAACAGCCGTCCAATTGTGAGGAGATGTTGTGGCTTTAAGGCGACAAGCCTTTTGGTGATGAGCCAAATTTCATAGCATATCAAATTGTTTAAACAAATCAGCTGCCCTAAGTTTCATCAAGTAACACACTGAATTCTCTAGACAAATACCCGCAAGGCATTGTCCCATAAAGTCCCAAACAATGAAAGATCAAAATGTCCATTTGTTATAACAAGTTGATGTAGGAGGCACCATGCATGTAGAGCAGAGGCCACACTGTTGGTGAGGTTGTTTGATGCTTGAACAGCAGAAATGCTTGCGGCAGCCGTGATCCCTGCAGCTGTAGCAGCAGACGTCTTTTTTATGTTTAGACAATGCCACCGGCAAATCTTCAGGGCCCGCTACCTAGAAACTCAAGCATCAGTTATTAAAGAAAAGGCAGTGCTATTGCAGCACTGAGTCAAGAGGCAAGTTGTCAAACTACAAAATAGAATAATTAGATTAGAAAATTAAAGTTGATTTTTGTTCACACACATCGCTGGTTGAGCTTTTACAAACATAAGTTGGAAAAAATATCATATTTAGAACAAAACAAAGAAAGACTGAGGGTAATTACTGCATTAAAGATAGATTAAAGAAAAGGTAAAGGCACTTTAGAGAAATAATTTGTTAGCTGGAACCCTTGAGTCTCTGTATACAGAGCAATCTTTTACCTGTTGAGATAATTGAAATTAATGAGCTATTAAACAAATGAAGTTAATAACAAATAAACAATCTTATGTCAAAAACACCAAAATATCAGGTTATATAGCACTAGTCATATTATTTGCTAAAGAGAAGTCCCAGGGACACCTATAAATCAAAATTGAAAATACCTTCATTTATAAAATTATTTACTCTTAATTGAATACTCTTAACCTAGAATGAATTAAAGTTATTTGGATCCATATGTGTATATATATATATATATATATATATATATATATATATATATATATATATATATTTATTTTTTTTTTTCATAAGCGCTTGTTATTTGTGATGTCACACTGGACAGATGCACAAACATACAAACATATATTTGTGACGTCACGTTAACATGAAATGTAGACAAATATACAGACATAAAGACATGCATAAAAAGAAAAAAAAATACAATTGTGTGCACACTAAAGAGAGATCTCCTCGTCCCGGCCGGGATGAATGACACTTAATTTGTGAAATATTTTGAAGGACTCTTTTGAGGGAATCATTCTATACCTTCATCTTGGTCCTCTTGATTTTGTACCTTTTTGATTAATCTTGATTCTTCAATAACTTCATCTTGATCATTTTGATGTGGTACCTGTTTTATTAATCTAGATGGTACCCATATTGGAGAGGATTCGTGTTTTGGAAAAACACAAACAGATCCTCCTCCCCAAATTAATACTGGATCTGGACCCT
>CM046675.1:5784798-5809104 GCA_025594165.1 Tamias sibiricus | reverse complement strand
ATGTCCACAGGAACCTCTTGGTAAACAGGTTACTGAACATTCACCCCATTTGGGAGATTAGGCAATCCTAAATCCATATAAGGAAAAAATTCAAAACATATTTTGTCCTTACACACATTACTTTTCCTCTGTACAAAGTTCAGATTAAATGTCTTTAAAAGATCACTTCTGGTATGTGTCCCTCAAGAGCTCACATAATAGAAACTTGGTGCCTAGTGTGGCAATGTTAAGAGGTAGTAGTACCTTTAAGAGGTGGGCCTAGTGAGACAGGACACCCCTTTCTGGTGTCACTATCCTGTCACATTCTCCTGCATGGCTTGTGATGTCATCCACTATGCAGTGACATAGCCAGAGCCCTTACAAGAACCATTACTTATGGACTTTCAGCCTCCAAAACAATGAGCTAAATAAAATGTTTTTTCTTAATAAGTAACCTAACCTCAGGTATTTCATTATAGCAACTGAAAACAGACTAATACAACTTATATCTATTTTAGCAACTTAACATAAATGAAATGCAACCTTCATTTTTAAATAAAAATCATAACACCATTTTTTTAAACTACAAATGGACTCTCTCATTATGTAAAAAAATGAGTTCAATAGTAAAATTCTTATGTCTAGATAATTATTTACCATAATTAATGAGTGTGACTTGAAGCTCTCAAATTATGTTCAACTTAAGACAATCAGGCTACTGGAGTCATTTCCTCATCTGAGTCACTTGCTTCACCTTTTAGTTCCAATTCCCCTAAATTTTTGTCTATAGTTAAAGTAGTTTTCTTCTTGCTCTTCTTAGGAACTGCATCATTGAAGGAGCCCTAATTAGGAAGGGCTGTTGCAGCTAGCTGGAAGCCATAAGTTCCACCTGATATGTATGTGACGCACCTGTAGGCACCCGAAAAGCTGAAGGTATATAAACCGGGTGAAAGCGGTCCGAGTTAGGAGAACAAATTCATTCGGTCAGTCGGGTAGTCACTCGGTCGGTCAGAAGAATCAGAGCGGCCAGAACGTAGGCAGAGCGGTTACAGAAGAGAAACCAGATAGAAGAAGTAATGACTGGTCAGAGTTAGGCCGAGGCTCCCAAGGAAGACAGAAGACAGAAGAAAGAAGAAGGAAGAAAGAAGAGAGAAGAAAGAAGCTCTAATCTTACTCTAAGCTAAGCTCTAAGCTACAAGAAGAAAAGCTCGCTTTAATCTTTCTCTCTAAAAATCTTTCTTTCCCTCTCTAAGCTCTAAGAAAGTAGAAGTAAAAGTAGTAAAAGCTTAACTCTGCCTCCGAGATTTTTTCCCGGGTTTCGGTACCAGGTAGCTTACACATCATTAGCACAGAGTTTTCTCATTTTAATGTTTGGCAATTTCTTCAGATCAAAATCCCATTCCCTGAAAGTTATCAGATTGTTTGCATTTAAAATGTCTGGGATCTCAAGGCCATATCCTTCATACTGCTGTCCCTCACGCTCCATTGTCTGCTTGATAACTGTTTCCCGGGAAAAGTGCCGCCTTCCCTGCCTGTCCTTGATGCTGTTATGTAACTCGATCTGCTCCAGCTCACTGCTAAATCTATTTAAATACCTTTCAACTAATTCACAAGCATCTTTCTTTGAATACCCCAAGTTTTTTGGATCCAGATGATATTGAAACCACTGTAGTTTTTCACCAATAAGATTGAGACGTAAGGCCTTTTCATTCTTCAACTTTTCTTTCTTTTCTTGTTTGTGGGCCTCTCTTGTAATTTGAGCTGCTTTTCTACTATATGGATGGATGACTTTTTTTTCCCGTCCTGTACTTCTTCCCTTTGGTAGTTTAGGCATGGCGACGTCCAGGAGGCCGCGGAGAGCCTCGGCACTCCAGATCCGTCAATCACTGACCACAGCCACAGAAGCAAACGCCGAGACTCCAGTCAGAACACACGTGCGTACGCGGGAGTTGTGGCGGAGCGGACCCTAGTTAGGTGATTTTTATAGTAAAACATTTAAATTCCCATTTTATTTTGAGCATGCCACTATCTGTCTATCTATCTATATATGTATGTATATATATTTTGGTGGTTCCCATGGGGGTTCCGTTTAACTTGGGATTGTAGTACCACAATGATGTGAATCTGTAGCAGCTTAACATCAATAACATACCTTGTATCATCTCCTAACCTTCTTTTAATTGGCTAGTACTTACAGCATTTTTTTGATTGGATGCTTGGGATTTTTTTTCATAAACACTCAAGTTGTTTGCAAGCATTTGATTTCCTTTTTGTGTTTTTTAGTTCGTGCTATTCCCTTAGCTAGGATAGCCAGTACTTCTTGAATAGAGTTGAAAGGAGGAACATCTTCTTTCTCATCTTTAGTGAAAACATTGGGTTTCTCAGTATTAAGTATGATTTTAGCTGTCCACATGTTTGTTTTGTTGTTGTGGTCCTTTTATGTTAAGGATCTATCCAGTTACTAGGTTTTTGAGAGATTTAAAAAAATCATGAGCCGGGCGCGGTGGCGCACGCCTGTAATCCCAGCACTTGGGAGGCTGAGGCAGGAGGATCGCGAGTTCAAAGCCAGCCTCAGCTATGGTGAGGCACTTAGCAACTCAGTGAGACCCTGTCTCTAATAAAATCCAAAAAAAAGGTCTGGGGATGTGACCCAGTGGTCAAGTGCCCCTGAGTTCAATCCCTGGTACCACACACAAAAAAAATCATGAATGAGTATTGGATTTTGTTTAATGCCTTTTCTCCTTATATTCATATAATTATCTAAGTTTTCCCTTGACCCTCTTGATATGATGAATATCTTAATTGATTTTCAAATGTGCAGCCAGCCTTGCACACCTTGTAGAAGTCCCATTTGTACATAGTAAGATGAGTCCTTTTATACATTGATGGATTCAATTATTCATGAGACCTATTTTTCCTTTTTTTTTTTTTTTTTTTTTTTTTTTTTTAGTTTTTGGTACTGGATATTGGAACTACAGGTGCTTAAACATTGATCCAACTCCACAGTCTTTTTAATATTTTATTTTGAGACAGGGTCTTGCTAAGTCACTTAAGGGCCTGCTAAGTTGCTGAGGCTGGCCTCAAATTTGAAATCCTCCTGCCTCAGATTCCCAAGCTGCTGGGATTATAGGCATATGCCACTACATAATTTTCCTTTCTTGTGATACCTTTTCTAGTTTTGGGATGAGGGCATTTTGGCCTCATAAGTTCAGGTAGAAAGTCTTTCTTCTCTGTTTTTTCTGGAAGAGTTTGCAAAGAATTGCTGTAATTTCTTCCTTAAATGTTTTGTAGAATTTGTGTAGCTTGGTACATTTTTTTTAAATATTTATTTATTTACTTTAGTTGTACATAATGCAATGCATTTATGTTTACGTGGTGCTGAGGATCGAACCCGGGCTGCGCACGTGCGAGGCGAGCGCTCTGCCGCTGAGCCACAACCCCAGCCCCTTCTTGGTACATTTTTATGTTCATTCTTGACTAATGGTTGTTTCAATTTATTTAGTAGATGTAGTCCCCTATGAGTCTCTGTTTCTCTTGTATGGACTTTGATAGTTTGTGCCCTTCAAGAAATTAGTTAATTTCATAGAAATTGATAAGATTATGGGCTTAGATTTGTGCACAATGTACCTTTTTAATAGTCATGGTATGGATAGTGATAATGCTGCTTTATTTTCTGATTGGGGGTTCTCAGTTTGTTGACCTTTTAAAAGAACCAGGTTTTAAAATTTCTTTATTAATTAATTTATTTTAATTAGATATATGTGACAGCAGAATGCATTTTCATTCATTGTATCAAATTGCAGCACGATTTTTTATTTCTATGGTTGTACATGATATAGCATGACATCATATGTGCAGTCATACATGTACATAGGATAATGGAGTCCATCTCATTCCACTATTGTTTCTGCCCTTTTGCAACCACCCCTCCCTCCCCTTTGCCCAATCAAAATTCCTCCATTTTCTCATGCCCCACCCTTTCCCCATTATGGATCAGCATCCACTTATCAGAGAGAACATTTGGCCTTTGGTGGTGTTAGATTGGCTTACTTCGCTAAGCACGATATTCTCCAACTTTATCCATTTATCTGCAAATGCCATAACTTTATTTTCTTTTAATGCTGAGTAATATTCCATTGTATATATATACCGCAGTTTCTTTATCCATTCATCCATTGAAGGGCATCTAGATTGCTTCCACAGTTTTAGATATTGTGAATTGAGCTGCTATGAACATTGATGTAGCTCTGTTTTTTATAGTATGCTGGTTTTTATACTTTGGGTATAGACAGAGGAGTGGGATAGCTGCGTCAAATCATGGTTCCATTCCAAGTTTTCTAAGGAATCTCCATACTGCTGTCCAGATTGGTTGCACCAATATGAGTCCCACCAGCAATGTATGAGTGTGCCTTTTCCTTACATCCTTGCTAACATTTATTGTTGTCTGTATTCTTGATAACTGTCATTCTGACTTGTGTGAGATGAAGTCTTAGCATTTCTCAAATTAGTATAGAGGTTGGACTTTTTGTATATATTTGTTGATCAAATGTATGTCTTCTTCTGAGAAGTGTCTGTTCAGTTCCTTAGTCCAGATATTGATTTTTTTTTTTTTTTTCTGGTGTTAAGTTTTTTTGAGTTCTTTATATATCTTGGAGATTAGTGCTCTGATGTGCATGATGCAAAAATTTGCTCCCCAAATGTGGGCTCTCTGTTCACTTCATTGATTGTTTCTTTTGCTGAAACTGTTTAGTTTGAATCCATTCCATTTATGATTTCTTTATTTTATTTTTTGCGCCTTAGGAGTCTTATTAAGGAAGTCAGGGCCAAATGTGACATGATGAAAAATTGGGCCTACTTTTTCCCCTATTAGGCACAGGGTCTCTGGTTTAATTCCCAAGTCCTTGATCCACTTTAAGTTGAGTGTTGTGCATGGGGAGAGATGGGAGTTTAGTTTCATTTTGCTGCATATGGATTTCCAATTCTCCCAGCACCATTTGTTGAAGAAGTTATATTTTCTCCAATGTATGTTTTTGGTGCCTCTGTTTAGTATGAGATAACTGTATTTATGTGGTTTGCCTATTGTCTTCTATTCTGTACCATTGGTCTACATGTTTATTTTGGTGTCATACCATACTTTTTTTGTTACTATAGCTTTGTAGTATAGTTTAAGTTCTGGCATTGTGTTGCCTCCTGCTTCATGCTTCTTGCTGAAGATTGCCTTGGCTATTCTGGATTTCTTATTTTTTCAAATGAACTTCATGATTTATTTTTCTATTTCTACATGGAATGATGTTGGGATTTTCACTGGAATTGCACTGAATCTGTATAACACTTTGTGTATTATGGCCATTGTGACAATATTAATTTTGCCTATCCAAGAGCATGGGAGATGTTTTCATCTTCTAAGGTCTTTTTTTTAATTTCTTTCTTTTGTGTTCTGTAGTTTTCATTGTAGAAATTCACCTTTTTTGTTAACTTGATTCCCAAGTATTTTATTTTATTTTTGAGGCTATTATGAATGGGGTAGTTTTTCCATATAGAAATGCATTTGATTTATGGGTATTAATTTTATATCCTGCTACTGTCCCAAATTTATTAATTAACACCAGAAGTTTTATGGTGGAGTTTTTTTGGATCATCTAAGTATAGAATCATGCCATCAGCAAATAATTATAGTTTGAGTTCCTCTTTTTCTTTGCATTTCTTTAATTTCTTTAGTCTGTCTAATTGCTGTGGCTAGAGTTTCAAGGACTATGTTGAATAGAAGTGGTGAAAGATGGCATCCCTGTCTTGTTCTAGTGTTTTGAGAGAATGCTTCCAATTATTCTCCATTTAGAATGATGTTGGCCTTGGGTTTAGCGTAGATAGCTTTTACAAAGTTGAGGTATATTCTTATTATCCCTAGTTTTTCTAACGTTTTGTACATGAAACTGTGCTGTATTTTGTCAAATGCCTTATCTGCATCAATTGATATAATCACATGACTTTTATCTTTAAGTCTTGATTTGATGAATTACATTTGTTGATTTCCAGATGTTGAGCCAACCTTGCATCCCTGGAATGAACCCTACTTGATCATGGTGCACTATTTTTTTAAATATGTTTTTGTATGCAATTTGCCATAATCTTATTGAGAATTTTTGCAATTTTCTTTCCTTGATATATCTCTGCCTGGTTTTGGTACCAGGATGATACCAGTTTCATAGGATGAGTTTAGAAAGGTTCCTTCCTTTTTTATTTCATAGAATAATTTGACAAATATTGGTGTTAATTCTTCTTTGTAGGTCTTGTAGAACTCAGAAGTGAATCTTTCTTGTCCTGGGCTTTTCTTGGTTGATAGTGTTTTGATGGCATCTTCTATTTCCTTGTTTGAAATAGATCTGTTTAAATTGTATATGTCCTTGTGACTCAGTTTGTGTTGGTCTTATGCCTCTAGAAATTTGTCCATGTCTTTAATGATTTCTATTTTGCTGGAGTATAAATTTTCAAAATAGTTTCTAATTGTCTTCTGCATTTCAGTAGTTCTGTTGTGACATTTTCTTTTCATCACAAATTTTAGTAATTTGAGTTTTCTACCCCTTCTTTTTGTTAGAGTGGCTAAGAGTTTGTCAATTTTATTTATTTTTTTGAAAAAACAGCTTTTTGTTTTGTCGAATTTTTTAGTTTCAATTTTATTTATTTTCACTCTGATTTTAATTATTTTCTGTCTTCTACTAGTTTACGTGTTGGTGTGTTCTTCTTTTTCTAGGGCTTTGTGCTATAATGTCAGGTCATTTATTTGTTGACTTTTTCTTCTTTTAATTAGTGAAATCCATGCAATGAACTTTCCTCTTAGCACAGCTTTCACAGTTTCCCGGAGATTTTGTTAAGTTGTATCAGAGTTCTCATTTACACCTAAATATTTTTTATCTCCTCCCTGATGTCTTATGTTATCCATGCACCATTCAATAGTGTATTGTTTAGTCTCCAGGAATTTTTATCATTGATTTCTAATTTTATTTCATTATGGTCAGAAAGAATGCAGGGTAGTAGCTCTATTTCTTTTTCTTTCTTTTTTTTTTTTTTTTGGTATTTGTTAAGACTTTCTTTTGGCATAAAATATTGTTTATTTGGAGAAGGATCCATGTGCTGCTATAAAGAAAGTTTATTCACTCATTAATTGATGGAATATTCTATGTATGTCTGTTAAGTCCAAATTATTATTATTGTTATTATTATTTGATACCGGGGATTGAACTCAGGGGCACTTGACCACTGGGCCACATCCCCAGCCATTTTTTGTGTTTTTAATTAGAGACAGGGTCTCACTGAGTTGTTAAGTACCTCAGCCACTGCTGAGGCTGGCTTTGAACTCGCGATCCTCCTGCCTCAGCCTCCCAAAGTGCTGGGATTACAGGCGTGCGCCACCGCGCCTGGCTAAGTCCAAATTATTGATTGCGTTATTGAGTTCTATAATTTCTTTGTTTAGTTTTTGTTTGGAAGATAGATCCAGTGGTGAGAGAGATATATTAATGTCACCTAGTATTATTCTGTTGTGGTCTATTTGGTTCTTGTATTTGAGGAGGGTTTGTTTGACATATATACATTGTTGGGGGAATAGATATTATGATTGTTATGTCTTGCTAACATATGAATCCCTTAAGCAGGATGAAATGTCCTTCTTTATCCCTTTTCATTAACTTTGGTTAGAAGTCCACTTTATGTGGGGCTGGGATTGTGGCTCAGCGGCAGAGCGCCCGCTTCGCACGTGTGCGGCCCGGGTTCGATCCTCAGCACCACGTAAACATAAATGTATTTGCATTGTGTACAACTAAAGTAAATAAATAAATATTAAAAAAAAAAAGAAGTCCACTTTATGTGATATGAGGATGGGAACCTCTGTGTATTTAGATGGTCCATGTGAGTGGTACATTTTTTCCCACCCTTTCACATTCAGTCTGTGGATGTCTTTTCCTGTGAGATGAGTCTCCTGAAGGCAACATATTGTTGGGTATTTTTGAAATCCAATCTGTCAGTCTATGTCTTTTTATTTTTTTAATGTTTTTTAGTTGTCAATTGAGCTTTATTTTGTTTATTTATATGTGATGCTGAGAATCAAACCCAGGGCCTCACACTTGCTAGGCAAGTGCTCTACCACTGAGCTACAACACCAGCCCCAATCTGTGTCTTTTAATTGATGAGTTTAGGCTATTCATATTCAGGGTTATTATTGAAATATGATTTGTGTTCCCAGATATTTTGCATTATTTTGGGGTTTTAACTTGACATGGTTTCTTTTTTTGACTGGCCTTTCTTTTAGTGTATTTCCCCCTTTGCTGATTTTTATTGTTGTTTTTCATTTCTTCCTCCTGGAATATTTTGTTCAGGATGCTCTATAGTGTGGGCTTTCTCACTGTAAATTCTTTTAACTTTTGTTTATCATGAAAGTTTTTTATTTCATCATGAAATCGGAAGCTTAATTTTGCTGGATATAAGATTCTTGGTTGGCATTCATTTTGTTTCACAGTTTGGTATATGTTGTGCCAGGATCTCCTGGCTTTGAGTGTCGGGGTTGAAAAATCTGCTGAGATTTTATGAATTGGCCTCCCCCTATATGTGATCTGATTCCTCTCTCTTGCTGCCTTTAAGATTCTAACCTTATTCTGTATGCTAGCATTTTCATTATAATGTGCCTTGGTGTAGATCTGTTGTAATTTTGTACATTTGTTGTTCTGTAAGCCTCTTGTATTTGATTTTCCAATTTATTCTTCATGTTTGTGAAATTTTCTGATATTGAGTCATTGAAGAGATTGTGCATTCCTTTGGTTTGAATCTCTGTGCCTTCCTCTATCTAATAACTCTTAGATTTAGTCTTTTGATGCTATCCCATAATTCTTGGATGTTTTGTTCATGGTTTCTTAGCATCTTCACTGTGTAGTCAACTTTATTTTCCAGATTGTATACTTTGTCTTGATTATCTGATATGCTGTCTCCCAAGTGATCTAGCCTATTGTTGATGCTTCCTATTGCATTTTTATTTGGTTTATTATTTCCTTCATTTCAAGGATATCTGATTTTTTTTTTTTCAAAATCTCTATTTCTTTTTTGAAGTAATGTTTTGATACCTGTATTTTCTCCCTTATCTCTTTGTTGGAGTGATTAATTTTGGGCTGTATTAGCTCGTTTCGGTCATTCTTTAATTCACAGATCATTTTAATTATGTATATTCTGAACTTTTTCTCTGACATTTCATCACCTGTACTGTCCTTGGATTTTGTTACTGTAGTATCCTGGTTTGTTTGGGACCCTTTCTTCCCTTGTTTTTTCACATTGTCTGTGTGTCTCCTTTCTTGCGGTGTGGATCTGAGGTATTATAGTTTCTACCTGATAATCTTGTAGTATCCATGCAGATTATCTGTACCTCACCTTGGTGTTGAGCTTCTAGACTCTGCGGGTGTACCACAGTGGATGCTACTGGAACCACAGTTAGTGGTGGCAATAGTGGAGGTAACTCAAGATAGTAGTGGGGCTGTCCCAAAATGGATGCAACCTTTTTCAGAGATGGGGCTAAAAGTGTGGGCTTTACAGTCACTTTGGAATGCCTGATCTGAGATGCAGCTACTTCTAGGCCCTGCCTGTTTTTACAAGGTGGAGGATACTCTGTGCAGAGGGCTATGGTGATGGCTGCAGTGTCCCCAGATGGAAGTTGGTTAGGCTTGGGCTCTCAGGTGGGCCAGGCGTGGACCTGTGCCTACACTGGGCTTTGTCACGGTTTGGTGGAGGTGGTCCTAAGTCTGGGCCTGGATCTGGCATAAGTTGGCAGGTCGGCGAGGGTGCTCCTGGGTCCAGGGTCTGGGCTCCAGCATGGGTCTGCTGATTGGAGGAAGCGGTCTTGGGCCAGGGCCTTTCTGGCATGGGGCTGCTGGTGGCTGGGTGAACCTGGGCTTAACTGCAGGTCAATGGGTGGTCATGTACCAGGGCCTGACCTCTGGCATGGGTCTACCAGTTGGTGGGTGGGCCTGGGCCTAACCTGGACCTGGGCTCCTACACGGGTGGCAGGGGAAGTCCTGGGCTGGAGCTTGGGCTTTGACATGGGTTTGTTTGTCGGCTGGGAGGACCCACTCCACCCCAGGCCTGGGCTTCCAAACAGGTCAGCGGAGGTGTTCCAAGAACCAATTTTGTTTTAATTTTTATCATTCTTTTTCTGTTGCTTACTTTGGATTTAATTTGCATTCCATCTCCTGACTTCCTAAAGTAGGAGTTTAGATGATCAAGTTTAGGTCTCCTTTTCCAATACATACATTGAGTTCCAAAAATTTACTCTTTGGTAGTGATTTTGCTGCATATCACAAATTTTGATAAGTTACTTTCCCATTTCTTTTATTTAAAATTATTTCTTGATTTGTGTTGCTTTATGTATTATTCAGAAGTAAAAACTGCCCAAGTGTTTGGGGAGTTGCCCATTACATCTCTGTTACTGCTTTCTAGCTTAATTAATTATCGTCCTGGAATGAGCATCATGAACTTTTTTGAACTTTTGTTGAAAGCTGTGTGTGAGGCGTGTTTCATCACCTAGTCTTTCAGGATGTGGTCTATCTTGCTGGATGTTCCCTGTAAACTTGAATGTGTGTTCTGACCTTGTTGGATGAAGTAGTGTGTAAATGTCAATTAGATCCAGTTGATTGGTGCTGCTGGTGAATTTAACTGTGTCTTTACTGATTTTTTGCCTGCTGAATCTGTTCATTCCTGATGAATGGGTGTTATATATTTTTGAGGTATGACCCCTATGTGACGAGCCCTTGGTCCCCTGATAATTTCCTTGAATTAAAATCTGTTTTCTTGAAATTAATATAGGTATTCCAATTCTTTTTATTAATATGAACATTTTATGTATTTATCCACCCCTTTGCTTTTGATCAAGGTATTATTATATTTAAAGTAATTTTATTATAAACAACATATAGTCAGTTGGGTCTCATTTTTCAGCACCTTATAGAAGTGTTTATGTTTTAGTATTTTTAAAAAATATTTATTTTTTTGCTTTAGTTGTACACACAATGCGTTTATTTGTACATGGTGCTGAGGATCGAACCTGGGCTGCACACGTGCTAGGCAAGTGCTCTACCGCTGAGCCACAGTCCCAGCCCCATGTTTTAGTATTTTTAAGGAAACATTGGTAGGGCTGGGGGTGTAGCTCAGTGGTGGAGCATGTACCTAGCATGCATGAAATGCAGGAGACGCTGAAATCATAAGTCACCAATACCACTCAAAAAAGGAAAAAAACCCATAAATATATAGATGTCTAAAGTGCCTATGAACACTTGAATTAATATTTTCTACATATGTTATTCTTTATATTTCATTGTTTTGGTCTTCCATACTCTTTCTGCATTATGTGATCACTTCAGCCATTTACACTATTGCATGTGTGTATCAAATATTTTTGGGGTATTTTTTGTACCAGAGATTGAACCCATGGTCACTTTACCCCTAAGCCATATCTCCAGCCCTTTAATTTTTTTTTTTTTTTTTTAATTTTGAGACAGGATCTCACCAAGTTTCTTAGAACCTCACTAATTTGCTGAGGCTGGCCTCAAGTTGTGATCCTTTTGCCTCAGCCTCCAGAGTCATTGGGATTGCAGACATGTGCCACTGTACCTGGTGCAAATAGAGTTTTTCTTTTTAAACTCATGATCCTCCTGCCTTATTTTACTGGTTGCCTGGGAATTGCAATATACATTTATAATGAAGCCTAGTCCACTTTGAGATAACCATCTATTTCACAGGTACTGCCAGTATCTGCAGTGTTGCTATCATTAATTTTACTTACCCAGTTAACATCAATCCATACTATGTGGCTACTTTTACTTTTATTCTGGATAAACTGATTTCTTAGTGTCCCCCCCCTTGCCCAATTTCACTGTAATGTATTCAGAAATTGTTTTCTTTGTTAAACGTAGACTTCTTCAGAATTGTTTTTATCAAGTTTGGCAAGTTTGTGCATTACTTTCTCCAATTATTTCCTCATTTTCATTCCTTTCTGTAATTTTAATAATAGATATGTTAGACTAATTAATAGGCATCTTATGTGCATTTCATTTTTAAACCTTTTATTATCATCCTCTCTGCCTCAGTTTTGATACCCGTGGACTTGTTTTGAAGTATCTTGGAGACTTATACTGAAGTGTCTAATCTTCTGCCAGGTCCATTGTGAATTTTTGCATTGCATAAATTACATATTTTAGTTTTTGTATTTTCATTAGATTTCCTTTGAAATCTCCATTTCTATGCAGAAATAAAGATAATTTCACTTATTATATCTGTATGAACTTTAATTTAAGAAAAAATTTTATTTATACATGACCGTAGGGTCTATTATGATATGTTTATACAAACGTGCAGTATATCTTATTCTAATTAGGATCAAATTCTCGTGGCTGTACATGATGTGGAGTTTCACTGGTCATATATTCATATTTTGACATAGAAAACTTATGTCTTACTTATTCCACTGTCTTTCCTATTCCCATTTTACCTCCCTCCCCTTCACTCCCCTTTGTCCAATTGACTGAACTTCTCTTCACCTCCCCACATCGTGTGTTAGCATCCACACATGAGAGAGAATACTCAACCTTTGTTTTTTTGGATATTGATGCATATTGATAAGAGCTGATTGAAAGGATCATCTTCTAATTCTCTCATTAGGGACATCACTATGTCTCCTTATAATGATGGTACTTCATTTTGAGCATAGATCAAAGGGTCCCTTTTCGTCACATATCTAATAATACTTCATATAAATTTTATAAGCTACATTGGAAACATACTTATATATTGTTTTTACCCAGGGACAGTGCAAGCTGCTTCCTGGCTCCAGAAGTTGGAAAGAGGGCTCTCTTTCTGATTCTTCATACAGTGCACTCCTGTTTGGGCTCTGCCTCAGCTTTAATTATGCTTAATGTGCTTCTGATCACCTCAACCCCAATCCAATAGCAATGCCTCAAATTTTCTATAGTTTGTATTATTTCTTTTTTTCCCTTTTAGCATGGAGCTTTTATTAACTTTTTAAAAATTAGATCATAATGTCTACATATAGTAGTTGAGTTTATCCTGACAAACTCATACATGATGTTTTGTTTCTTTTTAAATCACTTTAAATTTTCTTTATTTTATTTTATTTTTGGTATTGAGGATTGAACCAAGGGGCACTAACCACTGAGCCACATCCCCAGTCATTTAATTTTTTTTTTTTTAATTTAGAGACAGGGTCTCACTAAGTTGTTTACAGCTTCATTAAGTTGCTAAGGTTGGCTTCAAACTTGCAATCCTCCTGCCTCAGCTTTCCAAGCTGCTGGGATTACAGGTGTGTACCACCCAACTCCTCTTTGAAATTTGACTGGCAACTTGAAACCTAAAGTTGATAACTTGGTAATCATGGGATACAGGACCCTGTAGTACCCAGAAACCAGCTGCTCTATGTGACAGTTCCTAAGGAAGAGGATGCCTGTCACACACTGCAGAGAGGTGACCCTCGGTCACTGGGAGGACTCAGGTGCCAGGAATCTCTCACCCCTAAACACAGAAATTACAAAGCTTGAAATAAGTTTTCACTAATTCAATGTTAGTATCAAAGCAATGAAATTGGTGCTGACTACATAACATGACCCTTCAGGTGGTTCACACTCTTGTGTCAGGGGAACGTAAGACAAAGTTTTGAGCACGGCTCTCCCCTGAGGACTATGATCCAGGAAAGAATAAAGGAAAATTAAGAAACAGGTAAAGTGTCCCACTTGGGACACTGTGGCTCTCTCCTCCCCAGGGGGATCTTATCACACTTATACTACCTACCTGTAGAGAAATGAGCTGTGCTGGTTTGTCTCAGGTCATTGCATCTCCCTGCAAGTCATCTGGGTAAGTGCCTCTCTGTCCCACAGATGCACTATGTCATCCTGCCATGATTGTGTCATGGTGGGCAGGGGAGCGATAGCTCCGAAGTCTCTAGGAGGGTGTGAGATGGACTTGAGTTCTGCAGGGAGGAAGAATGCCTCAGGATGAACCCATATAGTTTTTCTGATGACCATTGTGTTGGAGGGATTGATGAAGGTGGTAATACTCATGGTAAAGTTTTTTTTCCCTCAGATTCTTACTACATGCTTCTTCCCACATGAGATGAATAAGAACAGCAAAGCTCCCAGCTTTATTCACATGAGCAGCACATTTTTCTGTGAAGTCAGCATTGGGATTGTAGCCAACACTGCTCTGCTTTTCTTCCGTATCCTCATATTCCTTCTCAAGCACAGGCCCAAGCCCACTGACCTGACAATTGGTCACTTAGCCCTTGTCCACCTGGTGATGCTGCTGACTGTGGGGTTCATAAGTGCAGATATTTTGGGGTCTCATGGTTTAAGGGATGTCATAACATGTAAATCAGTTATTTACTTGTACAGGCTGATGAGGGGCCTGTCCTTTTGTACCAGCTGAGTGTCCTCCAGGCAGTCACCCTCAGCCCCAGAAACTCCTACTTGACAAAGTTTAAATGTAACTCCTGACTTCAGAGCCTGTGCTGCTTTCTCTTCTTGTGGGACTTTAATATGCTTATCAGTAGTAGCTTTTTAATCTCTACTGTTGCCACCCCCAAAGCCACCACACACAGTCTCATGTTTGTTACTAAACCTGCTCTCTTTTGTCTACTAATTCCTTGTTCATGTATATATATTTCTCACTTGTGACCTTCCAGGAATATCTTCCTTATAGGGCTCATGGCCCTCTCAAGTGGGTACATGGTGACCCTCTTGTGCAGGCATAAGAGGCAGTGCCAGGATGTTCACAGCACCAGCCCATCTCCAAAAACATCCCCAGAACAGAGGGCCACCAGGGCTGCTCATGGGTTTCTTTGTGGTCATGTGCTTTTTGGATCTTACTGTCTACTTCTCCTCTGCAATGTCATGGAACAATGATCCTGTTCGTTATTGTGTCCAGATGCTGGTGGGCAATGGCTATGCCACAGTGAGTCCTTTGAGCTAATCAGTACTGAAAATCCAGTGATGAAGTTCTTGACCTCCATGTGGGGCAAAGATGGTAAATGCTTAATTATTCAGTAGTGACTTTTTCTTTTAATATAAGTAAATATTTTCACTGTTGAATCACTGAAATTTATGAAGTTCTGTTATTTCTTTTAAACATGTATTTTCACATAATTAGCTGAAAAGTAGATCATAGATTTTAAACACTGTCACTCTCTGAAAAAATGTAGCTGTCTAATTATAATCATACTCATGAGAACTGATGTTCTCACCCAGTCTGAATTTTTATTGATGAAAATCTTGAAAAAATGGGAAGACAGTAAAACATCATGTCCCCAAATAGGGACATTGTAGGGATTCTGACCTTGGAAATGTACAAAGAAGCGTTTCCTTGCTGAGCAAACTCTTGGGGGTTAACAGGCACCCTGTTTTCCACCCTTTGGAATGCCCTGTAATCTCTCTTAGGATCTAACATAGAGCTAGTATATGTGCAATGTCTAGCTGGTATGGCAATGCTCCGAGAAGCTTCTGTGTTAGAGCCTCATCAAGCCTCCACCTTGATTGTAGGCACATGGCGCCTGGGAACAAAAGAACTTGCTTGCTAGATAACTACAATGTTTCATCAAGTTCTGATGCTTCTGGATCTGTCCACCTAACGGTCATTTCAAACAATGGAATGTAACTGCAGACTAAGCAACCTTACTGATACTCTGAACAATAATGTAGTTAAGGTACTAATGACCTAATGTAACCTATTGATATAAATAAAGCTTGACAGCTTGGCCTCTCAGCCATTCTGCCACCTTCCCTGCCTCTGCACCTGATAGATATGTTACCCTCCCCCGCCCTCAGTTTTCCACACCCTAAGAGAAGCAACCTTGTTTCAAGATGTTCCAGACAGGATGTTCCTTCCCCAGGCAGAATGCTTCTTTTCCCCAGGCAAGAGCCAATAGGCTTAAAGGGCATCCTGTTCTAGCCAATGGTGTTGGGGTTGCTCTAGTGCACCCCCCACCAGAAATCCCTATATAAGGCCCTGTTTGAGAGACTCAGACAGCCAGACAGCCAGAGAGAGAGACACATGGACACAACATCGGATCGTCGCTGCTGAGAGGAGGAAGACAGATACATCGGCTCGTCGCTGCAGAGAGGAGGAAGCCACTGCAACAGCTTCAGACCCATCGCCTCCAGCTCGACGGCAGCTGCCCCAGCCGGCAGCTCCAGACCCATCGCCTCCAGCTCGATGGCAGCTGCCCCAGCCAGCAGCTCCAGACCCATCGCCTCCAGCCGATGGCAGCTGCCCCAGCCAACAGCTCCAGACCCATCGCCTCCAGCCGACGGCAGCTGCTCCAGCTGACAGCTCCAGACCGACCACCTTCAGCCCGACGGCCGCTCCCAGCTGACAGCTCCAGCCTCCAGCCAGACAGCAGCTGCTTTAGCCGACAGCTCCAGAGATCCCAGCCGGTGCAACCAAGCACCCACCTTCTGTCCAGAGCTTGCACACTCCCCTCTCCCTGACTCCCTTCTCCCACCAGAGCTAGCACACTCCCTTCTCCCTGACTCCCCTCTCCCACCTCTTCGACCTTCGACCAGAGCACCTCTTCTCCGGTTTTCGCTACCGGCTACGAAGGCTGTTAAATAAATCTTTTGGCTGCACGGCTGTCCCCGGTGTGATGCTTTGCCCTTCATTGGTGCCGGGACTCGGATCCTATCTGAGCCGGAGGGCATAATCACCCGGAACTGCCTCAGCCTTCGCCCGGTTTTTGATCGCCGCTCCGACGCATCCACCACCGGTCATCGGATTGGTAAGCCCCCCGCCCCAGGGCTCCTAAACCTGTCGGGCCTTGTACAGTGGGAACTGACCGTTGATCGTCCGGCAGCCCCGCTGGTGGCCTGTACAGGGAGGATCGCACCCCACCTAGACCTTCATGGTCACAGTGGACCTCGTGGAGCTCTTTCTCTTTTTGTCTCTTTCTCCTTTTCCTAGGTAGGTCTCCTCATCCCCAGTGCGCCTAAACCCGTCAGGCCTTGTACAGTGGGAACTGACCGTTGGCTCTCTCTCTCTCTCTCTCTCTCTCTCTCTTTCTCTCTCTACCTCCCTCTCTCCCTCTCCCTTTCCTGGGAGTAGTTGAAAAAAGCCCTTTTTCGGCCTCTGGCCTCCGGACTTGGGTCTCTCCTTCCCGTCCAGGACGGGACACGGAAAATCCTTGCGCAAGGTGACCCATTGTTCTTCGGTCCCTTTGGACCCCATCTCTGTTTGACTCCAGTGACGACTGGGTCTCACAGACTTGGATCTCTCTGATATATATATCTTGAGGAGGACGCTCCTCAGGACAATATATCTGTCCCGTTCGGAACGGGAAAATGGGGGCTTCTTCTTCTTCTTCTGCTGCTGCTTCTTCACCCCTCCTGGCTGACTCACTCCTATCCCTCCTGGCTGACTACCCTCCGATCACTCTCTTCTTTGCTCTTGTCCTCACTCTCTTCTTTGGTTTTGCTATCACTCACTATTTGTCACTCTTGTACCCACTCCGACCCCTCCCAGCCAACTGTCCTCTACAGTGCCTCTTAAACAACCTAGCCACTCTCGGCCTAACTCCCGATATACAACCAACAAGACTTACCAAATTTTGCACCCAAGATTGGCCCACATACCCCTTAGATAACCAAAACAAATGGCCTGCTTCTGGGTCCCTGGATCCCTCTATACTGAGAGATCTTTTCAACTTCTGCGAGCGATCAAAAAAATGGGCAGAGATTCCGTATGTTCAGGCTTTCTCCCTCCTCCGTTCCAATCCCTCACTCTGTACCCACAGCAGCTCCAACAATAGCCTCCTAGCCTGCCAACCGGCTGCTCCCCTACCATCCCCCTCCTTTCTTGATTTTGATCCCGCAGATGAGCCGCCCCCATACCAATCTGAAACCTCTCCGCCTCCCTCGGCCCCTCCAGCCCCACTTCTACACACTCCTGCCACCTTCTCCTCCAGCCCACCCCTTACGCGATCTCGCACAATGTCTGCTCACCCTCTGTCACTTACTCCCGCCCAAGTCCTGACCCCACTCCGGGAAGTTGCGGGTCCAGAAGGAATTGTCCGTGTCCATGTTCCCTTCCCAATGACCGAGGTAGTGCAAATCGAGAAACGATTGGGCTCTTATAGCACTGACCCCACTACATACCTCAGGGAATTTCAATGGGTCCTCCAAGCTTATAGCCTTACCTTCCATGACATCTATATGATTTTGGCAAATACCCTCCTCCCTGAGGAGCGTAGGCGAGTCTGGGAGCAGGCACGGGCCTATGCCGATGAGAACCATAGAACCAACCCTAACCATCTCATTGGACCTCAGGCTGTCCCCGAAAGGGACCCTAACTGGGACTATAATTCCCCAGGGGACGTGGCCTTGCGAGATCAGTTTTCCACTTGTATACTAACTGGTCTTAAGCGTGCAGCACAAAAAGTAGTTAATTTTGACAAGCTGCAGGAAATCATACAAAAAAGGGAAGACACCCCCTCTGAATTTCTAGATCGACTAACAAAAGCTCTCCAACAGTACACCAATTTAGATCCTGAATCTCCAGGGGGACGTCATGTCCTTATGACTTACTTTTTGTCCCAAAGTTACCCTGATATACGGGCTAAATTGAGAAAATTAGAGCAAGGACCTGCAACACCTCAGACCGAGATCTTGGCCATGGCCTTTAAGGCCTATCATAATAGAGATGAGAATACTGAACGCCGTAGGTTTCAGAACCATGAAAAGGCCGAACGAGCAAGATTTCAAATGCTGGCCCAGGCTTTACAGGGCACCGACTCTCGGGCCTCACAAACAAGGGGCCATTACCCCGCGCAGAGGGGACCTCCAGGGCCGTGTTTCAAGTGCGGGAACGAAGGACACTGGGCTAGAGCTTGCCCCAACCCCAGGTCCCCTACGCGCCCATGTCCTAAATGTTCCAAGATGGGCCACTGGGGTGTTGACTGCCCCAGTTCCCGCAGGGGGACTGGATCAGTCATGAAACCCAACCTACTTGGACTAGCCACAGAAGATTGACGGGGCCCTGGGTTTCCTCTCCCGACAGTTGACATCGACTTACAGGAGCCTAGGGTCACCCTTCTTGTTGATGGCCACCCCATAAATTTCCTACTAGACACAGGAGCCACTTTCTCGGTCTTGAGGGAGTTTTGGGGGCCCACCACCTTATCGTCCCCTGTTGTCGGGATAGAGGGACACACCATTCACCCCCACAAGACTCCCATGCTGTCTTGCCGCCTCCACCTCCATTCATTTCCCCACCAGTTTCTAGTAATCTCTCAATGTCCTGTGCCTTTATTGGGCCGAGAATTCCTTCCTTATCTACTCATTTCTCGGTCATTGACCTTAAGGATGCCTTCTTCACTGTCCCTTTAGCTCAGGAATCACAAGACATCTTTGCCTTTACCTGGACTGATCCTGATACTCAATGGTCCCAACAATTGACCTGGACAGTCCTCCCTCAGGGTTTTCGAGACAGCCCTCATATCTTTGGACAGACACTAGCTGCCGATCTCAAAGACCTTGAATTCTCTGACTCCACTCTTTTGCAATATGTAGATGATCTTCTCCTTTGCAGCCCTTCCTTCTCCACAGCTCGTATAGACTCTTACACCCTTTTAAATTTTCTTGCTTCTCGTGGGTATCGTGTTTCCCCATCTAAGGTGCAGCTCTCCCAGACCCAGGTAGTTTATTTAGGAGTTCAGATTTCCCATCAATCGAAGGCCATTACTGTAGACCGAAAGGCCCTCATCAAGGCCCTCCCATGTCCCAAGACAAAGGAAGAGATTCTTTCCTTCTTGGGGCTAGCAGGATACTTCCGTGCATGGATTCCCAATTTTTCTCTTTACGCAAAACCTCTATATGAGGCAGCTAAGGGGGTTAAGGAAAAGCCCCTTCCCGAAGGCATTCAGGCTGAGTTTAAGCATCTGCAGCAGGCACTGTTACAGGCCCCAGCTCTTCACCTCCCAGACCTTCTTCAGCCATTCACCCTCTATGTCCATGAAATGACTGGTCTGGCTCTAGGTGTTTTAGGCCAATATAAGGCCTCCATTTTTGCTCCCATTGCCTATCTTTCTAAACAACTTGATCCCACCGTTCGCGGATGGGCCCCTTGTCTTAGGGCTCTGGCTGCTGCTTACCTACTTCTACAGGAATCAAAAAAGTTGACCTTTGGTGCCCATGTCACTGTTGCCTCTCCTCATCATTTAAAAGACCTACTAACCTATAAGAGCCTTCAAACTCTCCCGCCGTGTCGCATTCTCTCTCTCCTTGTTTCTTTTCTGCATGACCCCTCAATCTCATTCCAACCCTGCTCCTCTTTACACCCAGCTACCCTCCTCCCAGTCTCCTCTGAGCACCCGGAGCATGATTGTGTAGAGATGCTCGAGGCTTTAATCCCCCACCCGTCCCACATTCAAGAGGGACCACTTCCTGACTCTTCTCTAATCTGGTTCACGGATGGCAGCTCTTTCCTTAAGGATGGGCAACGCTTTGCCGGCTATGCTGTCGTCTCCCTATCAGAGGTTATTGAGGCAGCACCCCTTCCCCCCAGTACCACAAACCAACAGGCCGAACTAACAGCTGTTATTCGTGCCTTCGAGTTAGCAGCTGACCGAAACCTCACCCTCTACACAGACTCAAAATACGTCTATCATATTTTACTTTCCCATTCGGCAATATGGAAAGAGCGAGGGCTCCTGACCACAAAGGGCTCTGCAGTTACTAATTCCAAATTAATATCAAAGCTCCTGCAGGCCTCTCTTCTGCCCAAACTAATAGGGGTTTCTCATTGCCCTTCACACCAAAATGGTGAGTCTCCCATAGTTCAGGGAAACACAAGGGCTGATAGGGCGGCAAGGGAGGCAGCACTATCTTCTCCTCTCCTGGCTTCGATCCAATCCACTACCCAGACCCCCACATCCCCTTCTGTACAATCAATCCTCTCCTATCTCCATTCTCTTTTCCACCCTAACCCTCAGGCCCTCAGAATGTTCGCAACCTCCTTCCTCACTCTGACTCCAGAGGACACACAGTTTCTCCATCAACTCACCTCCACATGCACTGCATGTCAGCGCACCAATCCATACACTCCCCTTAAACCAGGAACATTTCCCTCTCACCAAGCTCGAGGTCAGTTTCCAGGAGCTGATTGGCAAATAGATTTCACCAACATGCCAACTGTCCGGAAACATAAATATCTCCTGGTCTTAGTAGATACCTTCTCTGGATGGGTGGAGGCCTTTCCCACTTCCAACAAAAGGGCTTCCACAGTAGCTTCTATTTTAGTCTCAGAAATCCTTCCCCGCTTTGGGTTGCCCACATCCATCCAGTCTGACAATGGGCCTGAATTTGTCTCTCATGTCACCCAAAATATATCTACTTCCCTTAACATTCCTTGGCATTTCCATATCCCATATCACCCCAAGTCTTCAGGAAAGGTAGAGAGGACTAATAGAACCCTTAAGGACATTCTGACTAAACTCTCCTTGGAGCTTCACTTGGACTGGGTCAAGCTACTTCCCCTTGCCCTCTTTAGGCTCCGAGTCCTCCCAAAGAAACCTTCCTCACTATCCCCTTTTGAGGTTATGTTTGGGCGACCAGCTCTTCCACCTGGAATTTCCCCAATTCAAGGACCCTTGCCCAAGGATCTCTCTCTTTCCCTCTTGTCCTTCATCAGACATGAGCTATGGATGTGCCAAGATCACATCCTGCCGGACCCAGGTAGCCTCTGCTGTCCCCAGTTTCTCCTGGGTCTTGGGTTTATTTCTCCCCTCCCAGGTATCAGGTTCAGTCTCCTGGCCCTAAAGGGGACTCTCCACTTCATTCCCATTAACACCTGGTTCTTGGGTATATTTCTCCCCTCCCCAGGACACAGGATCAGTCTCCCTTGCCCCAAAGTGGACAGGCCCCTTCCAGGTTGTGCTATGCACACCAACAGCTGCTAAGCTTCGTGAAACCTCAGGGAACTTGATATCTTGGATTCATATCTCCAGACTAAAACCAGCTACCCAATTAGCTGAGGATCCACAAAAGAACAACAGACACCTACCACATTACACTTGTTCTTCCCTTCCTACCAATCCCCTAAAAATTCGCTTTTCTCGTGTGCCCGATATGGACTCAGAATAATTTTTTGTCTTTTCTTGTTCTCAACCTTTAACCAGTTTCTCCTTAGGGATCATCTGTCACTTCTCATCACCTCAGGGCGAATTCATTTTTTTTGGTGCCAACCTCCTAGGAATCCTTTTCACCCTCAAGCCTGACCTACCTGTCTTATCATATCCCCCCCATAAAACCCCACGTCGCCCCGTTTCAGCAGGAAGTAGCCAGACTGACATACGACGTCCCACTTCCTAAGAAAACAAAAAGGGGGGAATGATAGATATGTTACCCTCCCCCGCCCTCAGTTTTCCACACCCTAAGAGAAGCAACCTTGTTTCAAGATGTTCCAGACAGGATGTTCCTTCCCCAGGCAGAATGCTTCTTTTCCCCAGGCAAGAGCCAATAGGCTTAAAGGGCATCCTGTTCTAGCCAATGGTGTTGGGGTTGCTCTAGTGCACCCCCCACCAGAAATCCCTATATAAGGCCCTGTTTGAGAGACTCAGACAGCCAGACAGCCAGAGAGAGAGACACATGGACACAACATCGGATCGTCGCTGCTGAGAGGAGGAAGACAGATACATCGGCTCGTCGCTGCAGAGAGGAGGAAGCCACTGCAACAGCTTCAGACCCATCGCCTCCAGCTCGACGGCAGCTGCCCCAGCCGGCAGCTCCAGACCCATCGCCTCCAGCTCGATGGCAGCTGCCCCAGCCAGCAGCTCCAGACCCATCGCCTCCAGCCGATGGCAGCTGCCCCAGCCAACAGCTCCAGACCCATCGCCTCCAGCCGACGGCAGCTGCTCCAGCTGACAGCTCCAGACCGACCACCTTCAGCCCGACGGCCGCTCCCAGCTGACAGCTCCAGCCTCCAGCCAGACAGCAGCTGCTTTAGCCGACAGCTCCAGAGATCCCAGCCGGTGCAACCAAGCACCCACCTTCTGTCCAGAGCTTGCACACTCCCCTCTCCCTGACTCCCTTCTCCCACCAGAGCTAGCACACTCCCTTCTCCCTGACTCCCCTCTCCCACCTCTTCGACCTTCGACCAGAGCACCTCTTCTCCGGTTTTCGCTACCGGCTACGAAGGCTGTTAAATAAATCTTTTGGCTGCACGGCTGTCCCCGGTGTGATGCTTTGCCCTTCAGCACCTTTCTCTGTTTCTGCCTTTTATTTTTTATTCCTTACAACTGGCGACCAACGTTGGGGCACGAGAAGAGTTCTCTCCCCAAATGGCCTCCCAGTCCACAGAGCATTTGGGACAACAAAATCTGTTAACATATGGCATGCTTGGTATACTTCTCCTGTTAGCCTCGCTTATTATCAAATGCCTTATTAGATGTGTGCGTACAGCTGAACATAAAATTGTTTTTACTTGCTCAAGTTGCCTGCAGGAGCCCTGTTTGGGGAGATAGCTAAGATTGCGGTTGACTATGGGCCATAGACATTTTTGGGCATTGTCGCCTTCCGTAGTCTCACGGGACTTGGCCCAGGATCTCGAGAGATTTGAGCAATGACTCAGCAGATTGACATTTTTGGGCATTGTCGCCTTCCGTAGTCTCACGGGACTTGGCCCAGGATCTCGAGAGATTTGAGGAGTGACTCAGCAGATCGAGCAAGCACCATTCCTGCTCGGGCGCATGGGATGAGACCAGAGAGAGAAAGGACAGGGTTATCGCTATTGTATAGATACATTGTAGTTTCTTGTAAGAGTACGTGGCTTGGTTTCTTGTGAGAGTGTGTATGTAGTGTTAAAAATTACAAGAGACAGAGACAGAAAGATTAAAGAATTTTTTCGTCTCCATCCTGTCTCCGGACTCCTTCCCGCGGCGCTGCCATTCCAGGCTGCAATCCCTTTCCGGCGGCTAACAGTTGCCCAAGACTTAGAGGGGGAAATGCTGTAGCGTCTAACCTTGGACCGACATGGAGGAATGCTTATCTTGCTCATTGCACAGCAGGGGAGTCCTAACATAGAATGCTATGGTTGGGGACAAAGTGCTGTCAGAACACTGGCAAGTGCAATTTTCTTGTTCCTTTGACAAGAAGTTATTTCTCTGTTGATGCAGGGTTGGACTGCTCGGCAGTTTCTGGAATCTTGGTATCTTGACTTCCATAAGATGATATGTATGTATTACACCAGCCTACCATGACTGTTATATGAATATTGGCAGATACCCACTATAAAAGCTATTTTTGTTGCACA
>CM046675.1:5757657-5784698 GCA_025594165.1 Tamias sibiricus | reverse complement strand
CCTCCTAGCTTTGAGGATGTGTGTTGAGAAACTAGCTCAGATCCAAATTGGTTTCCCTCTAAATGTTACCTGTAATTTTTCTCTGGTAGCCTCTGAAATTCTATCCTTATTCTGTATGTTAGGCATTTTCATAATGTGGTATATAGATCTCTTGTAATTTTTTGTATTCTGGGTTCTGTAAGCCTCCTGCATTTGATTTTCCATTTCATCCTTTATGTTTGGGAAATTTCTCATTGAAAATATTGTGCCTTCCTTTGGTTTGTTTCTCTGCACATTTATGTATCCTGATAGATCTTAAATTTAGTCTTTTCATGTTATCCCATATTTCTTGGAAGTTCTGTTCATGGTCTCATAACATCTATTCTCCCTGTTCAACTTTATTTTCATGATTATATATTTTTTATTCATTGCCTGAATATTGTCACCCAAGTGGTCTAGTCTGTTTTTTTTTCATCTCCATCTGGACATTTATTAGATCTTACAGTTTAGACAAGAATATACAAAATATTAGTCTATAAATACAAGGGAGGTCTAGTCTGTTGATGGTGCTTTCCATTGACTTGTAAATTTGGTTTACTGATTTCTTCAGTTTTAGTATTTCTACTTGATTTCTTCTTAGAATCTCTATCTCTTCACTGAAATGATTTTTCACCTCCTGAGTTTGATCTCTGATTTCACTCCATACATCATCTTTTACCTTGTGGATCAGTTTAAGTATGTACATTCTAAACTTTCTCAAACATTTTTTCCACTGCAGTGTAAATGAATTTTATTATTGGAACGCCTTGTTTTTTAGGAGGTTATTTTTTCTTTTTTTAAATTATTTTATTTATTTTGCTTTTTGACTTCTCACTTGGCAGCATGGCTCTGAGGCAATAGAGTTTCTATCCTGGAGGCTTATAGTATCCCTGAAGGTTTCCAGTGCCTCATCTTTCAGGAGGAGACAAATAATAATAGCAATCGAAACACACAATATAAAGTCTCAAGCCAAATAGCTCCTACTAAGACATCTACAGTTTTGTCACAATAAACAGAAATTATAGATTTCTTTATTGCCTACAATAAAACAGTACATTTGCAACAGGATTTACAATTTCAAATGGTGAACAAAGGCAGAACAAAAGTGTTGTATGATGTGATGTTTATGAGGAAGGAGGATAAAAGATAGAAGTAAAAAATTATAGGAAGAGTGAAAGAAAAAATAATAAAATTTGGTTTTTAGCAGGAGAAAAGAGGAAAAGAGAATCAAGGGAAACACATGAGAGAGAATATGGTAAAAAATATAAAAAATTAAAAATAGAAAGAAAAAAAGTTAAAAGAACACAAAACAAAATCGAAATATACTATTCAGACATTCTAGTCCTTAATGAAATGATGTTGAAAAATAACCAGCTTCAAAAATGTTAGAAATGTGAGAGAAAAGGAAGGAAAAAATATATCAATGGAAAATTAAACAGTTGTTTCTATTGGAATTCAAGAGTTTTGCAGCTTCATTTTTCAGCAGCTATGTGGGGTTGTCTGGAATATGATGCGTGGTCCACCATCTGGGTGGGGTTTCTAGGGTGAGAGTTTTAGTTCTGGAAGTGAAAATCCTGGAGGTAGGATGTAGGGTTAGTATCCACATTCTCCAGTGTGTTCTGAGACACAGTAACCTTCAGGGCCCAGCATTTGCTGCTCCACTCTGGAAGGCTGCGTTCCAGGAATCTGCTTTGTACTCCACTCATATGTTGCAGGAGGCTCTTCTTAGCCTACTACATTGTGTGTGGACCACAGAATTTCTGTTTCTAATTCAGTCTCCAAACTCAATGTCTCCTGCCCCTGACATTTTGAATTCCCAGTCTGGTGCTTCTCTCCCAGCTGGTTCTGCAAGCAGCCAGATTGGAAGGATGAGGGGAAAACCAGGTGGGATGCTGCAACCAGTATTCTCCTGTGTAAGCCTCTCTCCATGCTTGATTTTGTCTGGGTCAGGTAGGCATCCTCTCTGTCATGCAGTGTGGGTTTTATCAGACACACTTGGGTCTGCCATAAATTAGCTTCCCCAGCTGATGACCCCTGCTCTGCGGCTGCAAAATGGTTCCTTCCACTGTCCTGTGCATGCTGCCATGGGAGATGGGGGCTTGTTTCCCATACAAGCAAATTGTGCAGTGCAGCTTACTTTTTATTCAGGCAGTGACTGTGATCTTCAAACTCTCTCTCTATTTTTTTTTTTTTTTTTGATACCAGGTATTGAACTCAGGGGCATTGAACCACTGGGCCACATCCCCAGCCCTTTTTTTTTTTTTGTATTTTATTAGAGACAGGGTCTCACTGAGTTGCTAAGTGCCTCGCCATTGCTGAGGCTGGCTTTGAACTCATGATCCTCCTGCCTCAGCCTCCCAACTGCTGGGATTACAGGCGTGTGCCACCATGCCCAGCTGATCTTCAAACTCTGCACCCTGACAAGCCTCTGTCATCCTGAGTATGGGAGTTCCTTTAATTCCCTTATTGCTTTACTGCATCCATTGAGGGGCCATTTTGACTCGTACCTCCAGCCACTGCTGTGCCTGTGAAGCTGGGGATTTTTTCCTTATTTTATTATACTTCATGTACTGAGTCCACAACCTGTTTTGAGTATCTGGTATTGCATCCCAGTAAAGTCCCACCTAATCCTTGTTTATTAACCCACCTTGCAAAGCTGCCTCTCTGTTTTTGTTTTTGTTTTGGTTTCAAGCCATGGAGCTGCCAGGGAAGTGACTTCTCTATTCAGCCATCTTAGGTAGTCTTTTTCCCTTTGTATTTTAAAATAAAAATGATTATTACCAGCCGCTGTTCCAACCAGTGGAGAAATAGACAAAAAAATCAGCTGGGAGTCTTTGCTTCCATTCTGGTGGGGGACTGCTGTTCAGTGCTCTGGTACAGGAATTCAGGCAGTAAACAGGTGTCAGGCACTAGATGGCACCAGAACTCTACAGGTACTAAAAAGGCCCTGAGAACTGACCTCTGTAGGCATCTGTTTTAATGTTATCATTCATGGCAAAATTTCTACTATGAATTATTCTCTTCTTTTAAGTTTTTATTTTCTTTATTTTTCCCATATTGCTTCACATATTGAATATAAATGAAAAAAAAATTTATTAAAAATGCATAAGTATAAGAAACAATAGAAAAGTTTAGATATACATAACCATTTCTATTTTAAAAAAATTACTACTATTGCCAGGCATGGTGCCACACATGCATTTCCCAGTGGCTCAGAAGCCTGAGTCAGGAGTTTGGTAAGTTTAAGGCCAGCATCAGAAACTTAGGGAGGCCCTGTCTGAAAATAAAATGGGGGACTATGGATGAGGTTCAGTGATTGAGCAACCCTGGGTTCAATCTTTAGTATAAAAAAAAAGAAGAAAAGAAAATAGGAAAAAAAACCAAAGGAAATCACAATTATTTATGATATCTCCATTTGCCCTTCCATGATCAAAACTCATATTCCATGCAACACCATCCCAAATTGTGTTGACTTCTTTTTGTTGAATAACTTTCTATTCAAGAATTGTACTGTGAGTTTGTATAAGTAAAAACACTTTAGTTTTCCCTATTTTCTAATTTTGCCCATAAGATTCTTACTACAGGATGTACTTTGTCCCATCTTGCCTGTGTTTGACAGCTGGCTGTGCCAGTGCTCTGCTGTAAGATCTTAAGCAAGTCAGATCCAGCTGAGCACTGTGAAATCTGTATGCACTGGGGTCAATGGATCTGAAATTCAGATTCGGTTTCTCCTCTCAACACTTTGTCATTGTGGACCTGGTGGTAAGCTCAGCAAGCCTCCAAGTTTATGCCCATTCTATGCACAGACTAATGGAATGTGCTGAAATTATGCCTTGTGATGAAATGGGAGCCAAGATTTCACCCTAAAGCCAAAGGGTCAAAGAGGTGAGATAAAAGAAGGAACAGTATGTGACACACTTTCAATTAATATCCATTTCTGTTTCCTTTCATTTTTTTGCTTTTCTTTTCTCTGCCCAATGAAGTGTCTAGCTGAGACTCATCTCCACCATTGTGTAGGGAGAGTCTCAGGAAGCCCACATTGGCTTGGGTGGGGAGTGTTAGTCCAGCTGTGGAGAGTGCTCTGAATAGGAGTTCTTGCAAGCTTATTCTCTCCCCTTTCAAATTCTGATTGGTTTCTGGGGTCTTCTTGACTCTCACACCTTGTCTTGTGCTCTGTGATCTTTCTGACATGCCATGAACAATATCACCAGATCTTCCAATTTGCTAATAATCCCATCAGTGACATACAGTCTAGCGTGTGGCCCATGCATCGTGTATCTCCAGTGCCCGTCCATGGGCTCAGTATATACGGGGAACAATTGGTCCTTCCCTTACACAGCAAGTAGAAGGATTTTACAGTAGTCAGACTCAATTCAAACCAAAGATGGGCAAAACACCCATGTATCTAGGTGCTTTGGAAAAATCTTCTGGTGATAATTTACAAAAATGGGCCAGAAACATTTGGGGAGCAGGGACTCTACTGATGTACTTGATGGGACTGGACTAAGTTACAGAATATATGAATCATTCTGTAGGCGTATCTATGTCCATTGCCACTATCTCTGAACCAGTTACCTAGAAGACACTGTGAGTCTGACCCAGGCACACTGATTTTGAAATGAGGAATTTGGAACCAGGATATGAAATAACCTCAGCGACATGGCTCATGTCTTCTGTGCCTCAGTTTCCTCACCCAAAAACGAAAATCAGAACATCCAGCTCCCCATGTGACCTTGATATGACCTGTGTCTGGATTTTCATCCACTCTTGCTCCATCACTGGGGTTGCCCCTTCAGGCCTCCTTGTGGCTCCATCCTTCTAAGCTCATTTGTGCCCAGTACATTTGCCTTGCTATGCCCTCTGCATAGAACATGCTTTCCCACATCTCATCAGGGCTGAATGCTCTTCCTGGGTTAGTTCTGATGGAAAGGAGATGGATCCTATTTCTTGTTCATTCTGCCATCTGTACTGTGATAGGAGTGGTAATGTGTTTTCATATAAAGCAATTCCTGCTAAGGGAGGACTGGCTTCTGTTATTCTGCTGTTTCCTTTCTGCTTTTTTTACTACTCATTTCCTGCATGATTATCTTTCTTCCTAGTTAGGTGATTTTTTTTTATTAAGGTGACTTTTTTATTAAATTTTATTTTTATTTTTCAGAAGTAAAATGTTATAACACTTCATATAAAGTGCTAACAAGACTTGTTATTAAGTTAACCTCATACACTAATGTTTCCCTTTTCTTGAAAATATATTTATATCATGTCCTTTAAAAAGCACACTAAAGGATACTTGTGCTTAACAATTTCTGTAACAAAATTCTAATATATCCATGTTTTTCATGCTACTTGAATTACTGTTATGCAGGAGCCCTGTTTGGGGAGATAGCTAAGATTGCGGTTGACTATGGGCCATAGACATTTTTGGGCATTGTCGCCTTCCGTAGTCTCACGGGACTTGGCCCAGGATCTCGAGAGATTTGAGCAATGACTCAGCAGATTGACATTTTTGGGCATTGTCGCCTTCCGTAGTCTCACGGGACTTGGCCCAGGATCTCGAGAGATTTGAGGAGTGACTCAGCAGATCGAGCAAGCACCATTCCTGCTCGGGCGCATGGGATGAGACCAGAGAGAGAAAGGACAGGGTTATCGCTATTGTATAGATACATTGTAGTTTCTTGTAAGAGTACGTGGCTTGGTTTCTTGTGAGAGTGAAAGGACAGGGTTATCGCTATTGTATAGATACATTGTAGTTTCTTGTAAGAGTACGTGGTTGGTTTCTTGTGAGAGTGTGTATGTAGTGTTAGAAATTACAAGAGACAGAGACAGAAAGATTAAAGAATTTTTTCGTCTCCATCCTGTCTCCGGACTCCTTCCCGCGGCGCTGCCATTCCAGGCTGCAATCCCTTTCCGGCGGCTAACAGTTGGTGGCCCGTACGGGGAATTCAGCACGGCAGGTAAGAACTGAGAAACCTCGCAGGAGTCTCTAGTCAGAGCGGTTAAAATGGGTTCGAAAATAACTAAGACCCAAGTGTACGAGGCTCTTGATGAATTCTTTGATATGGATGAGTCTGTCGTTAGTGAGGAGGATTTAGAAAACAGTGAAGGCAATCATAAAAGCGTAGATTCCGCTGAGTCAACTAAGACCAGTAAGGAGAGTATTAGAAGTGTCCCCAAAATTACAAAGATCCGAGCTGCTAAAGCTATTCAAGATTTATTAGAGATATTTCAAGGATACATGGTCTCAATTGAACCTGGGACTCAGGATGTTACTGAGTCAGTTAGGACCAATGAGAGTAGTAGTAGTGAGGAGGAATTAACTAAAGGTGATTTTTGAGAAAATGAATAAAAGGAAATTAAGGAAGACCAAGATAAGGGATCATCAAGTGGAGGAATTTGTGTCCTCTACTCCCCCATGGGTGAAATCGATTACAGAAAATATGAAGGGTATCACTAGACGTTTGCATACCCTAGAAATAGAAATAAAAAGTCTTTCTGAGCGCTTATGCGCTCTCGAGGGTAACTCACAGATACATTGGGAACTGCCAGTATTTGAATATGAAAATGGACAGAGGGGCCACCAGCCAATAGATTTCAAAACAATAAAAAATCTCAAAGAGGCAGTAATGACTTATGGACCCCAAGCTCCTTTCACGTTGAGTATACTGGAGTCCCTTAACACCTTTAGCTTAACCCCCGCAGACTGGAAGCGTCTATGTAAAGCAACATTAAGTGGGGGACAATACTTGGTTTGGCGATCGCAATTTCAGGAACTTTGTATAGAAACAGCTAAAAGAAATGCAGATGCAGGGTTTGGAGACCATAATATAGAAATGCTCACAGGAGAAGGGCAATTCGCAGACATACAGGATCAAAAACATTATACCCCAGGAGTATATGCTCAGATAAATGCAGCTGCCTTAAAGGCATGGAAAACTGTACAAGGACCTGGGGATCTACAAGGTAGCTTGTCCAAAGTAATTCAAGGACCTAATGAACCATATGCTGAATTTGCTGATAGACTTTTGAGAACTGCAGGTAGAGTTTTTGGAGACATTGATCAAGTTATGCCATTAGTTATTCAATTAGCGTACGAAAATGCTAATAAATATTGCCAGGAAGTCATCAGGCCATGGAAAAATAAAAAGGATCTTTCCATATATATACAACTATGTAAAGATGTAAATGATGCCTTTGTCACAGGGAATGTGATTGCAGCAGCTGTGAGAGATGCTGCCCCTCAAAATTTTACAAGGGCTCAACATAGACATTATAATCAATCAGGATATTCTAGGCAAAATTATCATAATCAATCAGGCTATTCTAGGCAAAATCCCCAAAGAGAAATAAGACCAAATTCATACCGTACTCCAGGTTGCTGCCCCAGGTGTAAGAAAGGAAATCATTGGGCCAATAAATGCTATTCAAAATTTGACATCCATGGAAATCCTTTGTTCAGGAATTCAAAAAAAACAGGGCACGGGGCCCAATGCCCCGGGGCCCACAAATGTACGAGGCATTGGAGGAGGAGTATCCTCAAGCATCCACTCAGATGCTTCCCCGACACAATCCCTATTACCCATCCACTCCCTCGCCAGAGGAACAGGAGGAAATGCAGGATTAGACCTCTGTTCCACCGCCCGAATAGTGTTAACACCTGAAATGGGGGTTCAACTGATTCCCACAGGAGTCAGGGGACCTCTTCCCTCAGGGACTGTAGGACTTATTATCGGGCAAAGTCCTGAAAGCTTATTAGGTTTGCAAGTGACCCCAGGCGTAATAAACTCAGACTATAAAGGGGAAATAAAAATAATGCTTAGCTCACCCCAAAGTATAAGTTCTATTAATCAGGGAGATAGAATTGCTCAGCTGCTCCTCCTTCCAAATTTACATAATTCATTTAAAATGAATATGCCTCTAAATAGGAACAATAGAGGATTTTGTTCCACTGATTCGAAACCCATGGTTTGCTGGGTTCGGGACTGTACAAGGAGGCCTATGTGTAAAATAAGAATCCAAGGAATAGAAATGGAGGGTCTTATAGATACTGGAGCTGATTCTTCCATCATTAATTTACGTCAATGGCCCAAACACTGGCCTCTACAAAAAGCTTCAACCAGTTTAAGAGGCTTGGGATATAATAACCTCCCAGAAAAAAGTGCGGTAATTTTAAAATGGGAGGATGATGAAGGACATAAAGGCACATTTCAGCCTTATGTTTTACCTAATCTACCGGTTACTTTATGGGGAAGAGATATTTTACAACAAATGGGAGTACACCTTGCAACCAAACCTGCAGGTGTTAAATGTAAAAACATACAGGGTAATCTTAACCCTAAAAGAAATCATCAAAAAGTACAGGGTAAGCTTAACCCTAAAAGAAATCATTATCATATAGGAAAAAGACATTTTTCTTTTGGGGCCACTGAGAAAATAATTTTGAAAATACCATGGCTTTCTGATAAGCCAGTGTGGGTCCCTCAGTGGCCCCTATCTAAAGAGAAATTACAAGCGGCCCACCTACTAGTTAAGGAACAATTAAAAGCAGGACATATAGAACATTCCACCTCTCCCTGGAATTCCCCCATATTTGTGATCAAGAAAAAATCAGGAAAATGGCGATTATTACATGATCTTAGACAAATTAATAAAACCATGCAAGTCATGGGCCCTACTCAACCTGGACTTCCGAATCCTATAGCTATTCCAAAAAATTTCCATGTTATTAGTCTTGATATAAAGGATTGCTTCTTTTCTATTCCCCTACATCCTCTGGATGCCCCCAGGTTTGCTTTTTCAGTTCCTTCTATTAACAATAATGGCCCTGATCAGAGATATCAATGGAAGGTTTTGCCGCAGGGAATGGCTAATAGCCCCACCATATGCCAAATATATGTGGACAAGGCTATCCAACCCATTAAAAATAAATATCCAAACCTCATGTGTCTACATTACATGGATGATATTTTACTGGCCCACCCTAATCAAAAAATCTTATTTAATATATTCAGTGACATGGTAGAAAATTTTAAAAAAATACGGATTATATATAGCAGAAGAAAAAGTTCAAACCAGATCTCCCATATTATATTTAGGATTTAAAATCATGGATACTTTTGTTAGACCCCAAAAAATTTTAATAAATAAAGAACATTTAATCACCCTCAATGATTTCCAAAAACTACTGGGAGACATTAATTGGCTTCGCCCTACACTAAACCTCACTACTGGCCAATTAAAACCTTTATTTGATATCCTTCGAGGGGCCCTGATCCATCCTCACCGCGAACATTGACTCCTGATGCTAGGAAAGCTTTAAAGGTAGTAGAAAAAGCCATAGAAGGAGCTCATTGTGACAGATTTGATTTAACTCAACCGCTGATATTGATTATTATTTCTTCACGATATACACCGACAGGAGTATTTTGGCAACAAGGGCCTTTATTATGGATACATTTGCCTGTCTCTCCTAAAAGCATAATTGAGTCATATACCTCCATGGTGGCTAAACTTATTCTTCAAGGACTTAAAACTTCTACTAAAATATTTGGCATTCACCCTGCTACTATTATTACTCCCTATTCATCGTCACAGATTGAATACTTATGCTTCAATGATAATGACTGGGCTATAGCTAGATGCTCTACCTCTGCAAATTTTGATAATCACCTTCCTAAGTCTCCTATATTATCTTTTTGTATTAATCATCCTATTATATTTCCACAGGTAATAAAAAATCAACCTATTCCTAAGGCATTTAATGTATTTACAGATGGGTCCTCAAATGGTACTGCTGCAGTAGTCACTACAAAAGAAAATATGACTTACATAACTGCACACAAATCAGCTCAACTAGTGGAATTGGAAGCTGTGGTAAGAGCTCTGGAAAATTTTAGAGACCAGCCCATAAACATTTTTTCAGATAGCCACTATATTGTACAAGCCGTCCCAAAATTAGAGTTAGCAGGACCAATAGCACCTCATACTCCAGCCTTTAAATTGTTTTATCAGATACAAAAACTTTTGTGGGCAAGAAAAGAACCTCTATTCGTAGGCCATATTAGAGCACATACTAATTTGCCTGGCCCCCTCCATGAAGGTAATCAAAAGGCTGATGAACTTACAAAAACAATATTTATACTTTCAGCACTACAACAAGCTACTTTATTTCATTCCCAGTTTCACGTCAACAGCACCACCTTGCAACGTAGGTTTAAAATCACAAAGGAGCAAGCCAGAACAATTGTAAAAGATTGTAAATCTTGTATAACACATTTGCCCAATCCTCATTTTGGTGTTAACCCTAGAGGATTAATGCCCAATCATTTGTGGCAGATGGATGTTACTCATGAGCCAAGCTTTGGAAAATTGCAATTTATTCATGTAACCATAGATACATGCTCAGGCATGATTTTTGCTTCCTTACATTCCGGAGAAAAAGTTAAAGATGTCACATCTCATTGTTTACAAGCTTTTGCTGCATTGGGCATCCCCAAAATGCTTAAAACAGATAATGGTCCCGCTTATACGTCCTCATCTTTCAAACAGTTTTGCGCAAAATTCAACATATCCCATAAAACAGGCATCCCATACAATCCTCAGGGTCAAGGCATTATTGAAAGAGCAAACCGCACACTAAAAGTTATGTTGTTAAAACAGAAAGAAGGAAACTGGAAAAATCCTAAGGACAGATTGGCAGTTGCCCTGTTTACTTTAAATTTTTTAACTTTAGACTCTGATGGTTATTCTGCTGGAGACAGACATTGGAACCCACATCAACAACATAAACCTTTGGTTTACTGGAAGGATGTTCTTTCAGGTACATGGAAGGGTCCGGATCCAGTATTAATTTGGGGGAGAGGATCTGTTTGTGTCTTTCCAAAGCATGAATCCTCTCCAATATGGATACCATCTAGATTAATAAAGCAGGTACCACATCAAAAGGATCAAGATGAAGTTGTTGAGGAATCAAGATTAATAAAAAAGGTACAAAATCAAGAGGACCATGATGAAGATATGGAATGATTCCCTTAAAAGAGTCCTTCAAAATATGTCACAACTTAAGTGTCATTCCTCCCGGCTGGGACGAAGAGATCTCTCTTTAGTGTGCACACAATTATATATATATATTTTTTTTACTTTTTATATATGTGTTTATTTGTGTATTTGTCTAAATTTCATGTTAATGTGACGTCACAAATATATGTTTGTATGTGCGTCTGTCCAGTGTGACATCAAAAATAACAAAGCGCTTGTGAATATATATATATATGGATCCAAATAACTCTAATTCATTTAAGTTTAAGAGTATTCAAAATGGGTAAATAATTTAATAAGTGAAGGTACCTTCAATTTTGTTTTTATAGGTGTCCCAGGGACTTCTCTTTAGCAAAAAATATGACTAGTGCTGTATAACCTGATATTTTGGTGTTTTGACATGAGGTTGCTTATTTTTTATTAACTTCATTTGTTTAATAAATGATTAATTTCAATTATTTCAACAGGTAAAGGACTGCTGTGTATGCAGAAACTCGAGAGTTCCAGCTAACAAATTATTTCTCCAAAGTGCTTTTAGTTTTTCTTTAATCTATCTTTAATGCAGTAATTACCCTCAGTCTTTCTTTGTTTTGTTCTAAATATGATATTTTGCCAGCTTATGTTTGTGGGAGCACAGGCTACAATGTGTGTGAGCAGAAATCAACTTATTTTTCCAATCTAATAATTCTATTTTTTAGTTTGACAACTCGCCTCTTGACTCAGTGCTGGAATAGCACTGCCTTTCCTTTAATAATTGATGCTTCAGTCTCTAGATAGCGGGCCCTGAAGATTTGCCGGTGGCATCGTCTAGACATAAAAAAGACGGCTGCTTCTACAGCTGCAGGGATCGCGGTCGCTGCAAGCATCCCTGCTGCTCAAATGTCAAACAACCTCACCAGCAGTGTGGCCTCTGCTCTGCATGCATGGGGCCTCCTAGATCTACGTGTTATAACAAGTGGACATTTTGATCTTTCATTGTTTGGGACTTCATGGGACAGTACCTTGCGGGTATTTGTTTAGAGAACTCACTGTGTTACTTGATAGAACTTTGGGCAGCTGATTTTATGCAATTTGACTTGTCACCAAAAGGCTTGTCGCCTTAAAGCCGCAGCATCTCCTCCCAATTGGACGGCTGTTAGTCATCTTACACAGTCGATCCTAAAGGGCTCCATTGGATGGCTGGTTAGCCAATGACGGGTAAGATCCCCAGAGGGGGACAACCTAAGACAGGCACAGTCGCACGGGACAGTCTCATGTGGCCGACATATCAACCTAAGACAGGAGTCAAGGGCACAGCCTTGATTATCCAATGACGGGTAAGAATGTTGGTTGCACATAGACATCCTAGAGCATCCCCTCTTTTAAAACAAAAGGGGGAAATGCAGGAGCCCTGTTTGGGGAGATAGCTAAGATTGCGGTTGACTATGGGCCATAGACATTTTTGGGCATTGTCGCCTTCCGTAGTCTCACGGGACTTGGCCCAGGATCTCGAGAGATTTGAGCAATGACTCAGCAGATTGACATTTTTGGGCATTGTCGCCTTCCGTAGTCTCACGGGACTTGGCCCAGGATCTCGAGAGATTTGAGGAGTGACTCAGCAGATCGAGCAAGCACCATTCCTGCTCGGGCGCATGGGATGAGACCAGAGAGAGAAAGGACAGGGTTATCGCTATTGTATAGATACATTGTAGTTTCTTGTAAGAGTACGTGGCTTGGTTTCTTGTGAGAGTGAAAGGACAGGGTTATCGCTATTGTATAGATACATTGTAGTTTCTTGTAAGAGTACGTGGTTGGTTTCTTGTGAGAGTGTGTATGTAGTGTTAGAAATTACAAGAGACAGAGACAGAAAGATTAAAGAATTTTTTCGTCTCCATCCTGTCTCCGGACTCCTTCCCGCGGCGCTGCCGTTCCAGGCTGCAATCCCTTTCCGGCGGCTAACACTGTTATATGTCAATTTAACCTTTTAGAAACATCACTTTTCACGAGAAAGTAAAAAATAATATGTAATGAAAATGAAAAAACCTGAATCATTTATTGAATACTCTTTGTCAAAAGATAACAAGTTTAAGTGTGGGGATCAACATAACCCCAGAGACAGACTACTTCTGTTTCTAATCTTTACCTCTGGCTCAGGAAAAAATAAATGATAAGGTACAATCTACTGGTGAATATGAATTCACTATCAAATTCTTCCCTATTTGTAAGGAAATAAATTAGATTTAATGTTTAAGAGAGGAATTGGTTTAACAAAATTTTGTTATAATCACAATTTAAGAAATGTCCACAGGAGCTGGATGCGGTGGCGCATGCCTGTAATCCCAGCACTTGGGAGGCTGAGGCAGGAGGATCCCGAGTTCAAAGCCAGCCTCAGCAATGGCGAGGCACTTAGCAACTCAGTGAGACCCTGTCTCTACATAAAATACAAAAAAGGGCTGGGGATGTGGCCCAGTGGTCCAGTGCCCCTGAGTTCAATCCCCAGTACCAAACAAACAAACAAAAAAGAAATGTCCACAGGAACCTCTTGGTAAACAGGTTACTGAACATTCACCCCATTTGGGAGATTAGGCAATCCTAAATCCATATAAGGAAAAAATTCAAAACATATTTTGTCCTTACACACATTACTTTTCCTCTGTACAAAGTTCAGATTAAATGTCTTTAAAAGATCACTTCTGGTATGTGTCCCTCAAGAGCTCACATAATAGAAACTTGGTGCCTAGTGTGGCAATGTTAAGAGGTAGTAGTACCTTTAAGAGGTGGGCCTAGTGAGACAGGACACCCCTTTCTGGTGTCACTATCCTGTCACATTCTCCTGCATGGCTTGTGATGTCATCCACTATGCAGTGACATAGCCAGAGCCCTTACAAGAACCATTACTTATGGACTTTCAGCCTCCAAAACAATGAGCTAAATAAAATGTTTTTTCTTAATAAGTAACCTAACCTCAGGTATTTCATTATAGCAACTGAAAACAGACTAATACAACTTATATCTATTTTAGCAACTTAACATAAATGAAATGCAACCTTCATTTTTAAATAAAAATCATAACACCATTTTTTTAAACTACAAATGGACTCTCATTATGTAAAAAAATGAGTTCAATAGTAAATTCTTATGTCTAGATAATTATTTACCATAATTAATGAGTGTGACTTGAAGCTCTCAAATTATGTTCAACTTAAGACAATCAGGCTACTGGAGTCATTTCCTCATCTGAGTCACTTGCTTCACCTTTTAGTTCCAATTCCCCTAAATTTTTGTCTATAGTTAAAGTAGTTTTCTTCTTGCTCTTCTTAGGAACTGCATCATTGAAGGAGCCCTAATTAGGAAGGGCTGTTGCAGCTAGCTGGAAGCCATAAGTTCCACCTGATATGTATGTGACGCACCTGTAGGCACCCGAAAAGCTGAAGGTATATAACCGGGTGAAAGCGGTCCGAGTTAGGAGAACAAATTCATTCGGTCAGTCGGGTAGTCACTCGGTCGGTCAGAAGAATCAGAGCAGCCAGAACGTAGGCAGAGCGGTTACAGAAGAGAAACCAGATAGAAGAAGTAATGACTGGTCAGAGTTAGGCCGAGGCTCCCAAGGAAGACAGAAGACAGAAGAAAGAAGAAGGAAGAAAGAAGAGAGAAGAAAGAAGCTCTAATCTTACTCTAAGCTAAGCTCTAAGCTACAAGAAGAAAAGCTCGCTTTAATCTTTCTCTCTAAAAATCTTTCTTTCCCTCTCTAAGCTCTAAGAAAGTAGAAATAAAAAATAGTAAAAGCTTAACTCTGCCCCCAAGAGTTTTTTATCCCGGTTTACGGTACCAAGCAGCTTACAAATGGTGGTCCGTCCGGGGCTCGGCAGGCAGAGAAGAAAAAGCTAAGAAATAAGAGCAATGAAAAAGCATAGCCTCAGACTCAGTTGAGACCAGCAAAAAGAGTAGAAACAAGAGAGCAGAGCCTCTGACTCAGTTGAAGCCAGTTAAGAATTAAGCCGAAGCAGAGTAGCTGGCCAAAAGCTGAAGCAGAGTAGACAGCGAAAAGCCGAAGCAGAGTAGCCAGCGAAAAGCCGAAAGCGAGCCGGCCAAAAGCAGAAGCAGAGTAGCCGGCTAAAAGCCGTAAAAAATATAGAGAAAAAGCCTTGAGCTTTAGTATAAAGAAAAAAGCCATGAGCTTAAAAGAAAATAGAGAATTAAATAGCATGGTAAAAAAATGCAGAAAAAAAGCCATTGAGCTTTGGCAAGAAAGCCATAAAGAAAAATAAAGAAGAGAAAAAAAAAAAAAAAAGTCAAAGCCGCTTATGCAATTGTGCTTAACTAGGTGCGTTAGCTGCTCCTCAGCAGTAGGCTTCCTTAAAAGCCGCAGCACCTCCTCAAAAAGGGCTCAAATATCCACCCTTTCAAAAATAAAAGGTGAAAAGCTAGGTAGGGAAAATAAAAGAAAATAGAGAAAATAAAATAGAGAAAATAGAAAGCACCTTTTTAAACTAAAGGGAAGGAATATGAAGGAGCCCTAATTAGGAAGGGCTGTTGCAGCTAGCTGGAAGCCATAAGTTCCACCTGATATGTATGTGACGCACCTGTAGGCACCCGAAAAAGCTGAAGGTATATAACCGGGTGAAAGCGGTCCGAGTTAGGAGAACAAATTCATTCGGTCAGTCGGGTAGTCACTCGGTCGGTCAGAAGAATCAGAGCAGCCAGAACGTAGGCAGAGCGGTTACAGAAGAGAAACCAGATAGAAGAAGTAATGACTGGTCAGAGTTAGGCCGAGGCTCCCAAGGAAGACAGAAGACAGAAGAAAGAAGAAGGAAGAAAGAAGAGAGAAGAAAGAAGCTCTAATCTTACTCTAAGCTAAGCTCTAAGCTACAAGAAGAAAAGCTCGCTTTAATCTTTCTCTCTAAAAATCTTTCTTTCCCTCTCTAAGCTCTAAGAAAGTAGAAGTAAAAGTAGTAAAAGCTTAACTCTGCCTCCGAGATTTTTTCCCGGGTTTCGGTACCAGGTAGCTTACACATCATTAGCACAGAGTTTTCTCATTTTAATGTTTGGCAATTTCTTCAGATCAAAATCCCATTCCCTGAAAGTTATCAGATTGTTTGCATTTAAAATGTCTGGGATCTCAAGGCCATATCCTTCATACTGCTGTCCCTCACGCTCCATTGTCTGCTTGATAACTGTTTCCCGGGAAAAGTGCCGCCTTCCCTGCCTGTCCTTGATGCTGTTATGTAACTCGATCTGCTCCAGCTCACTGCTAAATCTATTTAAATACCTTTCAACTAATTCACAAGCATCTTTCTTTGAATACCCCAAGTTTTTTGGATCCAGATGATATTGAAACCACTGTAGTTTTTCACCAATAAGATTGAGACGTAAGGCCTTTTCATTCTTCAACTTTTCTTTCTTTTCTTGTTTGTGGGCCTCTCTTGTAATTTGAGCTGCTTTTCTACTATATGGATGGATGACTTTTTTTTTCCCGTCCTGTACTTTCTTCCCTTTGGTAGTTTAGGCATGGCGACGTCCAGGAGGCCGCGGAGAGCCTCGGCACTCCAGATCCGTCAATCACTGACCACAGCCACAGAAGCAAACGCCGAGACTCCAGTCAGAACACACGTGCGTACGCGGGAGTTGTGGCGGAGCGGACCCTAGTTAGGTGATTTTTATAGTAAAACATTTAAATTCCCATTTTATTTTGAGCATGCCACTATCTGTCTATCTATCTATATATGTATGTATATATATTTTGGTGGTTCCCATGGGGGTTCCGTTTAACTTGGGATTGTAGTACCACAATGATGTGAATCTGTAGCAGCTTAACATCAATAACATACCTTGTATCATCTCCTAACCTTCTTTTAATTGGCTAGTACTTACAGCATTTTTTTGATTGGATGCTTGGGATTTTTTTTCATAAACACTCAAGTTGTTTGCAAGCATTTGATTTCCTTTTTGTGTTTTTTAGTTCGTGCTATTCCCTTAGCTAGGATAGCCAGTACTTCTTGAATAGAGTTGAAAGGAGGAACATCTTCTTTCTCATCTTTAGTGAAAACATTGGGTTTCTCAGTATTAAGTATGATTTTAGCTGTCCACATGTTTGTTTTGTTGTTGTGGTCCTTTTATGTTAAGGATCTATCCAGTTACTAGGTTTTTGAGAGATTTAAAAAAAATCATGAGCCGGGCGCGGTGGCGCACGCCTGTAATCCCAGCACTTGGGAGGCTGAGGCAGGAGGATCGCGAGTTCAAAGCCAGCCTCAGCTATGGTGAGGCACTTAGCAACTCAGTGAGACCCTGTCTCTAATAAAATCCAAAAAAAAGGTCTGGGGATGTGACCCAGTGGTCAAGTGCCCCTGAGTTCAATCCCTGGTACCACACACAAAAAAAATCATGAATGAGTATTGGATTTTGTTTAATGCCTTTTCTCCTTATATTCATATAATTATCTAAGTTTTCCCTTGACCCTCTTGATATGATGAATATCTTAATTGATTTTCAAATGTGCAGCCAGCCTTGCACACCTTGTAGAAGTCCCATTTGTACATAGTAAGATGAGTCCTTTTATACATTGATGGATTCAATTATTCATGAGACCTATTTTTCCTTTTTTTTTTTTTTTTTTTTTTAGTTTTTGGTACTGGATATTGGAACTACAGGTGCTTAAACATTGATCCAACTCCACAGTCTTTTTAATATTTTATTTTGAGACAGGGTCTTGCTAAGTCACTTAAGGGCCTGCTAAGTTGCTGAGGCTGGCCTCAAAATTTGAAATCCTCCTGCCTCAGATTCCCAAGCTGCTGGGATTATAGGCATATGCCACTACATAATTTCCTTTCTTGTGATACCTTTTCTAGTTTTGGGATGAGGGCATTTTGGCCTCATAAGTTCAGGTAGAAAGTCTTTCTTCTCTGTTTTCTGGAAGAGTTTGCAAAGAATTGCTGTAATTTCTTCCTTAAATGTTTTGTAGAATTTGTGTAGCTTGGTACATTTTTTTTTAATATTTATTTATTTACTTTAGTTGTACATAATGCAATGCATTTATGTTTATGTGGTGCTGAGGATCGAACCCGGGCTGCGCACGTGCGAGGCGAGCGCTCTGCCGCTGAGCCACAACCCCAGCCCCTTCTTGGTACATTTTTATGTTCATTCTTGACTAATGGTTGTTTCAATTTATTTAGTAGATGTAGTCCCCTATGAGTCTCTGTTTCTCTTGTATGGACTTTGATAGTTTGTGCCCTTCAAGAAATTAGTTAATTTCATAGAAATTGATAAGATTATGGGCTTAGATTTGTGCACAATGTACCTTTTTAATAGTCATGGTATGGATAGTGATAATGCTGCTTTATTTTCTGATTGGGGGTTCTCAGTTTGTTGACCTTTTAAAAGAACCAGGTTTTAAAATTTCTTTATTAATTAATTTATTTTAATTAGATATATGTGACAGCAGAATGCATTTTCATTCATTGTATCAAATTGCAGCACGATTTTTTATTTCTATGGTTGTACATGATATAGCATGACATCATATGTGCAGTCATACATGTACATAGGATAATGGAGTCCATCTCATTCCACTATTGTTTCTGCCCTTTTGCAACCACCCCTCCCTCCCCTTTGCCCAATCAAAATTCCTCCATTTTCTCATGCCCCACCCTTTCCCCATTATGGATCAGCATCCACTTATCAGAGAGAACATTTGGCCTTTGGTGGTGTTAGATTGGCTTACTTCGCTAAGCACGATATTCTCCAACTTTATCCATTTATCTGCAAATGCCATAACTTTATTTTCTTTTAAACCCCCCCCCCCCCCTTTTCTGAGTAATATTCCCATTGTATATATATACCGCAGTTTCTTTATCCATTCATCCATTGAAGGGCATCTAGATTGCTTCCACAGTTTAGATATTGTGAATTGAGCTGCTATGAACATTGATGTAGCTCTGTTTTTATAGTATGCTGGTTTTTATACTTTGGGTATAGACAGAGGAGTGGGATAGCTGCGTCAAATCGTGGTTCCATTCCAAGTTTTCTAAGGAATCTCCATACTGCTGTCCAGATTGGTTGCACCAATATGAGTCCCCAACCAGCAATGTATGAGTGTGCCTTTTTCCTTACATCCTTGCTAACATTTATTGTTGTCTGTATTCTTGATAACTGTCATTCTGACTTGTGTGAGATGAAGTCTTAGCATTTCTCAAATTAGTATAGAGGTTGGACTTTTTGTATATATTTGTTGATCAAATGTATGTCTTCTTCTGAGAAGTGTCTGTTCAGTTTCCTTAGTCCAGATATTGATTTTTTTTTTGCTGGTGTTAAGTTTTTTTGAGTTCTTTTTATATCCTTGGAGATTAGTGCTCTGATGTGCATTGATGCAGAAATTTGCTCCCCAAATGTGGGCTCTCTGTTCACTTCATTGATTGTTTCTTTTGCTGAAACTGTTTAGTTTGAATCCATTCCATTTATGATTTCTTTTGTTTTATTTTTTTGCCCTTAGGAGTCGTTATTAAGGAAGTCAGGGCCAAATGTGGGACATGATGAAAAATTGGGCCTACTTTTTCCCCTATTAGGCACAGGGTCTCTGGTTTAATTCCCAAGTCCTTGATCCACTTTAAGTTGAGTGTTGTGCATGGGGAGAGATGGGAGTTTAGTTTCATTTTGCTGCATATGGATTTCCAATTCTCCCAGCACCATTTGTTGAAGAAGTTATATTTTCTCCAATGTATGTTTTGGTGCCTCTGTTTAGTATGGAGATAACTGTATTTATGTGGGTTTGCCTATTGTCTTCTATTCTGTACCATTGGTCTACATGTTTATTTTGGTGTCATACCATACTTTTTTGTTACTATAGCTTTGTAGTATAGTTTAAGTTCTGGCATTGTGGTTGCCTCCTGCTTCATGCTTTCTTGCTGAAGATTGCTTTGGCTATTCTGGATTTCTTATTTTTTTGTCAAATGAACTTCATGATTTATTTTTCTATTTCTACATGGAATGGAATGTTGGATGGGATTTTCACTGGGTAATTGCACTGAATCTGTATAACCACTTTGTGTATTATTGCCATTGTGACAATATTAATTTTGCCTATCCAAGAGCATGGGAGATGTTTTCATTTCTAAGGTCTTTTTTAATTTCTTTCTTTTGTGTTCTGTAGTTTTCATTGTAGAAATTCACCTTTTTTGTTAACTTGATTCCCCAAAGTATTTTATTTTATTTTTTTGAGGCTATTATGAATGGGGTAGTTTTTTTTCCATATAGAAATGCATTTTGATTTATGGGTATTAATTTTATATCCTGCTACTGTCCCCAAAATTTATTAATTAACCACCAAGAAGTTTTATGGTGGAGTTTTTTTTGGATCATCTAAGTATAGAATCATGCCATCAAGCAAATAATATAGTTTGAGTTCCTCTTTTTTCTTTGCATTTCTTTAATTTCTTTTCTTTAGTCTGTCTTAATTGCTGTGGCTAGAGTTTCAAGGACTATGTTGAATAGAAGTTGGTGATTGAAAGATGGCCATCATCCTGTCTTGTTCTAGTGTTTTGAGAGAATGCTTCCAATTATTCTCCATTTAGAATGATGTTGGCCTTGGGTTTAGCGTAGATAGCTTTTACAAAGTTGAGGTATATTCTTATTATCCCTAGTTTTTCTAACGTTTTTGTACATGAAACTGTGCTGTATTTTGTCAAATGCCTTATCTGCATCAATTGATATAATCACATGACTTTTATCTTTAAGTCTTGATTTGATGAATTACATTTGTTGATTTCCAGATGTTGAGCCAAACCTTGCATCCCTGGAATGAACCCTACTTGATCATGGTGCACTATTTTTTTAAATATGTTTTTGTATGCAATTTGCCATAATCTTATTGAGAATTTTTTGCAATTTTCTTTCCTTGATATATCTCTGCCTGGTTTTGGTACCAGGATTGATACCAGTTTCAGTAGGATGAGTTTAGAAAGGTTCCTTCCTTTTTTATTTCATAGAATAATTTGACCAAATATTGGTGTTTAATTCTTCTTTGTAGGTCTTGTAGAACTCAGAAGTGAATCTTTCTTGTCCTGGGCTTTTCTTGGTTGATAGTGTTTGATGGCAATCTTCTATTTCCTTGTTTGAAATAGATCTGTTTAAATTGTTATATGTCCTTGTGACTCAGTTTGTGTTGGTCTTATGCCTCTAGAAATTTGTCCATGTCTTTTAATGATTTCTATTTTGCTGGAGTATAAATTTCAAAATAGTTTCTAATTGTCTTCTCTGCATTTCAGTAGTTCTGTTGTGACATTTTCTTTTCATCACAAATTTTAGTAATTTGAGTTTTCTACCCCATTCTTTTTGTTAGAGTGGCTAAGAGTTTTGTCATTTTATTTTATTTCTTTGCTGAAAAAAAACATGCTTTTGACGTTTTGTCGAATTTTTTAGTTTCAATTTTATTATTTTCACTCTGATTTTAATTATTTTCTGTCTCTTTCTACTAGTTTATACGTGGAGGTTGTGTTCTTCTTTTTCTAGGGCTTTGTGCTAATAAATGTCAGGTCATTTACTTTGTTGACTTTTTCTTCTTTTAATTAGTGAAATCCATGCAATGAACTTTGTCCTCTTAGCACAGCTTTCACGACAGTTTCCCGGAGATTTTGTTAAGTTGTATCAGAGTTCTCATTTACACCTAAATATTTTTATCTCCTCCCTGATGTCTTATGTTATCCATGCACCATTCAATAGTGTATTGTTTAGTCTCCAGGAGATTTTATCATTGATTTCTAATTTTATTTCATTTATGGGTCAGAAAGAATGCAGGGTAGTAGCTCTATTTCAATTTTTCTTTCTTTTTTTTTTTTTTGGTATTTGTATTACAGACTTTCTTGTTGGCATAAAAATATTGTGTATTTGGAGAAGGATCCATTGTGCTGCTATAAAGAAAGTTTTATTTCACCGCATTAATTGATGGAATATTCTATGTATGTCTGTTGTTAAGTCCAAAATTTATTATTAATTGTTATTATTATTTGGACTACCGGGGATTGAACTCAGGGGGGCACTTGACCACTGGGCCACATCCCCAGCCATTTTTTTGTGTTTTTAATTAGAGACAGGGTCTCACTGAGTTGTTAAGTACTCAGCCACACTGCTGAGGCTGGCTTTGAACTCGCGATCCTCCTGCCTCAGCATCCCAAACGTGCTGGGATTACAGGCGGTGCGCCACCCGCGCCTGGCTAAGTCCCAAATTATTGATTGCGTTATTGATGTTCTAATAATTCTCTTTGTTTAGTTTTTGTTTGGGAAGATCTGATCCAGTGGTGAGAGAAGATTATATTAATGTCACCTAGTATTATTCTGTTGTGGTCTATTTGGTTCTTCTTGTATTTTGAGGAGGGTTTGTTTGGACATATATACATTGTTGGGGGATAGATATTATGAGTTGTATATGTCCTTGCTAACATTTGAATCCCTTAAGCACGGATGAAATGGGGGGTTTTCCCCTCACTTTATCCCCTTTTCATTAAACTTTGGTTAGAATGAATGTCCCACTTTATGGGGGGGCTGGGATTGTGGGACTCAGCGGCAGAGCGCACGCTTCGCATCGTGTGCGGGCCCGGGTTTCGTATCCTCTAGCACCACGGTAAACATAAATGTATTTGGCATTGTGTACAACTAAAGTAAATAAATAAATATTTAAAAAAAAAAGATGTACACTTTATGTGATATGAGGATGGGAAACCTCTTGTGTGTATTTAGATGGGTACCATGTGAGTGGTACATTTTTTCCCACCCTTTCACATTCAGTCTGCTGGATGTCTTTTCCTGTTGAGATGGAGTCTCCTGAAGGCTAAACATACTTGTTGGGGGTATTTTTGAAATCCAATCTGTCAGTCTAATGTCTTTTTATTTGTTTAATGATTTTTTTTTAGTTGTTCAATTGAGCTTTAATTTTGTATTATTTATATGGTGATGCTCGAGGAAAGAATCAATAACCCAGGGCCCTCACCACTTGGCTAGGCAATGTGCTCTACCACTGAGCTACATACACCAGCCCCAATTCCGGTCGTCTTTTAATTGATGAGCTTTAGGGATATTCATTATTCAGGGTTATTATTGAAATATGATTTTGTTGTGTCCCAGCTATTTATGCAATTTATTTTGGGGTTTTTTACTTGACATGGTTTCTTTTTTTGACTGGGCCTTTTCTTTTAGTGTAATTTCCCCCTGTGCTGATTTTTATTGTTGTTTTCAAGTTCTTCCTCCTGCGAATATTTTGTTCTTGGATGCTCTATAGTGTGGGGCTTTCTCACTGTAAAATTCTTTTAACTTTTGTTTATCATGAAAGTTTTTTATTTTTCATCATGAAATCAGGAAGCTTAAAATTTTGCTGGATTATAAGAATTCGTTGGTTGGCATTCATTTTGTTTCAACAGTTTGGTATATGTTGTGCCAGGTTTCCTGGGCTTTGAGTGTCGGGAGTTTGAAAAATCTGCTTTGATGATTTTATGAATTGGCCTACCCCATATATGTGAATCTGATTCCCTCTCTTCTTGCTTGCCTTTAAGATTATATCCTTATTTCTGATTTGCTTAGCATTTTCATTATAATGTGCCTTGGTGTAGATCTGTTTGTAATTTTGTACATTTGGTTCGTTCTGTAAGCCTCTTGTACTATGATTTTCCAATTTATTCTCTCATGTTTGGTGATAATTTTCTGATTATTGAGGTCAATTGAAGGAGATTGTTGCATTCCTGTTGGGTTTGAATCTCTCTGTGCCTATCCTCTATCTAATTAACTCTTAGATTTAGTCTTTTGATGCTATCCCATAATTCTTGGGATGTTTTTGTTTCATGGTTTCTTAGCATCTTCACTGTGTAGTCAACCTTTATTTTCCCAGATTGTATACTTTGTCTTGATTATCTGATATGCTGTATCCCATGTGATTCTAGACCTATTGTTGTTTGATGCTTCCTATTGCATTTTTATTTGGTTTATTATTTTCCTTCATTTCAAGGATATCTGATTTTTTTTTTTCAAAATCTCTATTTCTTCTTTTGAAGTAATGTTTTGATACCTGTCATTTTCTCCCTTATCTCTTTTGTTGGAAGGTGATTAATTTTGGGCTGCTTGTATTAGCTCGTTTCGGTCCCATTTCTTTAATTCACATGATCATTTTAAATTATGTATATTCTGAACTTTTTCTCTGACATTTCATCACCTGTTACTGTCCTTGGAATTTGTTACTGTAGTATCCTGGTTTGGTTTTGGGACCTTTCTTCCTTATTTTTTCAACATTGTCTGTTTGTTGTTGTACTCCTTTCTTTGACTGGTGTGGATCTGAGGTATTATAGTTTTCTACCTGATAATCTTGTAGTATCCATGCAGATGTATCATGTACCTCCACCTTGGTGTTGAGCTTCTAGGACTCTTGCGGGCTGTACCCCAGTGGATTGCTACTAGGATACCACAGTTTAGTGGTGGCCATAGAATGGAGGTAACTCAAGTTAGTAGTGGTGGCTGTCCCAAAATGGATGCATTCCTTTTTCAGAGATGGGGCTATAAAAGTGTGGGCCTTTACAGTCATCTTTGGAATGGCCCTGATCTGAGATGCAGCTACTTCTAAGGCCCTGCCTGTTTTTACAAGGTGGAGGAGGATACTCTGTGCAGAGGGGCTATGGTGATCGGCTGCAGTGGTCCCCAGATGGAAGTTGGTTAGGGCTTGGGCTCTCCAGGTAGGGCCAGGCGGTGGACCTGTGCCTACACTGGGCTTTGTCCCGGTTTGGTGGAGCTCGGTGTCCTTAAGGTCTTGGGCCTCGGATCTGTGCATAAGTTGGCAGGTCTGGCTGATGGTGTTGCTCCTGTGGCCAGGGTCTGGGCTCCAGCATGGGTCTGCTGATTGGTAGGAAGTGGTCTTGGGCCAGGGCCTTTCTGGCATGGGGCTGCTTGGTGGGCTGGGTGAAACCTGGGGCTTAAACTCGCAGGTCACATGGAGTGGTCATGTACCAGGGGCCTGGACCTCATGGCATGGGTTCTACCAGTTGGTGGGTGGGCCTGGGGGCTAACCCGGTCCTGGGCTCCTACACGGGTGGCAGGGGGAAGTCATGGGCTGGAACTTGAGGCTTTGACAGGGGTTTGTTTGTCGGCTGGGAGGACCCAACTCCACCCCTGGCCTGGGCTCTCCAAACAGGTCAAGCGGAGGTGAGAGGTTTTGTTCCCAAGAACCAAAATTTTGTTTTAATTTTTTTCATTCTTTTTTCTGTTGCTTACTTTGGATTTTAGTTTGCATTCCATCTTCCTGACTTCCTATAAGTAGGAGTTTAGATGATCAAAGTTTAGGTCTTCCTTTTCCAATTACATTACATTGAGTTCCAAAAAAATTTACTCATTAGGTAGTGATTTTGCTTGCAATATCACAAATTCTTTGATAAAGTTACTCTTTCCCATTTCTTTTATTTAAATATTATTTCTTGATTTGTTGTTGCTTTATGTATTATTCAGAAGTAAAAACTGCCCAAAGTGGTTTGGGGAGTTGCCCAATTACATCTCTGTTACTGCTTTCTAGCTTAATTAATTATGTCGTCTGGAATGAGCATCATGAACTTTTTTGAAACTTTTGTTGTAAAGCTGTGTGTGTGAGGCGTTGTTTCATCACCTAGTTCTTTCAGGATGTTGGTCTATCTTGCTGGATGTTCCCTGGTAAACTTGAATGTGTGATTCTGACCTTGTTGGATGAAGTAGTGTGTACAATAAATGTCAATTAGATCCAGTTGATTGGTGCTGCTGGTGAATTTAACCTGTGTCTTTACTGATTTTTTGCCTGCTGAATCTGTTCATTCCCTGATGAATGGGGTGTTATATATTTTGAGGTATGACCCCTATATGTGACGTAGGCCCTTGGTATTTCCCATGATAATTTCCTTGAATTAAAAATCTGTTTTTTCTTGAAATTAATATAGGTTTATTCCAATTTCTTTTTGTATTTAATATGAAACATTTTTATGTATTTATCCACCCCTTTTGCTTTTGATCCCAAGGTATTTATTATATTTAAAGTAATTTTATTATAAACAACATTATAGTCAGGTTTGGGTCTCATTTTTCAGCACCTTATAGGATAGTGTTTATTGTTTTAGTATTTTTAAATAAATATTTATTTTATTTGCTTTAGTTGTACACACAATGCGTTTATTTGTACATGGTTGACTTGGAGGACATCGTAACCTGGGCTGCACACAGTGCTAGGCAATGTGCTCTACCGCTGAGCCACAGGTCCCAGCCTCCATGTTTCTAGTATTTTTAAGGAAAACATTGGTAGGGCTGGGGGTGTGTAGGCTCAGTGGTGGAGCCATGTTACCTAGCATGCTTGAAATGCAGGAGACGCTGAAATCATTAAGTCAAACCAATACCACTCAAAAAAAGGAAAAAAAAACCCATAAATATATAGATGTCTAACAGAGTGGCCTCGATGAAAACACTTGAATTAATATTTTCTACATATGTTTATTCTTTATAATTTTCAATTGTTTTGGTCTTCCTCCATACTCTTTATGCCATTATGTGATCACTTGAAGCATTTACACTATTGAATGTGTTGTATCAAATATTTTGGGGGTATTTTTTTTGTACCATGAGATTTGAACCCCATGGGTCACTTTACCCCTATAGCCATATCCTCCAGCCCTTTAATTTTTTTTTTTTTTTGTAAATTTTGAGACAGGATCTCACCAAGTTTGCTTAGAAACCTCACTAAATTGGCATGAGGCTGGCCTCAGTTGTGACCCTTTTGCCTCAGCCTCCAGAGTCATTGGGATTGCCAGAAATGTGTGTGCCACTGTACTGGTGCAAATAGAGTTTTTCTCTTTTAACTTATTTTACTGGTTGCCTGGGAATTTGCATTTACCATTTATAATGAGCCTAGTCCACTCTTGAGATCAACCATCTTTTTCACAGGCTACTGCCAGTATCTGCCAGTGTTGCTATCCTTAATTTTACGTTACCCAGTTAACATCAATCCATACTATGTGGCATACTTTTACTTTTAT